>CM075810.1:36503937-36893915 GCA_037975025.1 Excoecaria agallocha | reverse complement strand
CTCAAAATATGATTATCCATAAATAATACTGTTAAGATATTATAGTATAAATCAAATCCTATGCAAATCCTGAGACCTAACATATCTCTCAAACACTTCTTTTGATACAGGTTTAGGTAACAGATCTGTTATCATATCATGAGTAGAAATATACTGAAAATTTATTTCTCTTCGTGCATCAATATTTTTAATGTATTGATACTTAATGTCGATATACTTTATCCTACTATGAAATTTTGGATCTTTAATGTAAGATATCGATGCCTGACTATCACTATAGACGGTCACAAGTTCCTCTGAGGCAGTAACATTCAGATGGTCCATAAATCGTTTTAACCAAACTGTCTCTTATACTGCAGCTGAGGAAGTGACAAATATTACTTCCATTGTTGAAAGAGCTACATAGGTTTGTTTCTAGCTACTCTATGAAATGGCACCCTTGCCTAGCAAGAAAATATAACTTGATGTGAATTTCCTCTCATTCATATCTCCTTCCCAATCAGAATTCGTATATCCTCTCAATTGCAAATCCTTTCCTTGAAAACAGAGAGAATAATTTACGATATCTTTGAGGTATCTAAGTATCCTTTTAACCGCCTTCTAATATGCTTCACCTGGGTTAGATTGATATCTACTTACCATGCTTATAGTATAGCATATATCAGATCTAGTGCATAACATTGCATACATCAAACTACCCACGACACTGGCATACGAAACATTCTTCATACATTCTATCTGCTCTTTAGCCTTAGGACACATGCTTTTGCTAAGAAACTGATTCTTAGCAATAGGGTTGTCTATGGGTTTACAATTTTGCATATTAAATCGTTCAAGAACTTTATCAGTGTATGTCTCTTAAGATAGTGACAATAATCTTCTCGAATGATCCCTTGAAATCTTAACTCTAATGATATAATATGCCTGATCCATGTCTTTCATCGCAAAGTTGGTTGACAACCAATCTTTGATAAGATTTACGTATTTTTTGTTATTTTCTGTTATAAGTATGTCATCTACATACAATGTTAAAATGACAAACTTATTTTTTGAGCTTTTGGAATAAACATAATGATCTTCATCAATCATGTTGAACTCATTTGACATGATTGCTTTATGAAATCTCAAATACCATTGTCTCGAAAATTTCTTTGGGCCATAGATTGATCTCATCAATCTACAAATCTTATGTTCGTGCCTTTTTCAATAAAATCTATAGGTTGTTCCATATAGATTTTTTCTTTTAGTTCTCTATTGAGGAAAGCAGTCTTTACATCCATTTGATGTAGCTTTAGATCCAAACTAGCTACTAAGGCTAGAATTAACCTTATCGATATAAATCTAACAACGGGTGAAAAAGTCTCCTTATAGTCAATTTATTCCTTTTGTGTAAATCCCTTAGCAACTAGCCTAACTTTGTATCTTTTGATACTACTATCTGTTTTTCGTTTTATCTTGAGAATCCACTTATTCCCAATTGGTTTGCATCCTTTAGGTAGATCAATCAGTTCCCAAATATAGTTTGATCTCATGGAAGCCATTTCTTCTTCTATTGCCTTAATCCATTTATCTTTAGTTGGGCATTAGATAGCTTCTTTTACATTTTTAGGCTCATCATCATCTTATGGTGTAATAAAAAAGCCTCGTTCACACTTTCGATCTCAAATCATCGGTGCAAAATACTGTTTCTTTTAGATTTTTATAGTTTCAAATCTGGATAAATATGTCTCATATATTCATCATAGTTCGGCCACTGGGATTGAGCTCTACACTCCCATTTAAATAAGGATCCTTAATTTTCATACTTCCACCAGAATTAGGCATGCTTATCCTTCCACTAGAAGATGGATCCTGAATATCCAGACTGTTGAGAAAAAAATCTTGACCTTCTTCATTAATTTTCCTCCCACTCGGATAAAGAAATCCGGATGGTTTATCTTCTTAAGTTTCATAACTTACTTTGCCCAACTTCAAAAATTCATTTTCCATAAATATGATGTCTCATAATTCAAATTATGTTCTAGAGCCATTAGCTTTAGGGGTGTGCAGAATCGAATCAAAATAGAGAATCAAACCGAAAGGATTTTGGTATATTTGGTTCGATTATTTTGATTTTCGATTCGTTCAATTCTGGACCAAAATAAAAAATCGGTTTAATTGATTTGGTTATATATATATATACACACGCACACATCTTACAGAAATCCCTAACCTAAACAGTAGCAGCCTCTTCCTTTCTCCCCCTTTCTTTAATTCTTTTTGATTCCCAAATCCCAACAGTCATAAACCCAAACAAGAGGTGTTGTGCTTGGTGTGAAAAAGATGGGAACAAAGAGTGGGTGGGGTTGCCTACGGTACACATAGAGGGAGAAAGGGAAGGGATTTTTTATCTGGATTAATTTATGGTAATTGTTTAGAGAGATAAAAGATAAAAACTTAGAAATTGGGGGAAGAAACAAAATAATGTGAGAGAAATTATTGTTTGATTATGGATGTTGTTTGTTTATAGCTTTGTTTGTTTGATTATTGATGTTGTTGCTGCCATATTATTTTCTTCTTTTCTTTTTTTTAGTTTGATTATAGATGTCATTACTGCCATATTATTTTTTCTTTTCTTTTTTCTTTTTCTCTTTTGTTTGATTATGGATATTTATTTGATTATGGCTTTTGGTCTGTTGCTGTTGCTACCTAAGAGATGTCTTCGTTTTTTCTTTTCTTTTTTCTTTTTTTATTTGCCTATTATTCAATTCTTTGTTAGGAATCTGCTCTCTTATTATGACCATTATAAGTTTATACTGTTGTTCCAATTACTCTTTTTTTAAATGTTAATGGTAATCAATTTATATCCATGTTTTAGCTTCTTGTTTTGCCCATTAATCATTCATTTTATCTCTTGATTTGCCTTTTCTATATAAGATCCATTTGAAAAAAAAATAAATTTTATAAAATCTTAATTGTGTTAAATAAATAATATCGAAATAAAGGGAAAGAATTTGATTAATCAAAAATATAATTTATTTTTGAAAAATTGAAAAAAACATAAAAGAAGAGAAAAAGCCTAATAAAAGAAGAATTTGGGCCAACAAATTTAGTTACAACTTGCAAATAAATTTGGTTACAAAGAAAGCCTAATAACTATACAACCTGTAAATTTGGGCCAACATCCAAAATTGGGCTCAAGCCCATTCCAACATTTTGAACCAATTGAACCGAATCGAATCGATCAAAATTATTTCGAACTATTCTATTTTCGATTCTAATTACTTCAATTTTGGTCCGATTCTTATATTTTGAAAATTTTGGTTTTCAATTTGGTCCAAAATCGAACATAATCGATCATTTGCACAGCCCTAATTAGCTTGCTTACCCATGCATATGTATCATTTTGATACATCAGAATATCGTACAAAAATACTCTTTTATCTCTTGGTATTAATTTATCAAATTTATTTGAGGTATCATAGACATAAGCAACATAATCTCAAGAGTGTAAATGACTCAGGTCAGGTTGCCCGACCAATCCATAACTCATAAGGAGTGAAAGCAACAAACTTGGAGGGTACACGGTTGAGAATTTATATGGCTATTAACAAATTATCTTTCCAATAGAAGATGGACAAATTTGCTTGAGCCATCATAGAACGCACCATATCTAAAAATGTTTTATTTCGTCTTTTCGCAACACTATTTTATTGTGGAGTTCGAGGAATAGACAACCGATGTTCAATCACTTTTTCATCGTATAAAGCTTTAAATTTATTAGAAAGATTGTAATGGCCCAAATATCGGGCTAGTAAAAAATAATAATTTTTTATAGTGAATAGTGACACCGAAATGAATAGTATCATCCAAAATCGAAAAATATTTTATTAGATCATTGGAAAGAAGAGGTTAGCAGGAGTCCAAAGATATAATTTAGAGTAAAAATAAGGTCAAATAGATCATTAAAAGTCAAAAATAAGAAAAATATCACGGTTCCATTTCAAAGGATGTTTTAGGTTGACTAGGATTTGACTGGGACCTTAAAAATAGCTAATAACCTCTAAAAATCACTATAATTTTCAAATTTACATTAAATGAGATGTAAAATTATATGATAAAGAAAAAATGATCTTTCAGAGATGCAAAAAATCAAGCTACCAAACTAGTAAAAGTGGATCAAATTGAAAAATAATCTCCAATTTATTCAAAAATATTTATGAAGCCTAATTAATATATTTTAAAAATTTTGAAAGTATTTTTAAGAAGGTTTGAACTTTAGAGTAAGAGAAAAATAATGATTTCGGTTTAAATAGTAACCAATCAACCGTATATTTGATCGGGACTTTAAAAATAGCAAATGATTTTTAAAAATTGCAAAAATTTTTACTTGATTTTTTTATGAAGTGTAGAATCATTTGGTGGAAAATTTTTAATTTTTCAGTAACACAAAAAATTTATTATTCAAATCGGTATGAGTGAACCAGATCGAAAATGGGTTCCAATTAAGGTGAAAATTTTTATGGAGACTATATTATATATTTTAAAAATTATGAAATTGATTTTGAGTGAAATTAAGCTTTGAAAGTGAGAGAAATAAATTATGGATGCAATTTGAGCTTAATAGGACAATTAAGCTTGAATTAGGCCCAACCATCTTGGTTGGACCAGGTTTAGCCCAATTATCCAATATATAAAGCCTAAGATCTCCATTTTTCCAGAATACTCACCATCTCCCACGACTTTTTTGCTCTTTCTCTTGGCTGAACCTTTCATCTTCATTTTCTTTTTATTCTTTCTTGAATTTTCTTCAAGTTTCTCTCCAAATCCAAGCTTCCCTATAATATTTCAGCCTCTGTACAATATATGGCAGCTTCTAGTCTTCAATATGAGTAATAAAAGTGAAAGAAATCAAGGATTAAAGTTTAGATATCAAAATGAGGTAAGTGAAAATTGAGTTTTTAATTAAGTTTAAAGGTTCTAATAGGTAGAGTAGGATGTGTAGGTTGTGTTTTTGTGGTTTATTTGAATTAAGGAAGTAAAAAAAAAAAAGAGGGATTCTTACCCTTGAAATTTCGGCCATGGTAGGAAAATTAAAAGAAGAAAGAGCTTTTAAGGAAAATGATGGAAGAAAATAAGGACCTAGGTGTGAAGAACTAGAATTCAAGGTTAGTAGATATACGCTCTTTTATTTTTCATTCAATTTGACTATAATTATATTTATGTATGAGAAAATTTTGATATGTGTATGTATAATATGAAATAATTGTAGAGAAATAGTATTTGGCATGTAAAATGATGAAGAAAAGTGTTAAATTTTAAAAAATAAATAATTGGTAATGGAATTAATGGTTTGCCGAAATTAGTGATGGGATGAAAATTTTAATTGTTTAATAAGGAATTAAGCATGAAAATGAATTTAGAAATTAAATATAATTTTAAAATAAATTATTGGAAATTTTTAGAAATTATTTGAATATATTTTGAATTAGAAATGTATTATGTCAAGGTGAATTTAGATGAAATATGGATATTTAAGAGTGAAATTGTGCCTAAAATAAAGTTAAAGGACTAAATAGAACTTTTACATAATATACCATGACTTATATGTAAAGAACAATTATGTAATGGTATTTTTGTAATTATAACAAGTGTGAAGGGCAAAACCATATACAATGAAAAGTTTAAAGATCAAAATGTAAATTGCCATTTCAGGGAATAAATATAAGGACTAAAATGCAAAATTGCCCTTTAAAGAAAATTAAAAGTAAAAAGAAGTTAAATTAGTAAAAATGGAAATTAATTAAGATAAAATAAGGTAAAAGGAGATTATAGGGACCGAAATGTAATTTTCCACGTAAATAATGGAGTAAGTGAAGTTAATAGAAAAATATATGTATTAAGAAAATTAAAGGCAAGGAAAGTCAAAAAAATCAAAAGAAAAGACAAATGAAACCTAAGATGACGGATAAAAAGTTCAGGGGTTTAACTATAATTTTACCTTCAAGTAGAAAATTTTTATAAGATTTAGTAAGAAAACATTAGTATAAAAGAAATAAAAGAAAAATGAATAAATTCAAAATCTAATTAAGCCAAGTATGAAGTAATAAAAGGTTTAAGGGCTAATAAAAGGTTTAAGGGCTAAACTATAATTTGACAATTGGAAAATAATTATGTGGCAATTAATTAAGAAAAAAAATTCAAAGAATCCATTAGCAAAAAGGTTGGAATATGATAAGTAAATGTAAAATTTGTGAATACATTAAGGAAAATGATAAAATCGTAATTAATTGGAATTTAAGGGACTGAATAATAAATTAACTAATATTTGACATTAAGAAGTAATAAGAAAAATAAGAATAATAATAAGAATGAGAAAAGTAAGAATATTAATGCGAATAAGAAAATGTAATAATATATGTGTATGAATGAAAATTTATAGTTTATGAAGAATATACATATATGATTACTGTAATAATAGTAAAGTGATAAAGCATAAAATGATTTTATCTAAGAAAGAGAATTGGCAGCTGGTTTGCCTGGTCGGATGACTGATTCTGCAAGAAGGAATACCCGGTCGGACCAGGCTTTAGCACTCCAAAACTTAAGTTAGTAGCTTTCTAAAAAGATAATATTTAGAGAGAAAATCTCAGATGTTCAATACCTGGAGCCATTATGCTTTTGAATATTTATAGGAGATAAAAGAGGGGTACTCGAGTACCTTGGGGCTTGATAACTAGCAGTTGGAGCAAGTGAGTGGCGATGTGATAGGGAGCAGGTGGAAGGTATGGACACTAGCTTGTGTCAGTAGATTGAGAGGACATGTTGTCCCATTAGTCCAATCGGACATTGCGCCCTCCTGTCTTATCTTTCAGCTCACGCTTTATCTTCCTTGTTAATGGGCTTTGGGCCCGGCCAAGTATTGTTGGGCCGACTTGATTGGGTCTTGGGAGATATTTTTTCCATAGTTATCACTTGTCCCCCCCTCGGATGGTCTGATCGGGCGAATCCAATTTTTTGGTGGGATTTTTTTGAATTTTCAAGAGGTGCTGATCCAAAGAATCGCGTCCGTTCGGTTCAGACAACTATTTTACATTTAATGCATGTGTGCATACCGAGGATGGCATTTTGTAATCCGTAACGTAATAACGGATTGATAACACGTGGCAATCATCCGATGGAGAGATGCTTGGAGTATTTCAGAAGTTTTTTGCTTATAAATAGGTTAGTTTGATGTGATTTTTCCTCATTTTTCAGTAATCCTTGCCAAAATTCTTCCAAATTTTCTTTGTGAACCTTTGTTTATTGAAACTCTATCAACGATTCTTGGCTTTCAAATTTTGGAGATTTCAGAGTTTCTGCGAGATTAACCAAGTAAATAAATAATACCCGCCTTCGATTTTCTTTCTCATTCATCACATTCTTTATTATTTCCCCTCCTCCAAAAATGGCTTCAAGCAGCAACCAGCCTATAGATAGGAGCTTTCTTGAAGAATACAAAAATCGGGAACCTTTCGCTCACCCTTTACGATTGACAGAAGGGGAAGTGGCGAGAATTCCTTCACAGTATTATTTCCCTACAGAAGTGTCAGCAATGGCCTACCCAAATTTCATGGCAGTGACAGAGGGACCTTTTGGCCATGAAAAGAATGAATGGTTTATCTGCCATCTATGGAGCTTGGACGCAGGAATGAGGCTCTTTTTTGGTGCATTTGATATGGCAATTCTTAGGGGTTATGGAATTGCTCCTAATCAATTGCATCCGAATGGATGGAGGACAGTGGTCTGCTTCAAGATCTTGTGCAAAATAGAGGCAGTGGCTCTAACTCTGGACCTATTCACTCACTTCTTTTACATTTTCGATCGGAGTGATGGGTCAGAGTACTACTTTACTAGCCGACAACAGCGAAAACTCTTTACAGTCCTATTTTCGATGAAGGGCTTCAGGGAGAGATACTTTTTAGTAGGGATGGCTGGTGGGTTTGAAGTATCACTCAGCCGGTCTGAAGAAACCACCATCCTGAGAGATCAGGTTATTTGTCAATCTCTTTACAAAGGTGACATCAAAAAACTAATAGCCGCCGTGGCGAAGAAGGGATGATCCTACGACTCCAACTATCTCTTTAGTACGTTGTTCGGGTCTTCCAGCTCCGAAGGTAATGAAAATGCGAAACGTGATCATTATAGTGGGAGTGAAGGGTAGGATGCATATTTAACAATTCACGCATTACATGTGAATTTGTTTTGAAGAAGACACTTATCTTGTTTGATTCTGTGATGCAGCTGTGGACAAAATGGCGAAAGGAGATGATGTCACAAAGCAACTTGCAGATCGAGCCAGAGCCAAGAAGGAGGCTGAGCGTTTGGCCAAGGAGGAGAGAAGAACTAAAAAGAGGAAAATCTTACCCTCCTTAAAAGTTCATGCTTCTAAGAGTGTAACAAGTGTTCCTGCACCTCCTGCACTGTCTGCTACTGTCGCTGCTGTAGCAACTTCGACTCCTATTTCTGCATTCATTCCTGCCATTCGTCCTCTTCTGACCATTGTTGGACCGGCAGTGCCCCCTTCGATCATAGCAGGACAACGCCCATTTAGGCATCTGTAATTGATGGATGAATAAGATGATAAAGATCCACAACCATCCCTGCACCCTTGATCATCCAATCAGAGAAAAGCAGCACCGATAGATGAGGCGACGCAAAAGAGGACTGAGGAGGCAGCAAAAAAGAAAGCTGCTAAGGTTGTGGCTATTGTGGATGCTCGAATCGCTGCAAAAGGCAAAGAGATTGTCCAAGGCGAGCCCATTCGACTGCCTTCAGGGAGAGCTCTGGAGGGTCGGGCTCCTTCCTTAGATGACATCTTGAAGAAGCGATTTGGGAAGGACTGGACCGTGACCAGTAGGGCCATGCCGAGCTTCGTTTGCTAATGTCTCACATAAGAGAGAGATTTCAAGGCAATGGAGGAGCTCAACTTGCTCTCCCAAGAGTTTGGCCTGTTTCAGCAGCAAAGCATAGAGGTAAAGCTCATATTCCTTTTCTCCCACTATTTTTTTACTGACCATTTTGTCCTCTTTGTTTCTTAGTTAATAAAAAGAGGCCTTCATTTGCATGATAAGGGTAGGGATGATCACGGGGCGGGGACCCGGCCCGTTCGGGACGGAAAATCCTCGAATTTTCCCCCCTTGAGAATGGGGACGGGGAAAAAAATCCTAGTTATAAATTTAGGGACGGGGGCGGAAATGGGGTATCCGCCCCGCAAAAAAAAATATTTTTTATTTTAAAATATATTATTTTATGATAATTAAAATTAAAATATAACTTAATTTTATAACTATTAAGTTTTAAATTATACTTAATTTTAAATTTATGAATGGTTAAAATTTATATTAATTTAAATTATGATTGATTTTAATTTTTTTATTAATTAAATGTTATATTTTAATTTTAATTATTTATAAAATATTATATTTTAAATTAAAAAAAATATTCGGGGGACGGGGATCCCCATGGGGCGGGGACGGGGGGATTTCCTCCCCGTTCTCTAGTTGGGAGCGGGGACGGGGAATCCCCGACCCCAGTGGGGCAGTGAGTAGGGATATAATCCCTGACCTAGCCCTGCCTCGTGAGCACCCCTAGGTATGGGAGCCTTTGCCCGACAAAATGGAAAGATGTCGTTCTTTAGAGGAAAGAGGCAGAAGTCGCTGGTGATGCGGCTAAAAAGGAGGTTGTGTTGCTGAGGTCAAAGGTGGATGAGCTGAAGAGGGAAAGAATTCGGCTAGCCCAGGACCTTAAGTCTCGACAGAGAGAGATAGATCATCTGAAGGGAGACGTCACTCATCTTACAGCGGACAACAACTGTGCAAGCGACTCAAAGAGGAGGTAGCCAATTTGAGGGGTGAATGCTCACATCTCTCTACCGAGTGCACTAAAGCCAAGATACACAGAGACAAAGCCAACATGGTCAAAGATAAGGTTTTGTTTGAGCGCGACGTTCTCTAGGCCGAGAGAAATTCTATGGAGACAGCTCTGCAGAGAAGGAAGTGGCGTGGGGCGAGAGGCTAGCAAAGGAGCTAGATTCCCAGAGATAGGAGATCCTTAACCAATCAGGCGAGGCCCAAGGGAGGCTACTGACTCTATTGATTTATGCAGCCGAGCAGCGTTTCCCTGAAGCTGAGCTCGATTGTATGGAGTACCTAGAGAGCCTTTTTTGATCCTTCCTCTAGCGATGATGAGGAAGAAGCCCCCCAGATTGGAGCGACTGAGGGAACAGCAGATGAAATTCCTTCCAAGCAGGCGTCAGTTTGCCGACTGAGCCTGAAATCATTCCTCCTCTACCAACTAAACCCAAAGTCGTGGCCCCTCTACCAATAGAGCCTGCTGCTGAAGGAGTCATTAGGTCTTCCAGCCCTCTGCCAAGATCGAGGTCGAGCCTACTGTTTAGCAGACTGCGGAGCCTGATCCAAACGGGATCCCTACCCATGTAGAAATTGTAGATATAGAGACTTAGGCTTTTTATTTCCTTGTAATGTTTTTCTTTGTAGTAGTTTTCTCTTTCATTTTGTAACTTATACAAATTTTTCATATATATAAAAGAGTATAATTCACTTTAAATTGTAACTTCTCACTTTTCAATGCAATTTTTATTTTAAGTATGATTTTTCTTAAAATCAACTAAGGAGAATACTTCCTGAATTTGTAGATTCTTATCAAGTATTTTAGTCTATAACTCTTAGGGTCAATGATCGATTAGTTCGATCGGATCGGAAAGATAAAACCATTCATCATGGCGTGAGTTATGACTTAGATTTTAGGCACATGACGTCAAGCATAGCGAGCAACTTTTTAGTCCTGCATTCACTCGAGGCATTATCCGATCATACATAAAGATTGGCTATCCGTAGGAGAGTCATGCATGGAAAATGACCTTTCGATCTTGCATTTACTTGAAGATTTGGTGGTTTCGTATGTTGGGTACCCAGGAGAGATTATTAACTCAATTGTTGATCTTCTTATTTTGGTTCAGATTAACATCATATCTTGGGCTCGGGATAAGCATCGAGCCTAGCGAGGAAGCTATACCAGTTGAAATCGGATGTGGAGTTAGACAAAGTTTTTAGCTTTTGCATTTGGACTCGGGATAGATGTCAACCTAGCGATTGGATTTAGAAATGTCATCAATCGGGATTTTCATCGACGGGATCAAAATCATCAACTAGGATTTTTGTCGATTGGAATAAAACAAATAACCTGCAAGTAAATATCAAATCTCACAAACAAGTAGCTGTAAACATACCTTTTTCAAAGATGGAGAAAAATTGTTTTATTGAATTCAAATTTTTTGATATAAGGTTACACATAGTACTTCTTAAGTATTTCGACATTTCAGCTTCTGAGGATGTCCGACCCTTCAAGGGTTCAGAGCCTATACGTACTGGAGCTTAGAACCTTGGTGACTTCATAGAGACCTACCCAATTTGGCATTAGCTTCCCAACTTCGGTATTTTTTGTGCCTATATCTGCCTTTCTGAGCATCAGATCACCCACGTTGAAGGTTCTTGCCTTTACTTTCGTGTGGTGATATCTAGCGACCCTTTGTTTGTAGGCAGCGATTTTTGCATATGTGTCTTCTCTCCTTTCTTCTACCAAATTCAAATCTTGGCATTTATCCTGGATGTTCATCCGATCGAAATAGAACGCGGATAGATAGAATGAGAGGCCGATCTCTACAGGTATCATTGCTTCAGAACCGTAGATAAGAGAGAATGGCATTTGGTGAGTTCCAGCTCTTGGAGAGGTCCTGTAAAACCATAAGATATTTTGCAGCTCTTCCATCCAGTTGCCTTTTACCTCGCTTAGTCATTTCTTTAGCCCTTAAAGGAGTGTTCGATTGGAGACCTCAGTCATCCTATTGCTCTATGGATAGGTGACTGAGGTGAACTTCAGGCTGATGGTGAGGCCTCGGTAAAATTTTTTAAAGACGGAGCTGGCAAACTGCTTACTATTATCTGTAATAAAGATATTGGCTAAGCCATACCTGCAAATAATATCCTTCCATGCAAAATTTCTGACCCTCTCTGCTATGATTGTTGCTAGAGGCTCTGCCTCAATCTATTTGAATAAGTGGTCGACAGCTATAAGGACGAATTTCATTTGTTTTTGCCTTAGGAAAAAGGTCTTAGCATGTCCAAGCCACACCGGTCGAACGACCAAGAAATTTCGATCGGTTGTTGGTCTGCTGATGGTTGTCTGATGATTCTTCTATGGATTTGGCATTGTTGGCATATTCTCACTTTTTCATGGGCATATTTGAAGATACGTGGCCAAAAGTATCTGATTTGGAGTACTTTTCTCGCCATAGCCCTACTAGTTTCGTGTGTGCCACAAATTCCTTCATGGATTTCTTTTAGGATGTAGTCTCCTTCCTTCTCCATCACGTATTTGAGCCAGGAGTGATTGAAAGATTTTTTATACAAATCATCATTAATAATAGAGTAATTTAGGGATTTTCAGGATACTTTTAGGGCTTCCATCTTGTCTTCAGGTAGTTGCCTTGTTTGTAGGTACAGCTTGATGGAGCTCATCCATGTGTCTTGAGCTGGCTCAATCTGCATCATCTCTGGTTCATCTAAGGAGGAGGTAGATTGCTCAACAAAGGTGATGTTTTTCTCTATCATCCCTTGCTCAAAAGTAGACATTTTGGCAAGCCGATCGGTAGCTATAGTTTGATCCCTTGGCACCTTCTGCTGGATCCATTCTGATCCAGATTCTTCCAGCATCTCGAATGTGGCCTTGACCTTTGCTAGGTATTGAATCATGTTGGTTTCTCTGGCCTCGAAGGTGCCTAAGACTTGACTCATTACGAGCTGAGAGTCGCTTTTGATGATGATCGACTCTGATCGGATAGCATAGAGTAATCTCAGCCCTTGTAGAAGTACCTCATACTCTGCCATATTATTGGAAATTTTGAAGCTGAGTTTTATTGTGTACCTTATGATAATTCCCAAGAGGCTTATTATTACGATGCATGCGCTTCTTTGGGTTTCGTTTGTGGCTCAATCCATGATCATTTCCTATTTTACACGTTGGGGCTAATCGGTCATTCCTTCGCCAGCAAATTCGGCAACAAAATCTACCAAAGTCTGAGCCTTTATCGCTTTCTCGGGTTCGTAACTCACAGCCCAGGACTGGAGCTTGATTGCCCATCCCACCATTTTTCCTTCCAGGTCCGGGGTTTGAAGAATTTTTCTGACAGACTGACCCGATCAGACCACTATTTTGTGTGCTTCAAAATATTGCCTTAGCTTTCTCGTGCACATCATGAGGGCAATGATGAGTTGCTCGATCGGACCTTTCTTTAACTCTGGACTTCTAAGCACTTGGCTCACATAATAGATGGGCAACTGCTGGGTTCCTTCTTCCATGACTAGGACACTTGCAATAGTTTCACCAGAAGTTGATAAGTATAGGTACAAATTTTCACTTAAAAGAGATCGGCTAAGTAGTGGTGGGTTAGTGAGGAACTTTGTTAATTCATCGAACGATTGCTGGCAGTCAGCTTCACAGCTGAAGCTTCGTTCTTGCTTAATTTTTTTAAAAAAGGGGTGCACCATTTGGCCGAAAAGGAGATGAATTTTTCGAGGGTTGTTATCCTTCCATTCAGTTTCTGAACATCTTTCACACTTTTCGGAGGTTGCATCTCTAAAATGGCCTTTATTTTATCAGGATTGGCTTCAATACCTCTTTGGGAGACCATGAAGCCGAGGAATTTTCTTGAAGGTACCTCGAAAATGCATTTCTCGGGATTGAATTTTATCCAAAACTTATTTAGCGTGTTGAAGACCTTTGCTAGATCGGCGGGATATTTTTCAAGACTTTTGCTTTTGACGATTATATCATCCACGTAGACTTTCACATTCTACTCGATCTGATCTTTGAAGATTCTGTTCATCAATCGCTAATATGTGGTCCCTGTATTTTTTAATCTGAACGGCATGGCCCTGTAGCAGAAAGTGCCATCGTCAGTGATGAAACTGGCCTTTTCCTGATCCAGCAATCACATCATAATTTGGTGGTATCCGACATATACATCGAGGAGGGAGTAAATGGCATGACCAGCAGTGGCATCCACCAGTTGGTCTATGCTAGGTAGGGGGTAGCTGTCTTTCGAATATGCTTTGTTAAGATCTGTGAAGTCTACACACATTCGCAGTTTTTCCGACTTCTTTTTTACCAGCATAACATTGGTGAGCTATTTCGGGTATTCAACTTCTCGGATCGTACCCACTTTCAATAGCCTGTCCACTTCCTCATAAATGAATTTCCTCTAATTGGGAGCATGCCTTCGCAGCTTTTGCCTAATCATTTTGTAAGATGGATCCACATTAAGTTTATGGGTGATTACATTGGGATCGATTTCGAAAATGTCTTCTAGCTTTCAGGCAAAGGATTCCTGATTGATCATCAAGACTTGCATTATGGCCTCCTCGACCTCTGCACTCATGCTGGTGCTTATTTGAACACTCTTGCCTTTTAAAAGTGTCCTTGCCTTGACTTCTCTCGTAGGATCCATTCTTTGCCCTTTTGCCTGCTCAAATCGATCTAGCCCTAGCTCCACCATCATGGCCTCTTTCTGGTGCTTGATTATGGTGATGTAGGCCTCTCTGAATGCCTTCTAGTCACCCTTTAAAATGGTGATGCCTCCCTTTATTGGGATCTTCATCACCATATACCGGATGCTGGTGATAGCTCCAGTTTGAAAGAGTAGAGGCCTGCCAAAATGGCATTATAGGAAAAAACCATATCAATAACCATAAAAATTACCTTGCATGCGTGGGCTAAGGCCTCCTGGCCAAGCTCAGAGAAAAGCTCGATAGATCCTACCACCAGAACGATAGCGTTGCCAAGTCCGATCAGTGGTGTGGCATTTGACTTAAGCTCTTTGATCGACAGCCCCATGGCTCTGTAAGCTTGGAGGGTGAGCACATTCATAGCACTTCCATTGTTCACCAATATTCTCTTCACATCGAAGTTATTAATTCATGCACTAATGATAAGGGCGTCCTCATGAGGGAACATTACATCTCGTGCATCCTTACTGGATATGGTGACTAGGGCTGGCTACTCGGCTGTCTGGGAGATGTAGACACCTTTGCCATTTCTTTTCCTGGATAAGTCCTCTCCATAGGATGACCCATCAATAATCATGTTTATGACCCCGGCGTACGATCGACGAGGATCCACATTCTTCGATTTTCTTCGCTCGTCATCATCATCGTTTTCAAAATACTTTCTTAAGGTCCGACTGTCTACAGGGACTTGCCCCTCTGATCGGACCTACAAACTTTTTGAGGTACCCTCTTTGTAGGAGTCGCTCAATTTCTTCTTTTAGCTGAAAACACTCATCGGTTGTATGACCGATGTCTCTGTGGAATTTATAGTACTTGTTATGGTTTCGGGTGTTTTTGCTCCTCTCGTCCAACTTCCTGGGCTAATTCACCTTTTGGTGCTTTTCCTTAATCTATATCAATACCTGTGTTGGGTTGGTATTGAGCAAAGTGAAGGTTCGAGTTTGTTGGCCACTACCCCGATTGGACCAAAATCGATCAGTCTCCTTTCTTTTTCCTAGATTTCTAAAAGTGGAGGCTTTTTCTGGACTCCTAGCTATATGCTCGGATATAGGAGCTCGGTTGAATGAACATCCGTCTGGGTGCTGGAGCGTATCCATAACGTTGCTCCTTCTGCCACGGTTGGACCTTAAGACATCGTCCAACTGAATGTGTTGTCTAGCTCTTTCCATTAGATCAAAAAAGCTGGCTGGCAGTTTTGTTGTAATTAACTCGAATAACGGTTGATCAATGGTGTCATTGGCCAAAATGGTGGATGCCATCTTCACACTTATATTCCTCACGTCCGACATTATAGCTTGGAACATGTCAATGTAGTCTCGAAGACTTTCATCGGTCCTTTGATAGAGGTTGCTCAAATCGCTCACAGATTTTGGCGCTCGCATCTGTACAATGAATCGTGTGATAAACAGTTCCTTGAGTTATTGGAAGGAGGTGATTGACTCTTGGGGGAGCTCATGAAACCAGTTAAGCGCATCTCCTCCCAAGGTAGTGGGGACTATCCTACAGGAAATCCTTACATCGTAGGTGTAAACTTGCACTTTGGTTAGATATTTTGCAAGATGAGTGGCAGGGTCAGTTTTACCTTTATTCCTATCTATTACCACATCTCTCCACCTGGGAGGTAGCTCGAACACCGTGATCTCCCTGCAAAATGGGGAGGCTGTGTTGTTGTAGGTGTTTCCCTTGAACATACCTTTTTTGGGGCCGATCAAGCCAAACTGCTTGAGTTTCTATTTGAACCATTTATCCTCCTTGCTCATGGCTATTGAAGAGAATTCGTCTCTTTGTCCCTTCGTGCAGTTGCGATTCAGCATGCACATGAAGGAGAGATCATCCCCAATGGATGAGGTGGAGGATCTACTGGGAATATATGGAGATTCTCTACTCGAGGACATTGTCCTCTTCCCTTTATCGCATTTGTTTGGGGTTCTGACCCCTGCTCTTCTATTGTCGTTAGCTCTTGGCTCATTTATGGAGATTCTCCTTCTTTTGAAGTCTTTGGCTATAAAGTCCATTTCGTGGTCTCTTTCAGAAGTCCTGGGCATTTTCCCCTTTTTCAGTATTTGGATGATGCTCTTAGTGAAGTCACTAAGAATGGCATGCATGTCCCTGATAGTAATAGGGGTATCTTTCGACTGCCGTATAACTACATCATTAAAATTTGGGAGGTGGTTACCCCTGGTAGGTGATATGGAAGATCTCTCTCTTCTTCCTGAGGGCCTAGATTTTCCCTGACTGTTGCTGTAACACCCTTACTGAACAGTCTAACTAAAACAAGTGATAAGCCGGAAATTTTTTTTTAACTAACCCATCGATTCCAAGCTTGTCCAAAAAGAAATACTTATAAATTAAAACACTATAATTGTCCAAATGATTAATTACCAAATAAAAATCCGGTAATATAATGCCTAAAAACTTATCTAATCCACCTGAAAATCAGACAATTTTCCTCAGCCCTTCAGGAGTACAACAATACAAAAATAATATGTACAAGCATCTCATACATCTATTCTCATCATTTATCACATTTCTTAAGATAATTCATTATTATAAATCACACTCTTAAACCACCATAAAACTCCAAAATAAAAAGTAATTTACATATAAAAATCGCCAAGCTACAACAATGAACTTCAAAGGTGAATTTCTTAAAACTAGATCCCCTCTTCTGTTGGTTGAACCATAGTAGTTGCCTAATCCGAAACAAGCCTATCCTGTTACCTACACGGATAACAAAACCCGTGCTAAGCTATAAAGCTTAGTGGGGAACAGTATAATCTAAAGAAAATCTTTTAAACATGTAATATCAATTATACAAGTACAAAGTTGATAACACTCTTAATTTATACCTTAAATTACCTTAGATCTCAATTCTTACATTCAGCGATAAATCACAGGCATAAGCGACAGAACATCTTACTTATATAGGCAATAAAACTTAATAACTTAGTAATCAATGCATCATTCATTGCTACCACAAAAGACATCTGGCATAACTCTTTCATACATCTACATCATTTAAACATAGTATACATTCAAAATTCACTTTCATGTAATCGTTAAAATAATCTTAACAGGGTGAACAATATATTACTTAATACCATAATGTGCCATATACTATGTACTTGATCGATAATAGAGTGATATACATACCTATACATAGATATATAAATACATAATGCTTATGTAGAATTAAAGGATCACATGCTCATCAATATTATAACTTTCAATTTATTAACCATTTGATGTACTTATACAAGAGGACAATTCTTATGCACATTAGTTCTGAACTATAACACTTCTTATCTTTTATACTTTTTAACTTATTTTCATATTTAGGCCCCTAGAATAGTGCCGACAGAAATACTCAGACTGGATATACGGGATGTGGACCCCATAGGGCCACAACAGACTGAGAAATAATCCCAATGGACCATTTCTCTACAGAACAGATAATAGATACAGATAACAGATACAGATAATTACTATAGAGGTCAATGATCCTACCATAGCAAAGCAAGTCACCATGACTTGCACCGCGGTACAAATATCCCTATGGCCAGCCAATTATATCCTGAGCTAGTTTTTACTACCAGACTATTTTCTAAGGGCATAAAAGATCACTTACTTTTAATACATTTATCAAATTTCTCATCATTTTAATTCCTTTTCAATCCAGAAAATACAGTTATTCAGAATCTTCAATATTTTTGTACAGTTTGTGAACCATCTTTCACTTCTGTCATGAATTATTTCACAATAATTTAGCAATTTCTCTTTAACTTACTCTTCAGTCATCAAAGGAATCTACATTATATAGATTCTTTCAAATTACTTTTAAACTTTCTAATAGCCATGTGTTAACAATACTGATACTTGTCAGAATAGTTCATGCATTGCTAGACTGTTTTCTTGAGAATGAAATTATATATAATAACACCCACCGTGAGTACCTAAAATAGCACGTAAACACATAATCATTTCAGAAGGACGTACCTGCATGGCTCATCATGATCATCTCTTTTGAACCTCTGTACTTATTATATCATTACGAAAACATTCTGGAATAATAAACTAGGCAAGATGATTAATTGATTTTTTTCCAGCAATTAACTGGGAAAGCATTTTGTAGAATCTAATATTAAACATTTATTCCATACCAATTTAATAATATGCTCATGATATTTCTTGAAAAGTTATGCTAAAAATGACAAACAGAAAAAACATTACTTATTATAGCATGAGATTATAAATAGAATTTAAAACAATTAAAGTGTGATTCACAACCTTAAAGGATTTATTCCTATCATTCAAATCTTCAATATCATCTAATTATTACAATTCAATTGCTTTCAAGAACTATTCTGACTCTAAGTTTTGGCTTCATCAGTTACACTCATATTCATTCATATTATCTTAAAGAATAAGCTTACATCATATATTAGTATATATCTAACATCATGATTTACATATATTTTCAATTATCATATCGATATAACCAATAACTAAGTACATGTCTTATACTCTTTACGCATGTTTTATGTATCTCTGTGTACGAATATACTTTTACATTTTCATATTAGTTGATTTAGCTATCTAAGTTCAATCATAAGTTAATTGTCAAAAACTATACTTTTTTATTGCCAATTTAATCATTAACTTTTAAAATTTCTCTTTTAATGTTTAATAGAGTTTCTTTTTTAAATAAACATTTTAACTAAATTCTTAGTTACTCTAAACAAATACATTAAACAATTTTTCGTGAAGCTAAGTGAAGTAGCAAATTATAATTTCCTTACTAAAGAATAATTCTAAAATCATTTGGTAAGGAGCAAAACACTATTTTTATACAAGTTAGCAAAGAAAATCATATTTAAACTAATACGTTGAAGACTCACTCATGAATTTTCATTATGATTTGGCTATAATCCTATTTAATATTTTAACTCCAACTAGGCAAGGTCTAGAATAGTGATCAGTAAACTACCCCATTCAACTTACCAATAACTTCAGAAGTAATCCATTAACACATAATTTAATTAAATTATTTAACAGACTCCAATAATCAAACATCCATGAAAATCATATTCATTAAACTGTAAACATTCCAACTCCTTTGACAGAATGGTTAAGAAGTCTATAAAGGAATCAAGATATCCCAAATAAAAACCTCTTATACTGGAATAAGTAGCTAGCCAAAGATTGTACTAACTTATATCCAGTTTTATGCAGCATCCCTATATGCCACTTTGACTTTTCTAGATAAAATACCATTCACCTGACATTTCCTACTCTTGTAACAGTTTAAACCTCAGTTTCCTCACGATTTTAGCTTCTAATCAAATTTAAAGGAAAACTTAGAATCAAACTTAAAGTAACATGGTAAAAATGATGTTAAACTCTCATATTTCACAATACAGACATGAGTAACATTTAGCCAAAGTCCAAAGAAAAAGACATAGGACCAAAAATTTGATAGCTCATTCATTTTGAAAGGCATGAAGAGGCCAATAAAAGCAAGATAGCTTTGATCATTTGGAGCCTAAGTCAATTAATTCCAACTCACTATTTTTCACTCTTTGATTCCGCCATTCCATAATCCAACCCCAATTGCTTAAGATGCTGTGAATTCTCTAAGCCAAGGATTTGACTTAAAAACTAAGACGTATTGTGGTCAGCAAACTACCGCTAAGCATATGGTGAGTGCCCATATAAATGGAACTTTGTCATAGAATTCACTTGTCACATTCAAGATTCCACAATGAATTTCACTAAAACTTTATCAGGAAAGACCAACAAAGAAGTCCACAGATAGGTATATCAAACTCATGTATACAAATTTAAATTTGTTTCGAAGACAATTACAAATTCAACACATGAAATAAGAATAATTAAGTTTTCAACCCTCGAACATAGCGAATATTTGCTCACTAACACTGTGACTCATTTACTTCTACAGATTATCAGTTTCTTATAACAAATCCAATATATGCAAAGCTAATATCAAGCATAATCCCCTACAATAATCACATTTCAATTTACCTTACTAATATCCAACATCATATATACATGTATGTATATTTTTACACCAATTAAACACATACAAGATCAAAGGAGTTCCCGAACCTGTTAGTCGAATTTGCTACAATCTGCTTGTCATCATGCTCGTCGGACCGGTCACCGAAGCTCTCCGGACCGATCACCGGAGACTCACCGGAAGGACACCGAAGCCATCCGCTGGTAGATCAAGCCATCGGTAACTTCTAGGCGATGCTCACGCGCCCCACGGCCACCGAAGTTGGCCAAAAGTCCGACTTAGATCGTTGGCTCTTCCTCCCCCTCGATCTGCATCTCGCTAGTGACTGGAGGCAGGTGAAGGGTGTCGGAGAAATGCCTGGCTCTCGGGACCCCACCAGTACCGTCAGCCCCCTCAACAGTCGTCGAAAACTGTCGGAAAGAAGAAAGAGAAGAGGCCACGGTGGTGGAAGGAACAGGGGGAACGGCGCCATTAACAGGGGCAACGGAGCTTGCATGGGTGATCGAAGGTGGTAGCAGCGCGACGATCCAAACCTCACCGGCGTCGTGAGCAACGACGGCCAGCACCGCCTCCCCATCCCGATCGTGGTCTTCTCCCATCCTCTTTCTCTTCTCTTTTTTTTATTTCTTCTTATCCTTTTTTCACTTCTTCCCCACTTTCCAAAATAAATCCTAACTTTTATTCATTTTCAAAAACACCCCAAAAAAACTAATTACTCTTACAATTTATACCAACAATTCATAATTCATTTAAAATATCACATGCCCCCACTATTCCAATATTAAATTCACACATTCAATCAATCTAAATCAAATAATGATACATTGAGTCATGCAATTTCGACTAGGGTCATGTTTGGGACCTTACAGTTGTGATCATGCTCCCTAGAAGCTATGTGCTCATTAGATCTTGAACCTACCATGTCTCTCAACGAAAGCACCAAATGATAAAGCGTAAAATGACTTTATCTAAGAAAGAGAACTGGTAGTTGGTTTGTCCGATCAGATGATTGATCCTATAAGAAAAAGTACCCGATCGGACCAGGCGCTAGCACTCCGAAGCTTAAGTTAGTAGCTTTCTAGAAAGATAATATTTAGAGAGAAAATCTCAGATGTTCAATAGTTGGAGCCATTATGCTTTTGGCTATTTATAGGAGATAAAGGAGGGGTACTCGAGTACCTTGGGATGTGATAACTGGCAGTTGGAGCAGGTGAGCAGCGATGTGACAGGGACCAAGTGAAATGTATGGGCGCTAGCTTATGTCAGTGGATTGACAGGATGTGTTGTCCTATCAGTTCGATCGGACATTCCGCCTTCCTATCTTGTCTTCCAGCTCACTCTTTGTCTTCCTTGTTAATGGACTTTGGGCCCAGCCAAGTATTGTTAGGCCGACTTGTTGGACCTTGGGAGATATTTTTTCCATAGTTATTAGTAAGAAAAATGAAATGTGTGTGTGTATATATGTATATATATAATATCCTCATCTGAACAGTCTTTTCTGATACAGAAATAAGCGGCTATATACTTAATAGTTTCCTGAAAAATCAAATAAAACACAGCCTCATAGAGGCACAACAGACTATAACAGACAACAATATACATTCCAAACACTTGTTCACACTACAAAAAAATTGATTTTACCGATGGAATAGGGCATTTTATCGACGGTTTTTTTTATTGATTACCAATGGAATTCTTTCGTAGGTAAAACGCTTGTAGGTACCAAATTACCGGCTAAAAAATCCATCGGTAAGAGTTACCAATAGATTTTACCGACAGAAATATAAAAAATTCAGTCGGTTTGACTTTTTACTGACGAAAATTCTGTCGGTAAATTTAATTAATACAAAATATTAATTATTTTAAAAAAAGCGACGGATATATCCGTCGGTATTTTGTTAGTAAACATAATTTATTATTTATTTTTTTCAATTATAAATTCCCCTTTACAAAACACAATGAATTCAATACAAACAGTTTAAAATTTAAATTGAAGGTATATATCAATTAATAATTTTTTTATATAACAAAATCAATATATACATTAAAATGAAAAACAACCACAAAAACCAAAAAGAAAAAAGGGTATATGTTATATGTTATAACATTTTAATTACTTAACTAATACAAGAGCTCAAATGATCAACTCTTTCAAAAATGATTAATAATGTAAAATTTTATCATCACTTGACAACATCTCCAGCCTCATCACACGAAATCAAACTCAACTCCAGATCTAACCCCTCACTTGCTGCAGTCAAAAGGAAAAAAAGTAAAAAATTAATCCCTTTTGGACAGAAGTTCAAGATGATTTGCTGAAAATATAAGTGTTGTAATGAACAAAGCATACCTTGAATTGTTCAGCAAATCACTCACGTTGTACCACTGGATCATTCAATTCAATATATGCATTGCAAATCTGAACAGTTCAAGGACATTGACCATAAGCAACAGGAATTGAAGAGACGAAGCAAACAATGAATTATAAGAAAATAGTAGCACAAATTAAAAGATGGAATAACGGTACCTCATGCTTGTTTACAAACAACTCAAAAACGTTCAGTCAAGCCTGGTTTTGATCTATATTGGAATTACACAAGAAGGTGGTTAGCATTACAAATCTATAAACAGGAGGATACTAAACAAAGAATATGGACATCTAAGCTAAAAAGATATAATATAAAACACAAAAAAATCAGAGTACTGGTCAATCAATAATTAGGAATCACCGGACTAGATGAGGTATGTCCTCATCGTAACTCCTTTCACATCAAACAACTAAATCCTAAAATTAAACCCCAGATCCCCTTAATGAGGAGCCGCTTATATTACAAAAATCTTAGTTATGATAAAGGGTTGGACACAAGGACAACTACAATCAACAAATACCAAGACTGAAGAAAAAGACAAACAAGGACAGCATGAAGACTCCTATATGAACAATAATTAAATAAAAAAACTACTGCATTTGTTAGGAATAAAACTATAGTGAAAGCAACATTTACTTGTTCCTTACTTACATTATCCTGGCTACATAATTTAATTACAGATAGACATCAAATGTTAGAATCAAATTTAGGGCAGCATCCAATGTTCAAATTAGATATTATCCATGAATATGTTATCATAGGATACATAGAACAAAACTACAGAACAATGATAATACATGTCTATTATTATTAGAATAATATCCATAACCATACTAAACATGTTAGGGCTTAAATGTAAGAAATGGAATAAAGAAAGAAGATCACTTGCACGCACCAATTCCCTATTGTTAGTTTCAGTCATCATCACCTAAAAATTGCAACTGATAAATATGGAGAAAATATGAATCATCAATGTTTTTATTGATTTTCAATATGCTTAAATCATTTTCATAAATTAATCAAAATCAAAATAACCTCTACAATTTCCAAACCAAAAATCGAAAATCAAAAGCAAAAATGATTTAAATTAAACAAAAATCAAAATAACCTCTGCAATTTTAAACAGAAACCAAGAACTAAAATGTTATAAATTAAATGCAAAAGCAAAATAACCTCCACAATTTCCAAACCAAAAGCAAAAATCAACAGCCAAAATGTGATTAATTGATCCCTCAGCATCTGATTGATTCATGCCAGCCTTAGTTCACCTTCACAATCATTCATAAACCAATGTGTATTGAGTTAAAAATTGCATGAAGTATATAAACTGACCGATTAAAGGACAGTCAGCTTTACTTGTTGGCACTAATATGGGGAAAGATCACCATGCAAGCATAAACAGAGTGAACTGCAGCAGTGGGCGATAAGTTAGACATAATGCATTAGTAAAGTAGTATACAGAGAAAAAATTAAGAACTCAGAGCTCAACAATTCTCTCAAAAATTATTCAATAATCATCAGTACTAAAATGAAAAATATGCAAGATTTCATTTTCTATTCCTTTGAAGAAATTTGCAGTTATAATTACATATCATATAATTACATATGATATATTTATTCAAATCAAAGGATCTTTATCTCCAATACTATATAATCATAATATATAAAATTTTTAATTTTGTTAATTTGTATTCTGCAATAGATACTTACAATAGCGAATCTAAATTCAGTTGTATCATTTCCTTTTTGGTGTAGCAATCTTGTGTGAGAGTTCATGACAATGATGAAATATAGAGCAGTATAACGTTTTGGACTCCTCTAAAATTAGTACTCTTCCCTTGCAGTTGCTCCTGCGGATTTTTTTTAGTTTCCATATGTCTCATGTTTCCCATTCACAGCTTTCCAAGTTCTTAATTATTGCTTTTTATTTGTCCTCTAATTCACACTATTGGCGCCAACATTTTTTTGCCAAAATATACCGACGAATTATTAATTCCGTCTGTAAAAATATTGTCTTTTATCAAAATCAATTTTTTTATCGACGGATTATCAATTTGGTCGGTAATCTATAGGTAATATCTTAATTTTACCTACGAATTTTGAGTCCGTCGGTAAAACAGATTTTTTTGTAGTATCACATAACAAACATATCCATTCTAAATCACTTACTAACACTACTTATTACATATATAAAAATATTTACTATCATAACAATAGTAGTCAAAATTCAATTCAATATTTTACCTTAAATATCTAAGTATATACATGCCATAATACAAACTTAATTTATGATTATATCTTCTCCACTGATCTTGCTCCACTGTGTACTATGCTTTTGCGAATCTTCAGAACCTGCACGCAGTAAACACTATGTTGTTAACACTAAATATGCTCAGTAGTGACTATTAATCCTAGAATTTTCCAATAAGCATATTTACATAATTTATTCGAAATATTATGTTTGTCTTATCAAATGTCACTTTTAATCTTTTGACAGTATTTTTCAATTCCTTAGCCAAAAAATTTGGTAAACTTTTAATTTGACTCTAAGCCTTTCATTTCATTTCAAAATACTTCCTTTTTGCAATTCAATCACAAATTTGACATTACTTTCCTTACTTTTACTTTTTATTTAACTTTTGACGTATAACATTTTTATTAGCGTGACTTTGACTTTTTAGCAAAATTCCTTATTTGATCAGTTCAGTACAAATATTATTTCGTTTGACGATTTATATTATTAATTGCCACTATAATGACAAATTTTTAATTCAATACTCAACTTCTCTATCAATTACAAATTTTCTCTTTTAATACCATAATTACATTTTTGTTGTTTATTATTTTATTTCACTTTGACGTTTTAACTGTTTATCAAATTACAATTATCAATGCTTTTAACATTTAATGCAAAGTGATACAATTATTTTGGAACATTTTGCAAATGTCTTTTTTTCTTTATTTTTCTACAAAAAAGTTCTTTTTATACGCTTATTGCATAATTACTACTTTTTCATTTTCAATTGCAAAATTATCATTCAGTTGCTCATTTTTACTTTTCAGTTGACTTTGACTTACAAAATTTTATTTCTAGTCATTAATTTCTCAATTAACTATGGTATTGCCATTTTTAAATTTTAAATACAAAATTAGTACCATTTTCCAAACTTTCATTTTCGAAGCAATAATTGGTATGCAAAATACCAATTGGTGCTAGTTTTGACTTTTTTTTTTGTAAAATCACATTTTAATCATTTTTCTTTATAAAAGCTCATTTTTTTTTGCTGTTTAATCGTTAATTTACTATTTTATTCTTGTAAAATATTTTCTTTGTATTTTTACTCATTAAGTACAATTTTTGAAAAAATTATAGTTTTGCCCCCAAAACTTATTATTTCTTTCAATTGAGTATTTTTTCATTTTTAACTTTTACTTTTAGTTTACTTTTGAAATTTTGATTTATTCTTATCAATATGCCCCAAGTACAATATGACATAAACTTTTAGATATGATATACAGAATGTGGACCCCCCAGGGTCACATACAGAACAGATTGAAAAATGATTATGAAAGATTAAGTCTCATGGAACAGATATCAGATCAGTACAGATACAGATACTATGGAGATCAAAGATCCTACCATAGTAAGTAAAGCAAGTTGCCATGACTTGCACCGCGGTATAGGGTATCCTTATAGCTAGCCAATTATATCTTGATTAGGACTTTTATTGTCTGACTATTGCTATGGGCAAAATCACTTACTTCTAAAATATTTTTCTTTCAATTTCTAAACAATTACAAATACCTTTTTAATCAGTACATTTTGTCAGTTAATCTTTTCAGTACTTTTTACTATTTCAGGATTTTTTTCCTTTCAGTCACTTTTTTAGTATCACATACTGAGTTTGTGAATTATGGCATCATAATTCACCACTATCACTTTACATATTATCTTTTATTTTTTTAGTACTTTTTACATATTTTATGAATTATATTATTATAATTCATTGTTTCTTGACAGTTTATGAATTATTTCTTAATAATTCAATATTTTGTCTTTACATTTCATTTTATCTTTTTAACTTTTAATAATTTTCTTACTTTTTCTATCCGAAATTTTGGTTGTTCGGAATATGCAATATTTTTATACGATTTGTGAATTATTTTATAATAATTCACAATTTTATTTTTAATTTATGAATTATTTCTCAATAATTCAATATGGTCATTATATACACTATACTTTTTATGATCTAATTAATTTTAATAAATTAGCCAGTCACTCTTTTAACAAACTTTGGGCAGTTTATGAATTATATCAATATAATTCATTATTTTTCACTAAAATAAGGTATTGTAACTCAATAATTTCACACTTTTTTAGTACATATTTAAATATTTCTTTAAAATATTCACATAAATTCTATAATTTCCATAAAAATACATAAGTACATTCTTTAGTCATTTTATATATTATTTCACAAAAAAATCCTTATTTTTCACTAATACATAATCAATTAATTATTTCAAAAATATTCTAATAATTTATATAAATTCCACAAAAAATCACATGTGCTTTATTTTACAATTATTATCATTTTTCACTCATTTTATGAATTATTTCACAATAATTCATCATTTACACTTGATACATACACATATACCCAACTTAAAAATTCTCAAATAAATTTCATAAATTTTCTAAAAATTCATGGACATCATTTTTCATTTTTTAGGTTCATTTTGTATCATTATTTATCAAAAATATGCAAGATATACCTTAGTCTCTCTTAATGAAAAATTCAACTACCTTAAGGATTTCACCTTAAAAATTCTTTAATTTAATTTGAACATACTAATAGCTATATTCAAAGTCTAATTGCATAAATCTAACATCAATTTCAATTACTCATCATTATAGCATATTTTTCCTAATTTACATAAAGGGAACTGATTCAAAATAAAGGAAAATGGTAGGATTTATTAGTCACTAACCTTTTCTTCTTGATTTGGCTTGTCTAAACTTCTTTTCCTTTGCCTTTAGCCTTGGCAAGTTGGTTTCCTTCTTCTTTACCCACCATGGCTCGATTTTAGAGCTTATTAACCTTTAATTTTTTTGATCTTAAATGCATAAATTGACCACATATTTGAGTTCTAGGCATCCTAACTTATTAAGAAATACTTAAAAACCAAATTAAATCAATCAATTTCTCATGGCTTACCTTAATATCCTAACTTTCCAACCTTGATTTTCTTTAATTTTTTTGCTCAAATCAAAGGATAGAGGATTGATTATTAATCTCGAGTGATGGATTCAAGTTTATTATTTTGGATTTAAGTGAGAAATTTGAATAAAAATTGAAGAAATTGGGAAGAGAAAGATAGAGATGGTTTCGGCCACAAGGAGAGGAGGAGAAGAGCTACAAAAATTTGGGGGTTTCTCAAATTTTCTTAGCTTATATACTCCTCTCAAATGGGCCAAACTTGGGCCAATTGAATGGGCCTAGCCCAATTTAACTAAAAGCCCATTTTGGTTCATTTAAGGCCCTAATTAAATTTTCTCACTTTCAAACTTCAAATCACTCAAATGATGATTTTATCATTTTTATCACATCAAAAATAGGTAGTACACAAATTTTTTGCTAAATCGGAGTCTATTTTCAATTCGGTTCGATTAAATCTGTCCGATTCAAAAATACCGGTGTTACAGAAAAATTCACTTTTTATTACCAAAATATTCTACATAAAATTTAAAGAAGATCTATAAATTTTGGCAATTTTCAGAGTTCTTTTTCTATTTTTAAAAATTAATGCAAATTTAAGTCAGTTTTTGTATAATGAAAATTGACTCGCTACCTTTTTCGTGTTTTTGACTTTTAGAGGCCTATTTGACCTCGATTTCACTTCAAATTTCAACCCCGGACTCACCATGACTAATACTTTCTGATGGTCAAATAAAATATTTTTCATTTTCGGATGTACTTTTCAGCCCGAATTTACTATTCACTATCGAAAAATACTGTTCACGGCTAACCTGATGTTTAGGTCATTATAATATATATATACATGCATATACAAAAATCGAATTACAAATAAATGAATATGACATAAGTATATAAATAAGATATATGTAAAAGTATGTAAGGAAAAATAATGGTACAATGATGTGTATGATATGAAATGTGATAAATAAATGTATTTTTGCTCTTGGTTACCTAGTAATGAGATCTAGTACAGGATATAGTTGGTTAGCCATAGGGACACATTTACCGTGGTCCGAATCATGGCTACTCGGTTTGACAGGCTAATCATGGTTTACCCCATGTCACAAATTTACAGATTACAATGTTCATGCTCTGTGATCCTTTAGGGTCATCCACTATTGGACCTTCGGATCCATGTTCCGTGTATCCGGTTCAGATATTTCTACCGGACTAATGCTAGGGGCAACTTAAGGAAATAAGATAACAAGTATAAAATAAACCATTCAAGACAAGCAAGAATTTAATGAACGAAGTTACAATTTAATGTCATTGATGTAATTAAAATATAAATAAGCATACAGGTGCGATTAATAAATATAATTATAACTAAATAGTGATAATAATGAACAAGTAAATGGTAATATGAATTAAAATATTCGTATGCAATGTGAATATAAATCATGAAAAATAAAAAGAGGTAATGATGTAACTAGACATGACAATATAAGAAAACGTGTTAAGATAAATAAATTAAAATTTATAAAGTAATGAGAAAATCTGGATTGTGAATACAAGTAAGCAAAGAGCATAAAGGTAATATAGTAGCATCACCATGCTACGCAAGTTAAATTTAGAACAGTGGAAACGAGAAATAGGAATATAGAAATAATTATAAGTTAATAGTGCCTAATCAAAATATGATCAAAAACTAAAAGATTATTTTGTAAGAATATTACAATGAACAAAGAAAATAATTAAAATGCTAATTTATGTAAAGCCATGATAGATAAGTATTAAAGATAAAATAATTACCGAAATAACTCAAATAAATACGAAAATAAATAAAAGCAAAGGCACGATTAATGTTAACAGTGTAATTAAGACAATGAATAATAGTAAAACTTTAAATAAAGTACACTAAAATATACACTTGAAAATATGGAAACAAGACAAGAAAATTTAACAGTAACTGACACCATCAATTTAAAATAAGAACTTAAGAAAATAAAGTTATTGAATGCTGTAAGTAAATTGTGAAAACTTAAAGCAAAGTAAGTAAATACATTGCAATGATGTAAAGAAATAAATAAAGATAAAGAGATTGATTAATTGAAATACTGGAACTGAAATAAAAGTTAAGTATAATGATACAAGATAAGTATGTAAAGAATAATTTTAAGTAAATTAATGACAGAATAAGCAAGTTTAATGTAAAACATAGACTTAAATTTTATAAGTACGTATAAGATATATAAGCCAATATCATGAAATAAAATAAATAAAATAAAATATAAATATGAGCTACTAAGCAAGTTAATAAAAACTCATGAAAGTAACACAGAACTAAAAATAATAGGCAAGTAATATAGGTAGTAAAAGATAATATTTATGCATAAATACAATATTGACAATGACAGTGTACGCTTGCATGTGTATGTGTGTGTTTGGTTGTTTGGAAAATAATAGACGTGTATCCGCCGCTGAGTATATTATGCTCAATGTGTAGTATTTTACTGCGCGCAGGTTATGGAAGATTGCGAAGACTTAGAGGAACTAAAAATTTTATGTATGGCCGAGAAGAGTATTGAAGTAAGGTTTGAGACAGTGTTAGTTATGGCATGTATATGAAATTCTTAAATACAAGTATATATATATATTAATTGTTATGGATGTATACGTATGTAAGCAAAGAAGGAAAAAAAAGTTTCCAGCAAAGTGTACTGTGTCGTGCAATAGTAACAATGATGTGTTATCTATTCATTGTATGTATAGTACATGTAGTTTATAAGGGTGTTACAAAGATATTTTCGACCACGGTCGGTTCTTAAAACTTTTATTTTCTTGTCCAATTGATTCTCAACAAGATTCATGAAAGTTTTAAAGCAACTCAATGCTTCGAACTTGTGAGATATCAAATAGACATTACCATACTTAGTATAGTCATTTATAAAAGTGATAAAATGATAAGCCTCATGCCTTGCCCTAACATTCATTGGATCACAGACATCGAAATGAATTAATTGCAAAGGAATTATGGCTCGGGTTCCTTTTTCGAACGGTTTTCTAAGTAGTTTTCCTTGCAAGCAATGTTCACATGTAAGTAATTCAATCTCATTTAAATTACCTAACAAACCTACTTTAGCTAACTAACATATTCGATCTTGCCTAATATGGTTTAATCTAGCATACCATAATTTCACATGATCCTCATAAGTATTTAAAGAAGAAGGAATTAATAAAAAAAAAACTAGCTTTATTAGAATAATTAAGATTAACATCCATAACAATAAAATTGTCTGAAACAAAATTAGAACCATAAAAAATGTTATCCAAAAATAGGTCAACTTTATCACCCTTAAAATGCAAATCAAATCCAAGTTTCATCAAAGTTAAAACAGAAAGTAAATTCCTATGAATATCATAAGTATAAAGGACATTATGTAGGAGCAAGGTCCAGCCTTTATGTAAGATTAGTTTGCATGTGCCAATCCCTTGGACTTCCACTCTAGCATTATTGCCTACATAAATCCACTTCGCTCCAGCAGTTACTTGTTGGAACCCGACAAAGGCCTCTCGATCCCTCGTTATATAATCCATTGCTCCTAAATCAACCACCCACAAAGGATGAAGTTTAGTTAAAAATACAGAACTTGATACACAAATTTCACTCACTCTTGAGTTAGACTAGTGTACCAATTTGGGCACAGTGCAATCTTTAGCATAGTGACCCTTCTGTTAGCAATTGAAGCACTTTACATTTGAAATGTTCATTTTCCTTTTGCCTTTGGACCACTTTGCATTCTGCTTAACTTTTTGCTTTTTACACTATAAAAAAACTGCCAATTATTGACTAAAATTAGCGAAAACGGCACTATTTTCGTCGCAAAATTTGCGACGAATTCACGACTGTTTTAGAATTCCATCGTGGGAAGGATATTTTCTAATTTTTTGCGACAAAATAGAGACAGAATGAATAAACAGTCGCTAATTATTGGCTGAAAGTATACGCGCCATGTTTTGCGACGGAATTAGCGACAAATATTTTCGTCGCTAAAGTTTATAATTTTTTATTCATGAAATTAGTTCCAAAAAATTTAGCGATGAACATTTTAGTCGCTAGTTTTGGAGAGAAAATATAGCGCCTTTTTTGCGACATAAATTATTCTGTCGCTAATAGTAAACAATTACAGTAAAATAATTAGCGACGGTTTTAGTCGCTAATCCGTCGCAAATAAATTAAAAAATAATTTTTTTTTTAATTTCACTCACATGATTTATGTATAGTTTCAAGTAATTTTAATATAGACCATATGAAATGAATATTTTATTTTGTAACGGAAAATTATAAATTATTTTATAAGTTGATAATATTATTTGATCAATTATACCAAAATCTAGAATTATTTATTTAGAAAATTTATATTTTTAATAATAATAATAAACTAATTGTTACGATTATTATATATTTGTGTATTCAAGATTAATAAAAATAAATATTTATAAAATAGTAATATAAAATTTATTATTTCATTTAAAATAATAATAAAAAAATTTGTAATTTATTTTTATTTTATAAAATTTAAATCAAATATTAAATTATTAGAAATTCTATTGATTTGTATATAATTATTATATAGTCATATTATGAAAAATAATAAATATAAATATTTATAAAATAATAATATAAAATTTATTATTTCATTTAAAATGATTATGAAAAATTTATAATTTATTTTTATTTTGTTAAAATTTTGAGCAAATTTTAAATTATTAAAAATTTTATTTATATATATTTACAAAATTATCGTTGAATACAAGGATAAAATTATGAATTTTGGTAGGGGCATTTTAGTAATTTTAGAAATTTATCCTACATATAAAAATAATATTTTCTCTCCCCTCATCTCTCTCCATTGTTTCAATTTAATGCGTATATGATTTTAAGCTGAATTTATTATTTAATTGAATAAGAATTAATTACTTGAATTAACTTCAATTTTTAATAATTGAAATGTCTAGTTCTATAATTAAATTATTTTTATTCAAACTTAATTTTAACGTTCCAAAATTTTGAAATCGTGTGAGAGCACTTTTAATACGGGTGTACAATATTTTGATACTAGTTCTAGGATTTATTTGTTTGCATAATTTCAAAATTTTAAAGCGATAATTTGAATTTAAAGCAAAAACTTAAGAACTAATGACAAAGGATTTAAAACAAAAAAAAATGTATAATAATTATTAAAATAATTAAAATAATAATAATAATAAGATTTAAGTTCCTAGCTCGCGATTCGGCAAACGAGGGTGGACTTTGGAGCGCGTGAACGCCCCTATGATGTTGTCTGCGAAGCCATCTTCAGCTGAACATGTAACGTCCCGACTCTGAGTCGACCGAAAATATTTCTAACTTATGAATAATATTTGATTTAGGTGAGAAATGGTATGATTTTATTGAGAGTTTAGGTTGACTAAGTAATTATTTGTGAATTTTTGAATTTAGTGTTGTTAAATTAAAATACATTTTAATTTACAAAATCACAATTAACTTAAATTAAGTTTATAATAATAATAATAATAATAATAATAATAATAATGATAAAAAAACGTAAAAGCCTAGAAAATTCAGGATCTAGAAAAAGTGGTGGCCATTAATTGATAGTGCCATTTTGAGGCTACAAAAAAAAGGGAGAACAGATCATGGGGGAGATCGGAAGAGGCGAAACAGGAAGGGACACCGACCGTCGTCGCCTCCTCACTGTCGCTCAACGATGCAGACTACAGTAAAAAGAATCGCCCCGTCGTCGGCCATCTTTCTCAGCATCGTCCTCTTTCTTTCTCCGTTAGAAGATCAAAGTTCCTTTTTCCTTGTTCCGACGAGTCACGGCGGCAGACAGTGAAGTTACTACCACCGAACAACTCCTTACTGCGAGGCGATTCTCCTGATGTTCTCCATCGCTCCTCACTCGCTGGCGACTAACAGATCGAAGAAAGAAAGTCTCCGATGATTTTTATTAGATTCATCGCTATTAGTATTAGATTTCAAAAAAAAATATATCTTTTATTTGTAAAATGCTAGATTTATACTATATTTTGGTTAAATATATTTTTATTGTCTAGAATAGCATACGATACATAAGAAGTTATAAGTATGAAATTGATGTATATTTAAACCATAATAATGATAAATATATTTATTTATTAATCAAATTAATAATTTAATTTATTAGTTTCAAAATAAATAATAAATTAATTTATTGAGAAAACTAATAGTAATTGTTACAAACCCCAAAAGGTCAATTTATAAGCCAAGCATTATTGGACTTTCTTTTAAATTAATTAATTTTAGAATTTAGTTGGTACATTTTTCTATTTATATGACTAAATTGTGGCATTTCATTTTGTAATTTTTATGATTTATAATTTGTCATATATTAAGAAAGGGAGACACTTTTTTTTTTTAAATAGATCTAGTCTAACCCAAGCCCGCAACCCGCATATCTCATTCAGGGTTTTTAGGGTTCATATCACTCCTTTATATTGGGGGTTCAGAGTGTGAGAGAGAGAGAGACGGAACACAAAGAGGAGCAAAAACACTAACCGCAAGCAATGGCTCCAAGGAAGACGTTGAAGGTGACATGTATCACAAGAGGGGTTTGTGGGCAACCAAGGCCAAAAACGGGGGCTTTTTCCCTAAACACAACCCAAGCCAAAGTCTGCTGCTACGACTGAGAAGCTGCAGAAGTTATACCCGATTGATGACGTCAAAAAACCTCTGCCTAACAAGCACAAGCCTAAGCCCACCAAGCTCAGGTCTTTACTCTTTATCTCTTTGTACTTTTAGCCTTTTAGATTAACGGTGTCCCTTTGAGGAGAGTGAACCAGTCTTTACATTACTGATGAACATTTGTTTGTTAGTTTGCTTTACATTGCTGATGAACAACTATTTGTTTATATAAATCTAGGAGATCCAGCAAAAAGGAAACCAACTTGAAGTTTACAACTTTGTTACTCTTGCTGAAGCAAGGAAAGAAAGGTAACCTTTTTACTTTGCATTGCTTGTCTTTTCTTTGATTTCCAATGCCTAAAATTTATCTTCTTGATCGAGATTATTTTAAATGCTCATTCTGGTTGTTTTGTCACTCTTTCATTCAATAATTAATAGATGTTTCACATCTATTATTAGATTTTAATGCTTTTAAGATGATTAATAGACTTTCTAGTCAGCAAATTCTTGGCTTTTCTTCCCCAACTGTTTTGTTGCTTTTATGGGTTTGTCTAGTTCCTAGCTAAAAGACAAACACGGTTTAATTTGTATTCTTTGCTTTTTTACTATTGGTTATGTTCTTTAAGTTTTTTTTGTTCTTCTTTATTAATTAGCACTAGTGTTTGATTATTCATATTTGTGGTTTATGCATAATTTAACCTTAGTTCTAAGCTTTTATTTTCACTAATGTCTCTCACAGATTCGTGGTCCTCTTTTTGTGATCCATTTCTTCTAGTTGACGATCGAGGTTGCGACTGATAAATTATCAAATCAATTAAAGATGAGAGGAGCAGAGCATGGACATAGAGCTGAGGGGGCCCATAGGGACTTTAAGGGTCAGGTTTGGAGCATGACTTGAGGTCCATGCTGCAGACCCAAGCATTGGAAACGCAACACCGCCATTGCCATGGTCAGCATCTTTCTCATCTGTATTCTCTTTGCCATGAAATCTACCGAGCTTGAGGTATTTAGTCTTTCCCTTTTCGACTGCTGATTATTTATATTCTCTCTTATTGTTGAGAACATCAATGTTATGTTAAAATTCATAGATATTTGATCTTACAATTTGTTGGAGCTAGAGGGTGTTAGTATGGGCTAATTTGACTAGATTATCCAGGGGTTTTCTTATCATTGGGTGCACATAAGATACTGGAAGATATTGGATTGGTGTCACCAAAAATGGAGAGTTTTACTTGTATGGCCATAAATAGTTTTACTTGTACTTGGTTAGGGGTGTCGAGATACCTCACTTGTGAAGGGTGATGAAATAATGACAGAATTAGCTATAGGGATGAATTATATATATGCACTTGCCGGCCACTGGATTACTTCCTACATTGTGAATACATTGAGAGCGACTAAATTTTTGATTAGTTTTGGGTTTTGTTGTTTAATTATGTTATTGACATTATATTCCAACTTCTGCTAGGAGGAATTTATGAAACAATTCACATGTTAGACTTCAGAGATTTATCAATCCATGAGAAGAAATTCATATTTCTGAGCAGAGGTTCTCTTTATATCTACTGTTATTGGTTCTTCTCTTCTTGGAGGGCAGAGCCTTAAGGTTAGCATTTCTTGTAGATATGCATAAAGGTTTGAATTAATAATAAGTTATATAGTAATTTGATTATAGTTTTGCAGATGATTTACCAATTATGCAAATCAGCGGCAGGAATGCAGCTATATCAATTTATAATTATTTTTGGAGCCTTAATATTATTATTGGCTCAAATGCAATCATTCCACTCCCTAAGGCATATTAATCTTGTCTCTTTAATTTTATGTCTTGCTTACAGCGATTGTGTTACAGCTGGTTCTATACATACATACATATAAAATCCCAATGTCTTTACTTCTAAACCCTTTTATATTTTTCTTTCCCTCTATTGTTCTTTGTGTTTACATGCTGATAAAATTAAGCAGCTACAGAATTGCTTCCTGCATCTACATTACTCTTGAGCTTGGTCGAAAAGAAGCATTTATTGTGTGTGATGATGTTGATGTGCCTCATGTATGAATTCCAACTTTATTTATATTATCACTTAATTATCTCTTGGCTATAATTGCCATATGCTATACTTATTTTCTCACTTGCCTTTTTTTTCCAGATATATCCACTACCATGATCATTCAGCCTGATCCTGAAGTTGATTTTCTAATTGCCAACCAAGGTGTGCGAGACCCATTTCGACTTGATTGGGCTGAGGTAATTAACTTTTGTAATTCAATTTCAACTTTATTGGGCTAAGGTATAAGATAACTGGGTTGAGTGAGAAACCATGCAAAGAGCAAGTATTCTATTCATCTACCATTCATTAATTTTGGGAGTCCAAAGTGACTTACTTATATTCCTATTGAAGTCAGTTATCAAAGTAATTTGTCTTTGAATGCTAAGCAGTGCCAAGTATTATTGCTATCAATGTTATCCACTGTTGTTTGTTTGGTTAGGTTCCTTTGATTGATTGATTTTTGTGATTGTTCTGAAGAATTTTTGAAAATGGGGGGCAAGTAATGTTTGGTCAGGAGAATTCACAAGAAAAAGCTATCTTGGATGTAAATCTTGTAGTTGCAGTTAGCTAGTGCAGTTATTGCAATGCTTGCAAACTACAGTTTCTCAACACTGGCCATCGTTTCTATTGATCAATTACTGATATGAATTGATTGAGTCGAATTTTATTTCTTTTTGATAGATTGGGGTTCATTTTGCAAGTAGGGTCTGCTTTGGGCCTCAGGTGCCCAGACAATCTTCTGGAAAAGAGACTTTGATCCCATTCGGAATCAAAGTCTAAGCTACCCTCTTTCACCTTGAGGTTTCTTTCCCTAAAGGATAAAATACTTATAAGCACATTTTTTATTCAAAAGTTATAGGTAAAATGCAACATTTTTGCTGTTATCTTGTTGGATAAAGGATGTTTCAATACTCAGCATGATGCTTTGACACTTAGAATCAGGGACAGTTACAAAATTTAGTGTATTATCTAGTCCAACACCTAGGCACATACCAATAAATGGTGGTTAACTTACAATAAATTATGATCTAGATATACAATATGCTTAGACTTTTCAATACACTAGAAAGCTTTTTACTAAAGATTTGTGTGTTTCAGATTGCAAGGGTGTTACGCCTAAGAGATATTGGTGGTATTATTGTTGTGGACTTTATAGATATGGCCGATGAGTGTAAGTTAAAAACTATCTCTATGTTCTTTGCATGTCCATGTGTGTGCATATTCATGCACCCGATATGTGTTTGTGTTTGCCTACTTATTTACTACTTTATGAGCAAAGGAAATTATGAGGATGATATATTCTTATATGAATTTGTCAATTATCTTAGTATCCGCAGCTTTGGGTTATTTTCCTAAGTAAAAAAGTGCATGCTGAGGTTCCACTCTTTTATACATTTGCTAAGCATTAGTTTTGGCATATGCCGATTATACTTTGTTACGGGAGCATGCATGACACAACAATTGTTCTTTGACACTTAGAAAATGAGGCTTTTATCTAGCTTTTCTTATGGTGGGAGTTATAATGGAATATCAAGGTCTTGATTTGCTTTTAATACATGATTTTATAGATACAAGAAAGTAATGGCCATTTACTTGAAAGAGCAAGATATTTAAGTCTGCACATTTTTATGGGAACTGGGAATTATGAGGGACTAAAGACAAGGAGGAATTTGGGTGCTGAAAATGCAGTTTCCTCACTTGGGGATTCAACAACCAGCTGCTGATCAGCCTAATATTGCTACTGATGGATTTAGACATGATGATGTTGCCCCTTCAGCTGCACAAGATGATCATCCACATAATGATTCTCCATTTGCTCATGGTGGTGGTTCTGCTTCCTAGTGATATTAGTAGCACTATATGTTTGATCATTATTTTATTTAGATGATACTGTTGACGCTAATTAGTACAATAATATTACTATTTTATTATTTCATGAGAGATTGAGGATAATATTAGGTAATGTTTCAAATAATTTTCTATATATATGTGTATTTTGGAACATATTTTTATTTGGAATAAATATATATATATATATATATATATATATATATATATATATATATATATATATATATATATATATATATATATATATATATATATATATATATATATATATATATATGTGAGATCATTGTACCTTTGCCAAGGAAGCTTCTTTTCTTATTTTGGTTTGACTTTTTCTTACCAGAATTGGAGTGTGCCATATGCACTTCAGCATTGACCTTAATCGATGCTAAACGATCCTCTTCCAACTCCAAATGCCTAGCAATATCCTTAAATTTCTTAATGCTATTCATATGAGTCAGTTACATTTTCATGTGCTCCCAACTTCTTGGCAAAGAATGGATGACAGCCTGAACTTGTTGCTCGTCAGTCAACTTATGACCTACATCACCAAGCTCACAAATTATATCCATCTCTCGAAGATGTTTTCGCATTGGATGATTAGGCCTTTTTTTATAAGTATTGAATTTATTCGTCAAAGATCGAAATCTAGTTAGAGACACTCCTCCAAACTTCTTCCACAATACGATCTATAAATCCATTGCATTTCGATATAAGCAGAATTGCATGGTGATATCATCTTCCATCGCACTTAGAAGAATGATACGAGCAATGAAATTCTCCTTTTTCCATATTTCATAGGTAGCTTGGTCCTGCTTATGCTAAGCAAAAGTGCCATTCTCAGGTTCAATCATAATCGAACTTAAAGTTTCGAGAGCCTCTTGCTCCTCAAGCACATACTAAATTTTCATACTTCAGATTTCATAATTGTCGTCATTCAATTTCATATCTTTGTTCAATTCAGCGACGGAATATATTTGGAAGCCATTTAGATCCTCTAATCAAAATAGAATATTTGTTGCACATTATTTAGGGAAATTTGGCAATACATGTTATTTACTATGCATTTGAAATTATAATCTAATAAAGTTATCTATAAGTCTCAAAATCGAAAAAGTTACTAACAGTATCCAATTACTATCTAAATCCTAATATCTAACCTTATAGATTAAAATTTTATGCATAGTAAATTCGATTTATTGGAAAAATTAAGTTCTCTAACTTAATTGAGGGTATAATTTTTAAAACTGATTAAGCCTAAACTTAATAATATAGCGAATATTTTACTCATAAAATATTGCATGGAAACTAATATTAAAATAAGCACATCAATCATAAAAATTATAAGCCATAATAATATCCAAAACAATAATAAGCATACTTATTATTAAAATCCAATAAATCCAAAAGAAGATACAAATGTCTCAACACAAATCAAAAATAGGAAACATAATTCCTAACATAAAAGTCCGTAAAAGATAAAAGATAGTACCATAACACTTATGTCATTAAAATCAAGATCCCTATGGACCCAACACTATCCTAGTGATTGAAACAGTCATCCTGACCACACGCAGTAACTGTAAGGGCACACCATGTGTATAACATTGAAACCACAGATGATTCACTATATGCCCACTCACGAGCCTCATCTCAGAGTGAGCATCATTCCTATACACATCTCATTTCGCTGCCTTATTTAGAAACTTAATAATGGAATCCATATAGTTTTCTCTCTAGCACTTAACAAATAAATTCTGGAGAGTCGCATGATGGCCAAATGAATCACACATGACATTAAAAAGCAATCTATCATTCCACCCTCTGTCCAGGCCACCAACCCATATGCAATCTTACATCTTTCTATGCATTTTGACAATATGATGCACAATAGCATCAATGTCATAAATGCTTTTCCTCCTCGAAAACCTCATGCGACGGACCTCTTACACTCGTACATTGGCCAAAGCAACACCATGAGAAGTACGTGAAACTATCGGTGTCCTTATCATTGTCATATCTATCACACATAACAGAATAAAAATTGTTAGAACACACATGTACAAACAATAAATGATTGAAACTTATTTCAATTAAAAATAAGGACATGATCCATATAATAAATTTTTAAACATATTTAAAAAATTAAAGAAGGCAGAAAACACATTTTCTTTAAATTTTCATATATTTTTAATAACATAATTCATAAAAAATAGTTTTGTAACTCAAATTTTTTTTAAAAAATTACCATAAAATTAGGAAAAATTATGAAAATCAGAATTAAAAAATTAGTTAAAAATGGCTTTGGGAAGCTCTCTCATATGCCCCCACGCATCAGGAAAGGTGAGGCCTATGCGCCCCACGCGAGCCAAGCAAGCACGTGCTAGTAACACCTCTGGAGAACGTAATGCGACTCGAGTGGGCCACATGTCAGACATTAATTTGTCCATGTGGATGCCACGTGGTGCCTACTGGACTGACAGACGGACACGTGGCTTGACTACAATCTGCCACGTGTTAACCATATACCGGTTCATGTGTCGACATGTGGCATGACTCATTAAGCCACATATCTAGATCCATATGCCACGTGTCAGCTCCAAAAAGGCTACAACGTGGCAGACATCTACCACGTGTTTGCACCCTGGACTAACACATGGTGACACGTGGCAACTTTTGGTTGGTTTATGTGGCACCAGGTGGACCCCCTGGCCATGTCAGCGGGCACATGGTGCTCTACTATTTTGCCATGTGTCCAACCCCCTTTGATCCACGTGGCTGAGTGATATCTCACTCGGTGCTTGCTAAAGACGTGCCATCTAGCACGCGCCCAGTAGGGGTGTGCAACGGTAGGTTCGGTTCAATAATCAAATCGAAAAACAAACTTTTAAGATTTTAATCAACCAAATTGAATCAAATTTATAGAATAACCGAATTCAAACCGAACTAAAATTTTCTATCGGTTTGATTCGGTTAACTGAAAAATAAAAAATTAAAACTATTTGAAAAAAAATAAAAAAATTATTTCTAAAAATTATACAAAATTATAAATCATAATATGCTAAAGTAAAAACATCTGACTTGTACAAAATAAAAGTCCAAATTAAAGATATAGTCCAAAAATATATAATAAATAATATAACAAAATTGTTAAATAAATTTTTTTCATTTAATTGATTTTCAATTTAATCGTCAAAATTCTAAATTATCACCTAAAAAATAGATATTAATAATTGATAAATGTACTCATATAATTTACAACTCAGAATAAGATAATTTACATGTACAAAATAATTATTCAATTAAAAAATCCAAAAAATTATATAGTTATATATAATTTTGGTTCAGTTCTTTTTTTCTACCTTTTTTCCTTCAAAAATCGAACCAAAAAATCAAACCAAATTAAAAATTGATCAATTTGGTTCGATTCGATTTGAACCAAAATTTGCTCACCCCTAGCGCCCAGCACCTTGGTGGCGTGTGCAAGCCAAGCGCTGCCTTTCCGATGGATTCAGGCTACCGGATTTTTTCTAGGGATAGGTTTTCGGGATCCCTGATTTCAATGGTCTGGTTAAAAATAAAAATTTTCACTTGAAATTTTTAATTACAGACTTTTAAGCAAAAAATTAATTTTTCGATGTCCAAAAACATAGAAAAAAACTACCGTCCAAGAAAAAAATACTAAACAGTATCATGGCATACAAAATAGCCTAAAAAAATATCTAAATTTTCACAAAAAATTAGATCTAAATTTTAACATGCCGGAACATAAAAACATGACTCTGATACCAATAAAGGGAAATTACCATGACATATCACGATAAATTAATGAGAAGTAAATATAAATATCTTTTGAAGCGCGAAATCACAAACACCAAGATCGACCACTTTTTTGTGTCACAGGTTTGGTTCTCACCCACGCCAAGCAAGCCTCGGGATGAAAACGCACGTGCCACAAACTAAAAACCCCAATAAAAGAGAGAAAATGTGCAGAGAGATTTCGGCAGAGATTCAGTATATATAGAATTTTCAGCCCTCTAAAATCTGATTTCTTAGCCCTTATATAGGGTTCTCATTAAGGTAGGATTTAATTACCTTAATTAGTGAATATTAAATTGCCACTTACAATATTTAGTATATAAAATAATGAAGATAATTAATACGTCAGTTACCAAAAATAAATAAGGTAACTTCCTATATTAATGTCCTCAATTAATGGTAGATTTTCTAACTATAGGAAATTTTAATATGGAACTAATTTCATATATATTATTTTCTTCTCCTATACATACTTATATATATCGGGACTAATTTATCATCTCGTGAGCTATGAACGTATCCTAAACTCTTTTGATCTCTAATAAATCTTTTTAATAAATATAATGTAAAAATATGTGATAACAGATATTTAAGTGTAATTCAAAAAACAGAAAATGGCACAATTGAAAAAAAAAGATAATTAATTAATTACTGTCATATCGTCTCAATTTCTTAAAAGATACACTTAAAATTAAAGATAATAAAATTTTAGTAATATGAAAATGGGGAAGGGAGTAGTGATTTCCAAGAAGCAGCTTGTGCATTGGGCTCAAGTTCTGATTAACTGAACGAAATTGGAATAAAGACATTATTGTAGACTTCCCTCCCAGTTGGTTTTAGAATCAGTTATTGCAATAAATGCAAGCTACCTACAAAGCGTGTCAATACTTCATAGCATAACATAACTAACCGTAGTTGAGTAATGAGGAGTTTTATTTGTAAATCACTTCCAATTATATGTCTTTAAATTGATCGATATCGTTTATTTAAAAAAAAAAAAAACTGCTAGAATTTGGTTTAATAATTAAAAAAGAATAGAAAAAAAAATCTGTCCATAATCTATATTTATTATATGTAAAATGAGTTAATCAAAAATAAATTTGACTGTTTAATGTGAAGTTAATTATAGACCGAGGAAAGAGAGAGTGGAGATGTTCACGTGGGGAAAACGACACACGTGCGGTCCTGCATCAATAGTCAAAGTGTCAAAGATTAATTTCTGCTGGCCTCGCACATGATGTCTTTGACTAATATTTTTCATCCTTTTACATTAACCCTAACAATCATTTCATCATAAATTCACACCTACGTTAACTGATATATTTCTATTGATAATAATCAAATTAATACTCAATCTGTTTTTTTATCAATCACTTTTATTATTTTTATCTGAATTAAAAAATAATAATAAATTTAAATTTAATATTAAATTACGTGATTAAAATTAAATTATTAAATTTTATTAGTTCTGACTTTATTAAAAAAAAAATAAATTGAAAAATTAAATTAAATTATATTAAAAATTTAAAAATAATAGATAAATAAAATTTAAATTTTACTTAAAAGTGATAAATAAAAAAAATGAAGGGAATAACAGTTAACGGTAAATGCTGAAATTTTAGTCAACTAAGAGGAGGAAAAGAGAAATGGTTGGTTATAATTAATTAATTAAGGGTATTGTGTCATGCATGCATGAAGGGAGCAGGGACCATTGGACCGACCTAACAATGAACATATATGCAAAATGTTTGATTCAGTTTGTTCAAATTCTTTGCTTGATACGGCCGGTTTGTGGAGCCCTAGTGTTGCTTTCTTCTAAATTATATAGCTGAACTAGTTTTGTCCAGATCAATGTGAATAAACATATAATTATTTTGAGGTTGATCGTTTACTTCTACAATTAGCCTTAGTGTTGTTTATAAAGTTGCTCAATATTAATAACCGAAAGCTCGAATAAAATTTAAATTTCAGTTTAAATGTTACTATCATTAAAAAAATTAAATGTAAATACAATACATTTTTTCATTAATTATTGACCTTGACTGGTCGTTACACAATATTAATAGTTAAATTCATTTTAATATTATGCATTATATAAGACATTTCTGTATTACCATATAAGTTCTCTTAATTTGTATATACTAAAATTTTCTTTATCATATATACTAATTTGGCTACTAAAATCTTTTTAAACATAAATTTGTCGGTAAGACCGAAATTGCAATTGTTAGACAGCCATTATATACGAGTGATGCTTTCACTTATTTGGCATTAAGGAATTCGAGTTTGTCATTAGTAACTAGAACTGTTAATGTTTACTTGCTTAATTATGAACCCAAATGTTTCATGGTTGGAGCATAGCGACTAATTAACTTATATATATGGGGCTAATTTTGGATTTAAGTTTATAATTAATTTATTAATTTATTCCATATACAGTGCACAATGCCGTGGCAAAAAGTCTGTGCCATCTTTGGGAATTTGTCACTAAATTTTACCGACCTATTCAACTAACTTGTAAGCAAGACATGATCCGATATCTATTCCATCTTGAAGGCACAAAAATTGGAAAAAGTAAATTAAATTAAAATCCATGCTGTTTGCTTCGCCTTCTAAAAGGAGATTAAACGGAAAAAATACCTCAAGCACTGTAGCTATTAATAACTGATTTTTCTGAAAAACACCATCAGTAAATATATGTTTCTTCTTCTTCTTCTTTTTTTTTTTTGTGTGTCAGTAAGTTTGTATGTATATATAAAAATTAAAATGGATACATTAATCATACAAATATTTATTTTAAAAAAATCTACATATTTAATATAACTATGGCCGTAGATAACTAATTTTTATTTAAAAAAAATTATTGGTAAATATTTGATTGCAGGAATTTTGGGATGATCCTCTAGAACTGTAGTTTCTGCCCCTTTGCTAGGTTAAATTAGTCAACAACAGATATTGAAGACACTTTTTTCCAATGGCACACGCTTTAAAGGCGAAATAAAAATTAAATATATAAAATTTTACTTCAAAAAATTAAATTTTTTCAAATCAATAATAGTTGGTAAATAAATATTTTCACTTAAATGTAAATTCTCTACTTTTGTATATAATAAATTCACTTAAAGTTTCCACTTTTTTTTTTCTCTTAGAAAAGGGATATATTTCTGCCATATATTTGCTAAAATAAGAATAAATGGAAAAAAGGGAAATGTAAATAGGGTGACAACTTGGCATATATAGATGATGCACGATGCCTATAATTATTAGTTTATGAATAAAAATCAGGCCAAGGAATCGTATGCTAATTAGTCAATATGTCAAAACTTTGCATAAAAGATGGAGCACGTAATCACATGATTAATTAGGTGTTATAGAAAATCTTCAACAAGAAAAAATGTGTTAAAAATGACTGTTGTGAGTCAAGTATTCAACATATACAACGACTTGTCAGCATAAAACATTAATTTGTGGAATGAAAATAAATAAGTAAATAAATAATTACTTTAGACATGTGAATGTACATATCAAAGATTTGAACTTTGAATTCTCGATGGAATGGAAGCCAAGAAAAATAGTACAAAATTATATCACTTCATGCACATATAGAATAGAATATTCAGATTATAAAATTTTCTTAGGAAAAGTATCAGACAAATGGGACTTGTGATGGATGAGTCCCTTTTTTTTAGGGCATTTATCATTCTCATAATCAGAGCCGAGTGGCCTCCCATTTCTTGATGAATAACATGAGCACATTCAGTCAACCATCACCATCTCCTCCATCATTTCTGTTATTTACACTTTCACTAAGTTTTTTCTTTTTAAATTTTGTGAAAATGCTCTTTATAGCCTCTCTCGAAAAGGAAATGTAATTCAAGATCTAAAGTACATTCTCAAGAAATTAACTTCAAAATCATGTTAATATCATTAAATTCAATTGAAAATTTCGTATATTAGATGAACCGAATGTATTAAATATAAACCGTTTAATAAAAAAATAAAAAATATTAATTTTAATCCAATGGTTAATATGTTGTGTGATCAATCCCTTGTGACCAAAAATTAGGAAAAAATAAAGAAAGAAAAATGATATCCTCACTGAATTTGACTTAAACAAATTCACATTCATATGAAGGGATGTATGTAAATCAAATCCCTTAAAACAAAAGAGGAAACTTGAAAGAAAAGTTACACCCTATTAGTATCGTTACATTTCTGTAGAATCTATCCCACCATATATGATAAAAAGAAGAAAAAAATTAAAAATTATAAAGCCAAAATTACAACTAATTAATTAACAAAATACTAATGAAGAATATGAAATGTATAAACAAAAGCGAGAGAGAGAGAGAGAGAGAGAGTTTAATGGCCAACACCAGGGCTTGGAACAGACTGTAGAATCCGATCAATAGTAGCAAGATGCCTTTGAAAAAGCTTCTCATTTTGTAGCGTAGCATGGCCCTTCTTGCTCGGGGAAGAAGAAGGCACTGTTCCTCTAGGAAGTGCACTGAATATCAAGCTCGAAATCAAAGAAGGGACTTTAATTACATTCCTATTAGTATCATTGCTACTCATTAACAGCTTTCTCCCCTCTGAATTTGACACAAGTGTAGCTAAAAACAGGAAGAAAGTGATAGCCACGGCAGTAGAAATAGAACGAGCCATTAGTTGCAGAAAGAAGGTGAAAAAGAGAGAAAATGGTATCTCGGTTTTGTAGCAGAGGGAGATAAAGGAGAATGCTTTTTGAATGGATATGCAATTTGCAGTGTTTGGTTTGGTGGGTTGGTGTGGTTTTATACTGAAATTAAGAGAGTTTCAGTCAGTGTGAGAGAGAACCGCGTGACGGCGATGGAGAGAAACATGAAGTTAGGCAGTGGCCAAGTCAAAGATTTTAAGAGAGAGGGAGAGAGCCATTTAAGTGAGATTTGTTTATTTATTTTTGTGAATTTTTATAATTTGAGAGCTAAGAAAATCGTAGAAGCGCCGCGTGGAGGTTAAAGAAAAAGTTGGGTGAGAGAGAGTCAGAGAAGTCGCCGGCCACCGCACTCTTTGGAATTTCCATTTTACATGCAGCGCCACCGTCAACCTGATTTTCCATTTTTACCTATATATATAATTTCTTTTCTGTTTCTTTTTGCCAAAAATAATCACTTTCTAAATAAATATATACTCTTTTATTAAGTAGTATTTTTATTTCAACAATAAGTTTTTAGTTTCTCCTTTATTTTTGTATTAATCATATAATTTAATGCAATAATTAATTGTGAAACTGCAATAAGAAATCATAATAAATAATTTTGAGAAAAGATTTGAACAAAATTAATAGAAAAAAAATATATATTTAGAATTAAATTGTATTCAAAAATCGATTTTCCAACGACAAACAGATAATTTTTATTTATTTATTTATTTTTTATTCTTTTCGATAGAGGGCAGGGAAACTTATACTTCACATGTATATCTGATTTATTTAAAATTATCAAATAAACTTTTAATATTTTAAACGGTCCATATTCGAATTTTATGTATGAATTAGAAAAAAAAATGATGTATTTTGTCATATATAGTATGTAATATGTCAATTCAGTAGTAATATTGGAAAGAATTAGGCTGCATTTGATAGGCATATTAAGTTTTTAATTAATTCATGAGCTAACTGCACGAATCTGTTTGATTTTTATGTCAATGGAAAATAATGTGGACCCTAAGCGTCAAAGTTTGGCATAGTCATATGTAATATAGAAAATTTTGCCCCACTAATTAATACACATGAATAAAAAATATCTTTTATTTAAATCAAAATACATAAATTTATTTATTCATTCAAGAAAAAATTTAAGTTTTATATTACAAATAAAATATATTGTTATTTTTTCCAGTATGAATTGACTGCATATAAAATTTTATGAAATATTATAATTATGGAAGATTTTTAAGTGGTAGTCTACTGTATAATTATATATAATTAATGCACGCCCCGTATCATAATCGTAACTTTTTATACGAAAACTTGTAGACCAAGAAAATAAATTATGACCATAATGGGACCATTTTGACATTTGGCGAATTGCTGGGGAAATTGTCTTTTCCTTTTGAATATTTAAGGGCTTAGCACCCACTTTCACATGCCATTGTTTTCTGTGTTAATATTTTTCTAACTCTGAGAGATGTTAGGTTCCTCTTTTCCACCAACTATTTTCCGAATAAACTAACACAATTTCTATTAATTGAATCGTATTATGGTCCTACTAGTGTGAAAAGTTCATAATTTGAAAAATGAGCTATCTTACCTGAGATAGAAAAGGTTAGTAATTTATTTTAAAAATTAATTTATACTGTCAACTTGTTATACCAAATATTTAACTTTTATTTGGCTGAATGTTTTAATTCTTTAAAACATGGAGTTTAAATCTCAAATTATAAACAAGTATGGTCCTACTAAAGTCAACATGGACCATATTAATTAAACATGTACTTAAACATCATGTATACTATGATACAATATAATATACTTAAACATCATATTAAAGTCAACATGTACCATATTAATTAATAGTCAACTTCAAAAACATTATTTCAATTAGAATCTTTATTATTTTTATAAAAACTCAAACTATAATTTGCTAGAGGTGGCATTGCTTAATTTAATTTTATAATTACCACATAAATGGATATTAGTGGTGAATATGGATCAATTAATCAATCTATTAGCAATTTTTTAATCAGTCAATTAAATAGGTTTTAAAATCATTAACCATCATTTAATTCATTAAATTTGGTTAATCAATCTATCAATTTCAGTTTTTGCAATTCAGTCAATCAATATTTTTCAGTTAATTATTAAAATTTTTAATATAAAATTAAAAAAATAGGTAAAATTTAATTTCATTTCAAATGTTCAAAGTAATTTAAAATAAAATTTACAAAATATGTCTCATTTTTACCATTCTCCGCTTCTTATTGTTATAAATCATTTCAACAAATCAATAGCTGAGTTTGTAAAGTGAATTTGATATTTGTTGGTAATTAACAAGTTTGATTTTTGATGAAATAAAAAATATTAGATAAAATTAATTATCAAATCATATACTTTAAAATATAATTAAAAACTATCAAATAAAATTAGGATACCAATATATAATAAAAATTAACATATCTTAATCAGTTACTTGAAAACTTTTAAAAAAGGAAAATTTTAGGATATAAAAATAAAAAAATATAATAGAAAAATAAATCTATTAATTATAAATTAGTGGTTAATTAGTACTAAAAAATTAAAATTGAAATTAATAACCGAAAATATTAAAAGTAAAAACTAAAACTGAGTCATAAGATTGTTTTGTATTTAGCAAATTTGTAGATTATTTTTTAATGGAAACAAAGGATTTTTATAAATTTAGGGTTATTTTTAAAAAAAATTTGAAAAATAGTATTATAATAAATAATATTAAAAATATTGGGTGCTGAAAATCGTAATAAACACCTGCTAATATTTGGCATTATGGTACATGCCTCATTGACCGGTTGGAATGACGAAAACTGGCTGCATTAAATGCCGGTATCCAACCGGTGGGTCCAAAGGATGGGGTAGAAACTGGCTTGAAATGGTCGGTTTTTGGCCTCTTTTTACTTGGGCAACTTGGGTAAAGAACCGATTAGATTTTTTCGATGGCAACTTGGGTAAAGAACCAATTATACAACTTGATAAGAATGGAAAAGTCTACTTTATACTCCAAGCTAAAAATAAATTTGTTTAAAAATAAATAATTACGTAGAAAAATTTACGTCTAATAAAATTCATTTTAAATTCACAGCAACAAAATCAAAACTATATATGTATATATTTGAAAAAATTGAATCCCTTTTATTATTCCGAGTTATGAAGATCAATAGCATAATTATTCTTATTAATGCATAATAATATATTTAAATTTGAATTAGCAATTTATTTCAATAATTATTTAATTAATTTTCAATCAATATTAATTTTTAATTTGAGCAAATGAGTAAGATTAGACTTAGCAATTTTTGATCTGACTTGAAAATCTAACATGAATCCATCCGAAAATAGTGACATGAATTCAAATTCAGAGAAAATCCGAATAACTCGAGAAATTTAGGGTCGAATCCAACCCAAATTCAAAAAATCTACCATACTTAACTATCAACTATACCTTAATTATTATTTAATCATATATATGTCGAAGTATTCTGCAATTATTTTTTATGATTTTCTTTTTTTAATTAGAATTCGGACCTTGTTTTTTTCCCCAAACACTGGACTTAAGTCACTAATATACAAATTAAAATACGAGTGTTGACGGATGAAGTTGGATTTGAATTATAATTTATTTGAGTTCATGAATTGGATTAAAATTTGTTTAATTTAGATAATTAAGATGGCAAATCATTATCACAAATTAATAGATAAATAAAAATTAAAAAGGTAACAAATTCATAGCTGCACCTAATAATTCTCCTTTTGTTATAAAGAATATTTTTGTTGAAAATAATTTAGGTCGTACAGAACATGAAATATGTTTCGTAGTTTATGTATTTATTTAAGCCAAAAATAAGATATTTTTATTTATAGAAAAAATCAACAGCAACTCAAGATTTATCTCCCTTATGATCAGAATTTTCTTCCTTCAATTATAATTCGAGATAACAAAAAGAAAGATATCTGATTTGAAATTTAATCTAATCTCTTTTTCTTTTGAATATCACAATATATGTAATATTCATAATTGTAAGACCCCATTGCCTCCTTTCTCTTGCTTACTTAATTGCCTTTTTTTTTTTTAAAGAGATAATATAGGAGCATAGACATACTAATATATTGTGCACGTGTATACGTGCTCTGCGTGTACTTTTTTTAATAAAATTTTAATTTATTTTTCTTTATTTAATCATCACAAAAAAAAAGTTATTTTTGTTAGTAATACTAAAATATATAATCTAAAAAATGTTTCTATATTTGATATTTTTTACATGTATTATAGATATAAATCTATACATTTATGAGATTTAACTGTTTAAAATAAATAACTTTATTGTTGAGAAACTTAATTAAAATCAATTGATAAATGCATTATTTTTCTGTATGTCATCATGACAAATTACACATTATGTGCATATTGTATCAACAAAGGGTCACCTTTTCTTTTAATCAAATGTTTTAGATTTGAATTCCGAATATTTTTTTATAAACTTGATTGATGTGAATTAGGGGTGTGCATCAGTTGGGTTCGGGTGAACCCAACCCAAACTCGATTAACCTGAAATTCGAAATTTTTATATTTCCCTCACCCGATCCAATATAAATATTGGGTCTCTATTCGAGTAACCCTCTTTTTTCGGGCCCCGACCCGATTAACTCAAATATTATTTTTTTAATTTATATATTTAAATTAAAATCTTAAATTAATACAAATAAATAATATTAAATGCCATAAAAATATTTTAAAAATACAACAAACTAACAATTTCAAAATTACATTAAATATATATTATATATTAATTAATATTGTAGAAAAATTAGATTTTTTTATTTATATATTTAAAAAATCGGGTTGTTCGGTCGGATAGGGTTAGCTGGGTTTTCACCCGACCCGATGTATGCCTAATATAAAAAACCGAACCGATATTATTAACCCGAGTAATTTCACCCGAATTGATCGGTTCGGATTGATCGGATCGGTTTTTGCACACCCCTAATGTGAATTCAAGTCTATTAGTGAATTTCATATGCCGTAATTTGTACATATCATGTTTAACTTATATATTTATGATTTTTTTATTAAATTTAACATTTGAACAAATTTATGAATTGTATAAGTAAAATTTTTTCAGGGTGGATGAAATATACGAAAACCCATCTTATAACAACTTACAATATTTTACAAACAATTTAAAACAGAAAAAATGGATCACAGCTGTAAAAGATTAGAATCAAATAAAAAGATAATCTTGAATTTGAAAATTGGTTTGCCGTGTGCCCTTAAGATCTCCCATGCTGAACTGTTTTTTCCAAGCACAGGTTTCTCATTCACATGATAAAAACAGTAAAGTGGTCGACAAAGTTGACCCAACACACCTATGTGTGCACAGTAATCGCCAACATGATGTAGAAAATTATATCATTCGATTGTGGAAAAAGAGTGGCCACCTTAGCATATTTGTATACAAGCATGTGTGTGATTTGTCGGCATTAAATTCTAACAATAAATAAATAAATACTTTTTTAGGTGCCAATTAATATGCCTAACATTTAAAACTTGCTTTGTTCATTCATGTCAACTGGTCAGGTGTCTGCCACTAGACAGCATTTATCTGCTGCCATTGCCTTTGAATTTCTTAGACACAAATGCTTTACGTATTTAATAAATATTAATTCTCCTACTCTTTTTATGAGGAAGATATGGTTATGTATTAAATATAAAACGTTACATGAAAAGTAAAATAATACTCTCTCCATTTTTTTTATCAGTCATTTTTATTGCTTTCATTACGATTAAGAAATAATAAATAGACTTAAAGTTAGTATTAAATTACATGATTAAAACTAAATTATCAAATCTGATTGGTTCTAACTTTATTGAAAAAGAAAAATAAATTAAAAAAATAAATTAAATTACATTAAAAGTTTAAAAGTGACAGATAAATAAAATTTAAATTTTACTCAAAAGTGACTGATAAAAAAAATGAAAAGAGTATTATTTATTAATTGAATGCTCATATTTAATATTAAACCATCCGTTACATATGTAAAATCGTACAATTTAGATGCTTGCATACGCTATCACATCTTTATTTAATAAAATAGGATATATTTGACGTATTATTAAAATATATTTATTGATGTTGCAAAAATTACTTGATCTTATATATCATATTTTTAGAAAATGTTATAATTTTGCTGCAAGAACTTAATTGTTATATATCTTAATCAGAACTATAAACGTCAGTATCCATAACTTGCCATGTTCGTGAATTTTTTTAGATAATAATATTAGTGTTGGGTAATTAATAGTCAATAAAGAATTTTAATCATAACCATTTCATTTGATAATTTTTAGGGTAAATTCATACACAACACCTTCAACTTGTCCCAATAGTTTATTTTGACACTCTATCTAATACAAACACCAAATAAACACCCAAAGTCTTAGATTACTGATATTTTAAACACTTTTTGATGATCTGACAACGAGTACAAATTAAGGAAAAAATAGGGTCCATGAAAGATGTGAGCACCTGTTTTCAACGGTAACTTTTGTAGGGTATAAATGGCAGCCTCATCTCTTGCTTTTCATCTGAAAAATCGTTCTCTCCATCTCCATCCCCCATGCTTGTTGTTGTTCTTCTTCTTAGCAGCCAAATTAATTATGTCCATACCTCCACCCTAGATCAAAGTTGGTTTTTTTTTTCTTGAAATTCTTGTTAATTGCATAAATACGTAGAGAATAAGGTTACGGTGTGAGTCAGTCAAGGAAGATTCGTTGTTGTGGTGAATATACAATATTCTTTATTGGGTGGAGGTAATCGAATCCTGGAAGGAGATTTGTTGCATGCAGGCTTAGGAAGGTAAATTGTAATGAGATTATCAAGTTTATTTTATTTTATTTATCTACCAACAGAGGAGGAAATTTGAATGTTATGTTTTGTGATTTGTATTAGGAGGAAAATGAGTGTGGATATTTTAGATGGATTGGTGAAGAATTCCTGATCAAGCTAAGAAGGTGATTTGGGGATTATTGAACAGGGTCAAGCAATATGAGAAGGCAAAGGTTGAGAAAAAAAAGAAAGGCAAAATGAAATATCTGACTTGATTAATTGTTTTAATTTTATTTTGTGTGTTATGGTTGCTGGTTCTGTAATGCAAGAATCAAGTAATTTATGTGATTTTTTGTATTTTATGGATTGTTGATGTAATGGGAAATGATCAATAAATTTGATGTAAGGCTTATTGTAATGCAAGTATCAGTTATTTATTCTATTATAGTATATTGTTGAATCAAAAGTATTTATCGGTTGGTACAAGTGGTGTTTGTTTGATTACAACAAAATATAGGGCAAATTATGTTAAATGAATTAAAAATTATACCATATTAACACTCATACTAAATGGTGTTTGGTGTTCTATTACCAACATATGTGTAACCAAAGAAAGACATGTAGAAAATTGAACAAAACATAAGCAGCATAACACTCTAGCTTAAAACTGGAACATCCAGAATTCGTGCTGCTAAGGGCACAATCCTTGCAGTTGTTCCAATTTATTTGACAAACATTTAGGTCCTAAAATCTTTGGATAAAGGCAGCAACAATACAAATATGTCCAACCATATCAGAATTTCATAGCAAAAAGCAGGATTACATAATGTTAATTATTAAAATACATAACATAATACATAGTCATCAGAATATAATGCTGTGCCACAAAATACACATGCATGGTCATACAATGCTGTGCTCAAATTTTGTCAAAATATATAACATAATAGAGTTTAATGCGGTTGAATCTTGCTTTGGTAGCTGCTAGACTCATTGACATTGGATGATAACCCTATTGACCTTATATTTGATACAACAATATTCCTATGATGCTGGGAGTTGTGAAGAGGTGACAATATTTCTTCCTTGCCATCTGAGTTTGGATTAGGGGTGATCACGGGGTAGGGCCGAAGGAAGTTTCCCCCATCCTCGCCCCGCAGGGATCCCCGTCCCCCGATTTTTTTTAATTTTAAAATATAATATTTTATAAATAATTAAAATTAAAATATAATATTTAATAAATAAAAAATTTAAAATCAATAATAATTTAAAATTAAGTATAATTTAAAACTTAATAATTATAAAATTAAGTTATATTTTAATTTTAATTATTTATAAAATATTATATTTTAAAATAAAAATATATATTTTTTGAGGGGTGGGGATCCCCGCGGGACGGATACCCCATTCCCCGTCCTCGTCCCCGATTCTAGGACGGGAATTTTTTTTCCCCCATCCCCATCCTTGCGGGGGGAAATTTTTGGGATTTCCCGCCGGGGCCGGGGAATCCCCACCCCGTGATCATCCCTAGTTTGGATGGTTGAAACTCATGGTCATTGTTTGTGACATTTGAGTTTTAAACATTCATAACAACTAAAAATACTCTCTCAGATTGTCTGCCAGGCTGTTAAACGAGTTTAAAACATAAGAATTACATTCATGAAAGAGTAATTATATTTAAAAGAATAATTTAGAAGCCACTTACATTCATGATTGTTGTTCCTATATTCTCATCAATAAACACTCCAAGTTCATATTCTATTGGCCTTTTATTTCCCACGGTCCCCCTGTCTCTTCTTGATGTGGATGGTGACTATGTGTATAAGCCAGATTCAATATGTTGATTAACTGATATAGAAGAGGGTTGGGTGTAGGAACCTCTACCTCTACCTCTACCTCTTCCCCTCTCTTTTACAGAGGCTTGCCTACCACTCCCTTTTCCTCTGCCTATAGGAACGTGTAATTATCTTTCTCTAAAAATTGCAGTAGTATCATCACATATAGGCGTGCCATACATAAAAGCTAATGATGATCCATGATATGCTTTTTCACCTGTATTGATACTAGCTCTATGGTTTGTATCATTTGCACATTATGTGTGTTCATATGCACTTTGATAATGGTGATTTATATGGTGTTTTTAGTATGTTTTTAGGTATTTAATTGAGTTAATTTTGTGTTAATTAGGTTGAATTTGAGTTTAATTGGTTAATTTTATGTTTTTGGAGTTAATTGTAAATTTTGGTATTTTTCAGGGTTATTTTGCAAGAAAAATGACTTAATTGTAAAAAGACAAGAAGATTTGGGCAAAACCTGTAAATTTAGAAAATTCATGTTAAGATATTATCATGAAATCCAGAAGACAAACGCATGATCACGGGTAGAATAGCTAAAGGAATTAAGTGGCCACGTGAAAGAGTTTTTGGAAGAAGGAAGTGAGGAGACGTGCCCACGTGAAATGGAGAAGGAAGGATCACATGGCCACGTGAGAAATTGAACAAAACACACGTGACCACGTGTTGATTATCAAAGGAAGATGAGTGGCCACATGCAGGCAATTCCAATTTGACAAAGGATTTGCATTTTTTCCAATTCAAGAAGGATTCTCTTCCTACTCCAATTTGGAAAGTTTGGAAAGCTTCTACCACCAATTTTGCCTATAAATAGAAGGCTTAAACACCAAAGAAAGGAGGAATTATCAATATGAAGTAGGATCAATTAGAAAAATTCAATAGTTTTAGTTTTTCTTTTTCTTGTTTTTATTTTCAACTTTGTTTTAATCTTTTAACTTTGTTTTAGTTTCTTTTAACATGTTTAGTGAATAGTTTTTTCTTCTTTTGCTAATTGATTCTTGAAATCTTATATTTTCATTGTTATGACTTTATTTTGAGCTTAATTTCAATATCGGTTGATTATTTCTTGGTTTTAAGCATATTCTTATCTTTAATTGTGTTAAGATTGATTGTTGGTTTATTGAATAAATAACTAAAAATTGGTTTTGACATAGTTAATGATTTGCATGTTCTTGTATTAACTCTTTAATATTTATGCATGATTATTATCCGAAATATGAGATAATTATGTGTTAATTTTATTAGTTAATACTAAGAGAGGAAGAACTAAGAATAGGTGAAAGTTAAATCTCTTGAAAAAGGCTTTAATAGACATCTAGGAGGATTAATTCAGACTTTTATGCTAAGTGTTAAATTGTTCTGAATAAGAGAATTTTAATGCTTGGAATGATAATCTTGAGTAAAGTTATCTGGTTTTATTTATCTGAATTCTTCATAATCACTGGTGTTCCTTTTGAATTTAAGTCATTACAATGAAAGTTAAGGTGGATAGTTTCTTTAGCAAGAGAATTTCAGGTATTGTTTTGATTTTAATTCATGTTAGTTTAACTTTAGTTTTTGTTTTGTTTATTTATTTATTTTATTTAAATTTTTGCTTTTAAATTAAAAACATTTGGAAAACAATTTCAGGTTGATTTAATTCATACATAGGTATTATCCTTAGCAATCCATGTTCCCTTGGGTACGATATTTGGGGTCTTAATCTATACTTTCCTGTATTACTAGCCGATCTAGTAAACTTACTAGACACCGATCACACTTGAACACTCTCCCACCTGCAAACATTTAACATCTCATAACACAGTAGGTTCAAGTAAAAAAATAAATTTAATTAATATCTATTATCTCATTTCTGCAACTCAACCTATTATTTCTAGCTTACTTGCTTCTACTACAATACATCTGAATCCCTCTTTTGCTAGCCTTGCCATATTTGTTTTTTAGTTCATCATTGTCCTTTCTTTTGCATTTCTTAGGTTTGCCAGGCATTAGTCTAACTTCTGGTGGCTTAATTGGTGGAAATCTAGGCTCATCCCATATTTTCATATTGGGTATTGGTTGGATAAAGTACTTATATGCCTTTACAAGTGTATCTTTATGGAACCAATGTGACATAATTTTCAAGCTCTTTCCCAACATGGTACATTGCATACCTAACATGTGCATAGGGAATTCCTTTAAGCATCCAGGCCCTACAACTGCAAGTCTCATTTATAAGGTCAATAACATGATAATATTTCCCATCAATAACTTCAAATCCTGCATCCCCATTCCATCTAACCTGAAACTTCCTAGAATGTTCTATGCTTTCTTCTAACACTTCATTGCCATTAGACTAATATCAGAAATCCATTTATCAGTAAAACCAATCATCTCTACACGTCTATTCATTATCTTATGCTTAATTTTTTCAAGCATAGTAATAATACACTTGTGTCTAGGTCTTAGAATCCAGTTATTGAAAGACTCACAAGCATTGTTCTCAACAGAATCACACTTGACATGGGTGTTAAAATATACCCTACACCAATTCTCTTTATTGTAACTAAGCAGATCCTCACAAATACCCTGACCTAGCTTACTAAGAGACTTCAATTTATTTTTGAATTTCACAGTAAAAGATGCTTTTGCACATCTCCAGAATGGCCTATTCCTTTCTTCACCCCTCCATTTTTCTTTCCAATTAGACCATACATGTCTAGCACACATTCTGTGTTCACATTGATGAAATAATTCTTGCATAGACTGAACTAAACCCTATAACAAAATAAAAACAAATAATTTGCCACATAAATCATAATATTACAACAAACAAGTATTTCAAGAAAATATAAATTTACAACTACCTTTTGCATGTCAGATATTATGGTCAACCCTTCTTTATCTCCAAGCTCTAAATCTGAAATCAAATAATTCAGAAATCAACTCCAAGAATGTTTGGTCTCCTGGTCAATAACTGCCCAATCAATAGAAAACATTTGCTAATTTGTATTTTTTCCACAAGCCATAAGAAGTTCTCCTTTGCAAATCCCCTTTAGAAAGCATCCATCTAGCCTAATAACTATTCTACAACCTTCCTTCTTGTAACGCCCCAACTTTGAGTCGATTGAAAATATTTTCTAATTTGTAAATTATATTTTGATTCAAGTAGGCAGGGGTATAATTTTTCGAAGATTTTGGATGACTAAGCATTTTTGTCTTAGAATTTTGAATTAGTGGGTTTAAATTAAAATACATTTTTATAATAAATCACAAATTAATATAAATTAAGTATATAATAATAATAATAATAATAATTGTGAAAAAAAAGAGAAAAGTGGAAGATATTTCGGGTATCAAATATGTGGCCACCAAATTAAGAAAAACAAATGGGAATAGAGAAGAGGCCATGAATTGTAAGAAGAAAGAAAAAAAATAAAATAAAAGGAGATGCAGGTGAGGCGCTGCCCACGACAACCAGCGCCTTTGCCGGCAATGCGTGTGCCGACATTGGCTCCCATCGTCGGCCCAAGTGCGGTGCATATGGCCGTTCAACTCCCGCTGTCAACGATACCGACTTGAGTCTTCTTCTTCCTGTGTTTTCTCTCTCTTCTTTCAAGCTTTCTTCCTTCATTTCGGTGAACCGCGATGACTGATGTCGACACCATTTTCATCGATAGTTCCTGAAGTCAAGGTGTTCACTCCGGTAACCTCAGTCCGACTCCAAATACTGGCGATGAGCTGATCGCAAATGGGTGTGGTGAGTTACTTCGGTGTAGATCCCGACCACACTGTAGCTTCTTACGGCGCGTGACCACCAGCAACGGGTTCTTGATGATCCTGGCTTCATGAGGGCAGTGTTGATGCAGCTCCGACGAGGCTCCGGCGAAGTTTCGATGAACCTCTAGTGAGCAAATAATTGGCAAAAATACAGAAAATTTCCAAGAAATAGGTATGTGATTACCAAATTTACTTCCTAAGAATTTAGTTAAATAAATTCTGAAATTTAGTTAAGAGATGTTTTATTTCTTTGAATTAATAATTGTGGCTGTGTGATTTATTAGGAGTAAAATATTTGCCAGTTGAGTTTTGGTTAATTTAGGATCCAGTTTCAAGTTTTAATATGTTATTGATAATTTAAATTTAATGCGTAAAAGGGGATGGTGATGACACTGTCGGTCGGATATAACTGAACAAATTTACAAATAAGTTGATTCATTCCATTTGCTTCTTCGAGGTTTATCTTCATTAAGTTTTGTCAAATTGTTAATTTGCTTATAAAAGTAACGAGTTAAAATTTCACACTTAATTAGTAAATTAAATACATTATAATAAATATAGAATTTGTCATATGCTTAAAGAATTAGCAAATTAACATTACTAGACTCTTGATAATAAACAAAATTGTTAGAAGTGCTAAAAAAATTTGATTAAAAAGCAAAATCGTGGAACTTGATTAAATTATTGATGTCTTATGTTTTATATATGTAAATATGATATGAAGGAACAAAATTTTAATTGAGAATTTGGTATAACAGAAATTTAATAGACAGAATGTTATGGGTTCTTAATTAAGATGGTAAATATAATGATGAGTATTTAAAAATTAATGGAATCTTAGTTTGGTAGATTAATTCCGATATCGTTTTTTGGATCAAGGTTATGAAATTAATAGAATATGTTAATTCAAAGGTTAAATCCTTCCTATGTTTAACCAAATTGGTAAATTCGAATTATTGATTGGCTTTTAACAAAAATAAGAAATTGAGATGCAAAGTTATACATGTATATATATTTAGAGTTAAGTAAGCATCAAGTGTGAATTAAAAAGGAAAATAGAAAACGGATTATACGCACTTATTAACTAGTTTTGCAGGTGACTAAGAATTTTAAGAAAACAAATCACTATAATGTTGGTGAATCCTCAGGCTGCAAGAATTACTTTTACATAATTAAACTTTATTTGGTAAACAAACTTATATTGTCTACATAAATTGGGTGTAGTTGAACAGACTTGAATTGTTCCTTTTTGGGTTATTAGTTTTTTATTCTTTGTCAACCCTTTGAGGTGTTGTGATTATAATGAAATAGTACATTGCTATACAATATTTATAGAGATAAATATATATAATTTGAATTAAATAATAAGCTTTTGACAACAAGTATGTGAACTAAGATGAGTTATGTATTCAAGCCATGGCAAATATAGAAGTAATATTAGGAAATTCAATGTGCAATTATAATTTTAACAAGTTGATTGACAAGAAATTCATAAAATATAGATAAATGGAATTAATAAATAATTGGATAGAGCAATAAAGTGCCCTTGCCAGTAATTGATCAGGTTAGGAAATGGAAAAGCTAAAACTATGAGTAAATTTGTTAAATATTTATGAAATATAATGTACGGGCTAAATGAGCGATACTTTACATATATGTGCATAAATGCTTGGGTTTAATGATTTAAGCGCAAAGATAACGTGTTATTGAAGGATGAAAGATTATATAAGTATGACTTCCCTTGATGGACGAATGCCATATGTGATTATAAAGGCATAAAGTAATTAAATGACCATGTGATGATATATGAATATGATGTGTAATTGATAATGAAATGAGATTTATGGGAAAAATGAGAAACCTGCTATATATTGTGAAATTGAGTTTATGCCCTTAGTGTTCAGTGGGTAACCAGGACCTTAGGATAGTATGGCTAGCCATAGGGGCACTTACCCTACGAATTTTTGATTTCGTTATTGTTTCTGATACGAGTATTGTTATTGTATGGGACTGATATTACCCGACACATTCTGATATGGGTATTGTAACTGTATGGGACTGATATAATGAGACTGATATTAGCCGGCACATTCTAATATGATACTGGAGTAGAACATCATACCTTAGTGGTATGGTTCCTCCAGCGTATGGGATATTCTGTTCCGTTTATCCAGTCTAGTGGTGGCCTACTATTAATAACTAGGAGCAAAATCATAAATTAATTATGTATATGGAGTAAAAAGAGATAATTACAGCATTAAAAATGTTATAAATATGAGTAAAAGTGAAATAAAATGAGAAATAAGATAAGTTAACTTAATAAAGCATCATAAGTCATGGATTGAGTAACAATGCTGAATATAAATAAAACTATCAACTTCTTAAGGTTAAGAAGTGATTCTTGTAGTATAAATGTTAAAGTAAAATTACGAAAATACCTTATGATATATATATATATATATAATATAATATAAAAAATATGTGAATGCTGCAAACGGAGATTTAATGAAATACTAAGACTGTAGGACTGTGAAGTATCAATCTAACATTAGGGATTGACATTCAAATCAACTGTTTATCTTGTTATAGTACTAAATGTTATAATAATTATACCTATAAATGTATAAATGTGTGAGTGTAACTTAAGAAAATTTTTTCCGTTAATTCTTAATAAATTTATATAACTAAACTAGGACATACTACTTAAGACAACAATATATGTGAACGGTAAACCGGATGTATAGAATTACATATATAAAGATACATATATATATGTGTTATGATGTTTACACTAAAAATAAGTATTTGTTGCAGTATGGCATACGTGAATATATGTTGATATGAAGTATAATAGAATACCATATGAACTGAGATAATAATTATGCCTTATTGATCATAAATTTGATAAAGTAAAAATAACTTAATTATTATTAAGGAGGATGGAAAAATTTTGTGGAGTTTGATTGAGGCCGTGGATCTTGATGATTGAGTTTTAGAAGTGTTGTGTTGTATTTTGGTTTACAGGAGGCTATGAATATTTAGGGGAGGTTTTGCCGAAATTTTTAGAAAAAAAAATTTTTAGAGTAAGAAATTAGAAATTGATAATTAAAGCATAAAATTTATCTTGATTTAGTGATATTCATAGCAAGACCGGTTTGTGATATCTGTAACCGGTTTGTTTACCGGATCAGGTATAGGGTGTTACACTTCTACCCACTTTTAAGAGCATCAAAGCATACATACATGTAAACAAATAAATTGTTGCCAGACTTAGTCTCTTTGTCTATTCTAATCCATATTGAACTACCTGAATTTGTCTGTTTGATATAATAAGCATAGTCATCTAACCTACTAAACTCAAGATTCCAATCCCCATAAACTTGGATATCGCCATTATCTTATCCCTTGTGTATATTGTCCTGCCAACATAAAGACCTCACTTTTCCCTAACTAAATCCTGAATCTTCCATATCTTTATCTTAGATTGAGATAGTATTTTTTCTCCAAACTTTCTTTCTATAAATGCTGAAGTGCAGTGCTTGTTCTTATTCTTCTTGGAGCACTGATGTCGAGAATTATATTTCTTGATCTTGAAATCTTTTGAATCTACCTCTATACTAGCATATAATTCCCACTCACACCTCTCAGCCTTACACTTAACCCTAACTCTATGCCTTTCATTAGATCTAACCTTCAGTTGAACACCATTTCCTACTGCATAATCAGCAACTACAGGCCTAAATTGCGTAGCATTCTCAAAAATCATCCCAAGCTCCTATACTATTACCTCACATTTTGGATCATAATAAACTTTCTTACTTCTCCTCCTGCTATGAAGATCCACACCCTCTACAACATCTGGATGCAGCTCATCCCTACTATCATTACTTCCTGGGTTATCATTGTCAATGTATTATTCATCCCCACCTAGTCTACCATCTAACCTGTTATTCCTTCTCCTATCAATGTCCTCAAACCCTCTGTCCAAACCAACTTTCTTTAACTGTACTTCTTCAGTAGCATTTGGTTGTTTCTTACTTCTCTTTTCTCCTGCCTAACAGCTTCTGTAAGTGCTATTAAATCATCATTAACATCACTGTCAAATTTATCACTGCTGCCATCTTCATATGAACATCTTTCACCATCATCTTCTCTATTGAAACTTTCATCATCAGTACTTCCCTCGCTATCAGCTTCATCATCATCATCCACCTTCTCGGCTTCACTTGAAGATAAGCTAACCCTAACTTCAATAAATTCAATCTCTACTTCATCTCTCTTTACTGTAGCTGCTTTTGACTCAACCTTTGCTTCATTAGGATTTTTTGCTATCCTATTTGAACTCACATTATCTACGCTTATATTGGCCCCTCCTATAGTTATTATAGGACATATATCTACCTCATTAATCACGTGTGAAATAAAAATATCCAATTAATTCTTATGTTTTAAACCACTAACTAGCTCAATCAATTCAAAGTCATTTTTTAATAGAATAAGATTTTTGGTATTTTTATTAAAATGACAAAAATCCCCAATCTCAGTATACCTTATTATATTCGAATTGAAGGTTAATTCAATCAAAGAGAAGTGATCTTTATCCACTAACTAATCCTCAACTTTTTTCTCTCTCACATACTTTTTTGTCCCTCAATTTTTAACAAAAGTTTGCTCATGGTGAAACATATAGTGTATATATTCTGCCATTTTTACCACTGTAAAGTGTAAACAACAACAAAGTCACACAATATCAATTTTATATTAACACATGCCAACTTAGTGATAATTGAAGTTTGTAAAAAATCCCTCACAAAAGCCCTAACTTTTCTACTCAAATAACAGAAAAATCACAATAATCCCATCTAATACACACCCATTAAAACCAAAAAATAATTATAAAAAATCATAAAGGAAGGAGTCGTACCTCAGTCTTGTGTAGTCCTTGTTGTCGAGCTTCACTTCCACAAGCTTAGAATCTCACTGTTCAACTTGCACTTTCATGGAGTTCTCCCAAATGCAATAGTCAGCTATATCGCACTAAAAATTCCAATTTTCTTCGCACAACTACACCAAAATTGTAATGGGATATAATAATTGAGATTTGGAATGGCTTTGATTCAAGAAATCCCAATGAAATCGAAGCACAAATTCTCCCTCTCCTACAATTGATTTAGATTTACTCTAGATTTTTGCCCTAATTTTTTACCAATTAACCCAATTTCAACTTAAAGGTAATTTTAACCCACACCTGTTGGTCCTTTCTTGCATGACTGCCACATGTAGGTTGTTCAACGCAGTTGCAAATCATGCGCTCAAGGTTTTTGCTCTTATGTCATTTTTGCATTTAAAATATGAGCAATCTAAGACTTTGGGCGTTTTATTTGATGTTTATATTAGATAGAGAGTCAAAATAAACTATTGGGACAAGTTGAGGGTGTTGTATATGGATTTACCCTAATTTTTATTTAGTTTGTTTGGTATATTCAATTTTGAGTATAGGCAAAACAAAATCATTTTTATTTTGGTCAAATTAAAAGAAATTATCTACTTCTTTGAGTTAAAAAGAAAAGTATGAGTTTGCTACTTATAAATAATGTAAATTTATCTTATTAAATTCATGTAAATTTAATTTCTTTCTATGATTTCTCATATTCGGTTTATTTGTTTTTTTAAATTCACTCGTTATGTCTATAACTGAGAGCGACCATCCCAATAACATATACTCCTTGCATAAGATAAAATTAAATCTAAATTCTCATTTAAGGGAATTAATTTTTTATCACTCAAACTAATAACCGTTGTTCATATAGATTTAATTTAGTAATATTGAAGCTATATTATCACTATGCGATTGAGAGACTAAAACTTTTGGATACTTTTTATTTATATAACTCTTTTTCTTATTCTTAGAGATAATTTTAGTGGAATCTCTAAAATAAATTCATACATTAATTCCTGGATTATCTAATAAAAAAAAGTCATAAAAAAGAATGGTAGTTTTTATTTTTCTTATTTATTAATTTATTATTATTATTTTAGTCCGTAAAAAATATATGTATAAAAAATATATGTATACTCTATTTTATGTGAATAGTTTTAATTTTAATCTCAATTCCAATGGCAAAATAAGTTTTTAAATTTGTATTATTTTTGAGGAAATTGCACACAATGCCACTTTTTTAATCCCAACTTTTAAAAATACACCTCTCTTTTAAACATGTTTAAAAATATATTTTTTTAATTTTTTGTTTTTAAAAATACCGTTTTCTATCTTAAGCCTTAACTTTTTGTTTATCAATTTTTTACGCTCTTGTTCTTATCACTCACCCTCACGAACTTCACAAATTCCTTAGTTTCTTGCTACTTTCTGCTCATTTCTCAGTCTTTACCTTCTTGCCATTTGTTGCTGATTCTTGCTTCTTATCACCGTTTTTTGCCTCTGCTTGCTGCTTCACTGATTTCTTATTGGTGAGTTATTAATTTTTTTTTTTGTGTTTTCCTTTTTCGATTGATTATGTTGGTCTAAGTTGTATTTTATATTCGTTGATTTTACTGTTTATTATTTTTTTTGATTTGGTATTTTTTTTTTCATTTTTAACTTCCTGTGTTCTTTGATTGCCGTAGTACTTTGAAATTTGCATTTTACTTTGATTTAAGGGTTGTCGGGTGATATAGGGGAGAGAACAAGGTTTAGGTTAGATGTTCTCTCATTTTAGTAGGTAATTGCTTTTTAATTTTATTTTTTTTGGTAATATAGGTTGAAATTTGTTCTTCATAATTCTTGTGCATTGTTTGGTTATCAATTGTTAGGATAGGAAATTATTTACACTATTTTGCTGCTTCTGAAATATATGTTTTCCTTGGATATTTAGCTTATACATGTATTGTGTTTTTTCTTCTGAATTATTGACATCAATGGGCAATAAAGCATCATCATTGAATTGGTGTATTTGGGTTGCTTATCTATCAATTCTCTGCACTTGAGGAAAGAAGGTTGTCCCTTTATTTACAGTTAAATATTGAGCTTTGCTATTGTCTCCATATCTTAGCTGAAGTTTAAAAGCTTATCCAACTTGGTGTACCTTTTCCATCCAAGTGATATTTTTCTTTCTTTGTCGTTGAATTCATGTTTTTTTAGTAGCTTAGTTTAAAGTTTATTGGTTATTTACATGCTACATCTAGCATGTTTTTTGTCTAATGGTGAAAATGATATATGGAGATGAACTATGATGTATAAGTCACTGCAATCTGAGATTGATGCTATATCGAACCAATTCTGATTTTTTCTTTTTTGAACAAAAGAATTCTTTTGTTATGTAAACAACATCCCTACAAATAACGGCACAATTTGGGGAATAAGAAACATATAGTTGAGATTGATGCGATTGGAAATTTAGTTTGAAGTACAATAAATGATGCAGTCATTTGTTCTCTCGTAATAATTTGATTTCAGATCTTGGTTCTGAAGTTCGGAGAGAAGTGAATGCCGGAATTGCAAGCATGTCTCGTGTGATAGAGCGTCTTGAAACCAGAGATAAGAGTGAAGAAAATCAGGTTCCTATATCAAATCATTCAACTGATTACTTAGTTAATGAAAGGAGGAACTCAAATAATGTCAACACTCGTAGAGAGGACCCTTTAAGTGAAAGCAATGCTCCAGCTTCTTTTACTGCAAGCTCAGCAATTAGTTAATAAAAAAAAATCAAGATTGTTTCCCGGTGTCCATCCTCAACATTTCATCTTTGAAGGTTCGTGATGATATAGATTTTTCAAGTAATTAGTATACTTAAAACATTGTTTAGTGCTACGATAACATAGATTTTCCTCTCCTTAAGGTTTACTTATCTGACAGAGCAAATAGATGGATATCGACATCTAATATGGTTGTAGCTTGGATTTTCAGGTTGTAAACTCCCATTTCTCCAAATATGAAATGCTGAGGAGGAGATACTTAGTAGTCCAGGCCAAACATGATTTATATGTGCTACTCTCAAAGAACTTAAAATTGGAAAAAGGGTTCAGGGGCTGGTGATTAAATGCTGCACCAAAGATGTTTTTGTGGGGATTACCATAATTGATATGTATGCCAAATGTGGGGATATTGGCGAGGCTGTGAAAGAATTCTATCAGATGCCAATTCGCAATGTAGTTTTATTGACTGCCATAATATCTGGTTTTCTTTAAAGAGATGATTCTATCTCTGCCCTTAAATTCTTTAATGAAATGAGGATAATGGAGAAAGAAATAAACAACTTTACGGTTACTAGTGTAATTACTGCATGTGCCGAACCATATATGATTAAAGAGGCAATTCAAATCCATAGCTGGAGGTTTTTGAATGGGATTCCAGGAAAAGGTAAAAATCCTGTAGAAACAAATGAATCAGTTGGCCCTTCCACAAGCACATCCAAATCAATGATAGCGGCTTCAGAAATTGAGGAGCTGCCAGCACTAACTGGAAGAGGGGGAGGTTCACAACTTCATCGACTAATGGGCTATTCCTCAGCCCGTGAAGTGATTCATGGTGGTGGTCCCTCAGAGTGGCCTATTGTAGGATAGCTAAGGTATATCTCATGAAGTCAAATTTATGGTATCTTAAACATTAATGCGTGCTTGATCTCAGATACCGTACTTCTCTTTCTTTTTGTTTTTCTTGATCATTTTTAGTACAGGTGAAAAAGGATTGATCTCAATATCTTAGAGAGATTCAGTATATATAAGAAGAAGAAAGAAAACCTTGTTTTATTTTCCTTTTTTGTGTGTACAGAGAAAAATTTGTCTTGTTATTTGTTTATTTGTATAGACTGTTGTTGATCCTAAATCGATAGTGTACAGAGAAAATTTAAACCCATTTGCTTTTAACAGCTATGTTTCACTCTGATATTGTCATTGCTTGACGAGGTCAATCATGTTTAAATTTTATTTTAATCTTTATTCAATTAACCAATTTTTTCCTTGTTACCCAATACAATATAATATTAAGAAATTCAATTAACATATGAGAATGTAATACTTCAATTTTGACAAAATTTGTATCTGGAGATCAATTTTAACTTAATTTCGTAAACTTAAGAAGTAATTCGTGATATTATGTTAGAGCTTAAATACAAAAAAAAATACTAAAATTCAATTTTGAGAAAGAAAATCATCTTGCATTTTTTGGTATACCAGGTGGTATACCGATATACCATCTGGTATACCAAAATTTAGAATATAATTTTAGTTATGAATTTTGGTATATCAGAGGTATACCGATATACCATCTGGTATATCAAAAATTCAGAATATAATTTTAGTTTTGGAATTTGGTATACCATGTGGTATACCGGTATACCGTCTGGTATACCAAAATCCAGAATATAATTTTAGTTCTGAAATTTGGTATACCAGGTGGCAAACCGGTATACCGTCTGGTATATCAATTTCAAAAAATTGACTGCAATTATGGATTTAATCATTAAAGGAAAAAGCTTTAAAATGACTTCTCGGATGATTCAATGATCCAAAGTAAAAACCCATTTAATGTAAAAACATGGTCTTTATTTTACAAGTATACAATTAATTATGTAAATTATTGTTTTCATTTTCTTAGAGAAGGAGAATAATTTTTTATGTTGCTTTATATATGAAAAGTGTGTAATATGCATTTTATATCGTCAGATTAACTTTAATTATAATTTAAATAATTTTAGAATATTTTCTCATAAAAATGAATTAAAAAAAATTATTTACACTAAGACCATTGCCCTTTAGAAGGGTGGGGATCCTACCAAGATACAAATAAAATCAAATTGGACATTACTATATATAATTTTATGGTACAAATATTAAATTTTGAAAGGAACGAAGTTGTCGTGTTTCAATTGGGGCTCCCTATTTAACCAAACTGCGGTACATCAGTACCAATGTGCACGAATACTTACCATAATAATGCCTCTAAGAATCAACTTGCACACTGTACCAATATCTCATTTATTCGTAAGCAATCAATTTTTCTATTATCTTCCTCACCTTCATCAACCTTGGCATATTGCAGGGAATCATAAATTTATATATATATATATATATATATATATATATATATATATATATATATATATATATATATATATATATATATAACAAATCTGTTATTTGAAGCTTATTGGTTGACTAATCTAAATTTAAACATGGTATAATTCATAAGAGGGCCAAAGCATTTTTATCAAAGTATTTAAAGATTTTATACTCGGGACTCGAACTTGAGATTTTTTGGGAAAAAAATAAAGAATTTATGTCATCTCATCTTGAGCAAAAGGAATTCTATGGGCCTATCAAATTAGGTTTGTATACAGAACAAACATGTCCTGCATATATAGACCTTGCAAAAGTCTTAATTGTTGAATTTAAAAAGAAAGTAAAGAAGAATCTGAAGAACAACACAACTTGGTGCAACACATTAGAAACAGCTAAATAGAGAGAATTGGTATAGCTAGCGCCAAAGAAATCTGCATAAGAGCTTGGACTGGAAATTTTAAAGTCAACTATTGGGGTTGTATTTAATTTGGTTACATTGTACAAACAAAAATTTGGATAAAGGGATTACCAATTACAATCAAAGGAGCTAAGCATCTAAAAAAAGCTACCAAGAAAATAAAAATCATGAATCTGTAATCATAAACCCCCTCTATATACATATCTCTCTCTAGAATCTATTATCTACTTGAAAGACCTACAAAGCATTACAAGCAAAAACACCATATCCTCTCCTATGCATGACCTGGTAAAAGGGCTTATGCAGAAATCTCAGATAAAAAGGCAAGCCTGTTATTTTATTTTCTTCTAGGAATCACTCTTCAAACTATAAACTTTTTACTTCATAATTGTATTGAATAAATCACACCCATCGTCTTCCCCAACAAAAGTCGCCATTCTAACCAGTTTATAATCCTCACTAATCGAATCACAATCAAAACCATAAAACACATACCCAGTTCTCGAGGAAGTGTCGGGTGGTTCAATCTCTAAAACCGGCAATCTTTTGAACTTTCTTGTTGATGGTTGTAAAATACGAGATCTCGTTCCTAATTTCGCAACACAACCAACCTATTACAGGAACCCAAGGCTTTTGTCCCACCACTGGTGCGTGAAGGGTTGTTGAAATTTGAGGTGGAAGGCACACTAGAAGAAAGAGAATCAAAATCGAAAGTGTAGAGATTCCAATGCCTAAGAATAATGCCTACATTGGATTTGATTTTGAGAGAACGAAGAAGAAAGAAAGAAGAGGGAGAGTTTATGTTGGATTAAAAAAGTGATATTTTTAAAAATAGAAATTTTAAAAAATATAATGTTAAAAAGAAAATAAAGATTAAAAAAGTGATATTTTTAAAAATAGAAATTTAAAAAAATGTAATGTTAAAAAGAAAATAAAGATTAAAAAAGTGGTATTTTTAAAAATAGAAATTTAAAAAAATGTAATGTTAAAAAGAAAATAAAGATAAAGGTATTTTTAATCATAGGTTCTGTTTTTTGAATAGTTTTGTAAAACTCCCTTTTTGTTTTCCACCTAGTCTAGGAGGCCCATTAAGAAATCTCCTCAAATTAAGAGGCTTATATAGACTGTGAGAGTGAAATTTGATGAAAATGGGTAATCTTCGGGCTTTAGCTATGGAGTTGAGTCCAGCCCATCAGCCATAAATCTGTCTGCAAATTCCGGACTTCCTGTCCCGAAGGTGAGTACGTGTGTGGTGCTTATTAAGCTCTGTAATACAAATATCTACAAACACTAAGTAAAATATTTCCTTAAGCCATGTCCTATTTAGTACCATCTCTGTGTTCCTTTCATTGTCCATTTTAATTACTTGGTCATAATCATTAAAAAAAAAAGAGAGATGGATTGTTATTGCTCAACTTCTACCAAATTATCATTCCCTCGTCCCTCTTTTATCCTTAATTTTCAGGTATGATAATAATAAATGCTTGGGCTTTTCTGTTCTTTCTTAGATCACTGGTTCTTTCTTGCTGCTTCTTTGTGTTTACACATGTAAAAGGCTTTGCTTTCTTGTAGTTGTGTGTCATTTGATATCCTTAATCCCTCTTTTGTGTTGTGTTAGTTTTGAATTGGGTATAACTTGGTTTTAGCCATTCAAAATTTGGGTTTCTAATTCATTTTCAAATTGGCATCTGTATCTTTTGTTGCATTGCAGGCATAACTGGCATATAGTATGTAATGTTATTTGGTATTCAACCATTGCTGCATTATGATATTTAAGTTCTCTCTGAAATTGAGCATTTGTTGTTCTAGTGTTTTAGTTCTAGCCTTGAAATCATTTTCCAGTGCTAGCTTTGTCCCCATATTCAAATGATTTTTAAATGATGAACCGGTTGATCACAGAATACGCCCATTCAGTTTATTTCTACAGGTTTAAAGCTTGTATTTTTACTTATGGATTCTACGCTGTTGATGTTATAGTTATGAGACTGAATTGCCACACAAGCATGTGAAGTTTCTTTCTTTCATGTGATATTCTTTGGATTCAATAGGATCATATTTCCTCTGCAGGGTTCTTCATCGCCTGCACGTAGCAAATTATCCAAAAATTCTATTAATCCTAGGTTGTTGTCATCTCCACTTCCAAAACCATTTCTTCAAATTAATAAAAGACTGCAGTATCAAGAAAAATCAGCTTTTTTCACTTGGAAAACTTATAGAGGGCCCATATTAGCAGAAGCTGAGAGGCAAGGTTGGGACTTTGGTAGATTTTTGAAAACAATATATTTCTTCAATGGACTTCCATCTCCTGCTAAGGTTAGAATTAGTTTTTGTTGGCCTTTTTATCTCATGCAACCAGGACATATAAATCCTCAACTAACTGCAACTTATTATTAATGAAGTTCTTTGAGTTTCTAATTGAGAAACTATCAAGTCCATCATCTAGTGTATCTGAAAGTGCAATGAAAAATTCTGGCATTGTCCTGGTAGTTGGAGCTACAGGCGGTGTAGGCAAAAGAGTAGTTGACATGCTACGGAAGAAAGGAACACCAGTCAGAGTATTGGTATCTCCTACCTTTACAACTATTTCTTGAAGAATAATGTATAATCTAATATTAGACATATCTATTTATGTTTCCTTGTTATTGTTGTTTTATGTTAATTTTTTCAGGTCAGGAATGAAGAGAAGGCAAGAAAGATGTTTGGGTCAGATATTGACTTGGTGAGCTAGCTATCTTTATATTGTACAAGTCACAGCATGATTATGTATATTGAATGTAATTGTTACATACAAGTTGTCTCCGCCTTAGTTGACAAAACCTGCAGCTTAATTCCTAATATTGCTGAACTATGCAGCTTAATCCTTAATAATCCTGAACTATGTACTCAATAAAGAAACTCAGAGATTTAAATACGTCTATTTAAAACAATGAGATTTTATCTGAGATGTGTCATGAATCTGATGAAGGATGTACTCATTGATTATGAACCTTGGATAGGAACTGTTATTTAAGTGTTAGCCATGGCTTGGATACAACTGCAAAAGAAGCTTATTTGCTGTTGAACTTTGTAAGCAAATTGCTTCTTCTGTGAAGCTTGGCAGCACAAGCAGTTTTTTGAAATTTGTGTTTATTTTGTCTAACAAATCGTTCTGTTAAAGATACTTTTTAATCAAACGAGTTACTGTCCTTTTGTGATATTGTGTATCTGTATATATATATATATATATATATATATTGTGATATTGCTGTTAGTTTGGCTTCTGGTCAAGTTTAGTATCTTCACTGTAAAATTGCCAATAATATAATTGTTTTAGTTTCATGCTATGTAATCACTGCTTTCTTTTCTTGTTTTGTACTTTTCAGATTGTTGGAGACATTACTAAAGAAAACACGTTGCTCCCTGAGTATTTCAAGGGTGTGAGGAATGTTATTAATGCTGCTTCTGTCATTGTTGGACCAAAGGAAGGTGATACGCCAGACAGGGCAAAATACAGCCAAGTATGGTTGCACAGCATCATTTATATTTATGTTTAAAATGCTTTCCTTACCAAAGAAATTCTGGCCCTGCTTGGCTATTACCATGAATCTGAACTAAATTATATATCCATGTATAATCTCTTTGTAACTGCTTTAAATTTCTATTTGACTTTCAATTATGATGTGCAGGGAATCAAATTCTTCGAACCAGAGGTACAAAAATGATTGTCTATCATGTCCACTTGTGCTTCAATTGTCTTTTAGCTCATTTCAGAGCTTTGCTTTCTTCATTATTGTTGGAAGCATCTTTCTTTCAGTTGTTCGTATTATTCTAAGCTTCTATTCCGAACCCAACTGTGTGATTGATGAAAACAGATTAAAGGTGCCTCACCTGAAATGGTAGAGTATGTTGGAATGAAGAATTTGATTAATGCTGTGAAAGAGAGTGTTGGACTTCGAAATGGGAAACTATTTTTTGGATGTGGAGGTATACCTTTTTTTTTTTTTTTTAAATAGCAAAGCTTATGTTCTTTAATAATATTAGCTGGTATTCCAGTGTCCATGTGCTCTCCAACTGAGATTATTTCTCCAAATTACCTTTTCCAGAAAAAAGTTTCAAAGATCTACCGTGGGGTGCTTTAGATGATGTTGTAATGGGAGGTGTTAGTGAAAGTACATTTCAAATCAGTACAACTGGTGGGGAGAATGGTGGACCAACTGGCATTTTTAAAGGTGTGTTTCAGTTAATCTGCTGTCTCATTAGTTTCCATGATCAAATATATATTCTATTTATGCCCTTTTCTTCCGTTTGTTTGCATTTTCTCAGGTGTTGTTTCCACTGCAAATAATGGTGGCTTCACTAGTGTCAGAACTAAGGTAATCTGCAGTGTTTTAGCTTAAAATCTCACTTTGCTTGTGCAAGATACAGTTTGCTGTTAGTCAAAATTTAAAAATCTTTTTAATTTCCATACATTTGATAGTGATTGTTTATCATCACTTAATAGGATGTGATAATCTTTACTTTTGTTAGTATATTTTGGTCGTGAGTCCCTTGAGAAATATGATATAGTTGTGTTGGGAAAAGAAATAAGTAAAAGCAATATTCTGTCACAAGAGAAATTAATTGTTAGTGAGAACAACCAAGTGAATTGCATAGTTGTTAAAGCCTTGTTGGATCTTTTGTTTTAGAACTTTCTTGGCATAGATGAGTAAAGAAAAAAAGTATTATAAAGGTTCTAGTCATGGTCTTGCAAGGCTCATGTATTGAATTGGTCATGAACTCTAATTATTGTCCTCAAAGAGATGGAATTAGAAGCTTGGAGAAGGTAAAGAAATAGAATGGAGCTTTCTCCTCCAGAGTTGGAAATTGCTCAGGAAGTGTTACTTTTGTGACATATTTTCAATATGATTTCGGGTGGAAGCTACAATTGTTTTGACTTTGGGTTTTCTTCCTAAAGAAAGCGAAGTTAGTCTACTCTGTCTGCAAATATACACACATAGAGCATCATGAATTTTTAATGAACTTGGAGCAAGCAAGGTAAGTGCTAAAATGAATGGGCTCAATCTCTAGCAATTGAATCATTGAGAAGGATGATCTTCAAGGGGAGGGCATTTTTAGGAAGCATTGGTTAAGAGTAAGTTAGTGATAGATTAGTTATGGGTATTGGATATTTTTTAAAAATTGTGATATAAAAAGATCAATTTGTATGGGATAAGCGGGTTGGATCAATAACAGATTTGGAATGATATTTTCTCTCTCAAGAGCTGTCTCTCTTTCTATCTTCTTTCTCTGTTCTCTCTTGTTCTTGTCTCTCTAAATATTCTTTTCCTAATTTCTTATTGGCCTTCTCATTCTCACCTCAAAAATACATGTTAGTCCTGGTACCTGACATTAGCATCTAAACTTGGTCAATGAAGCCTATTATCTGTGTAGCTTCTTTTTTCTATTTTTATTTATTTATTTGTTTTTTTTTTATTGCCAGTTTAGAAAGTCTTAAGTAGCATGACAGATTGCTTATGAAGCATGTGTAGATGCTGTTCATTGGTGTGGTTCCTAGCTAAGGGGTTACGATTATGTGTGCTTTCATATACATTTCTGAACTTCAGAACATTAAATCTTTATATTTTTAGGATGTTAGCATTGGTCCAGATTTGGACAAGGAATTCCAATAGTTGGCTCTTCAATATGACATTAGATTAAAAAGATCGGTGCTTAAACCACATTACCTGTCAATTTCAAATTTTGGACTTACTGTTGTATGAAGGGAATTATGAAGCTTACATAATGTTGGATATAATGAAAAACTGTATTTAGTTTTGGGCAAGTATGGGAGTGCAATGCTAATAATCTTTTAAAAAATTAGCCATAAACCCAGATAAAACCAAACCATCAAGTTTTAGAAGTTCTGGTTAAAGTGGCAAAACCTTTGCTAGGCAACTTCCCTTTTACTTTTTACCCTGAGTTGAATATGTGGTTGAATGACCACTTTCACGGAGAACAATGATGGATGTATTTCTATAGTTTAGCAAGTCTTACAAATTTATGTAAAACCCACTTGTGTATTTCTCTTCAGAATTTTTCAACACCTGAAGATCTTTCAGCATATGAGGGATTGGAACTGCGCCTTAAAGGTGATGGTCGCAGGTATAAACTAATTGTTCGTACTAGTAGTGATTGGGACACTGTTGGCTATACAGCAAGCTTTGACACTGTTGAAGGGCAATGGCAATCAGTAAGTGATATAATGAAATCCTTTTGATTGGTACTATTATTAAACTATAGATTCAATTGTATTTTGGAACTACTTCTTCCAGGTACGCCTACCATTTTCTTCTTTGAGGCCTATATTTCGTGCTCGGACTGTATCAGATGCTTCTCCATTTGATTCAAGCAATATTAGATCATTGCAGGCATGCCATTTCTTCTAAGTATTTTCCACTATTTGCTTAACCAGTCTCATGGTTTTTGATAATATATCAAATACAATTTCAGCTTATGTTCAGCAAGTTTGAGTATGATGGGAAACTAAATCCTACTTTTGTGGAGGGCGCTTTTCAGCTTCCAGTATCAAGCATAAAAGCATTTATGAAAGAGCCTATAACTTCTAGGTTTACTAATTTTTCCTTACCTTGTACATTCTCAATTAAGGTAGTATTATGAGAAATTAACTTTGGTTCTTCTCCGTTTTAGGTTTGTACATGTGGGCTCTGCAGGAGTAACCCGACCAGACAGACCTGGCATTGATCTCAGCAAACAACCTCCTGCCGTACGCTTGAACAAGGAATTGGGTTTTATCCTCACTTTCAAGTTGAAGGTTAGTTATTGGTTGTATGTATGCCTCTACTGAGCCAAGCAATGTAATGATGGTTAGAACAATTCTGTTTTCTTTTTGTGCTTTAAACTAACTTTATTACAGGGAGAAGATGTGATACGTGAAAGTGGCATACCATATACAATTGTAAGGCCTGTTGCTTTGACTGATGAACCTGCTGGAGCTGATCTCATATTTGACCAAGGAGATAATATAACGGTGAGCAAAGCTTAGTAGTTTTATCTTGTTTGTAGTTCACTCGGGGTCAAGTTTTTCAGGTTTATGTTGCATGGTTTGACAGACTGTTCTTTCTTGGCAGAAAATTGCTCTCCTAGAGTAAGTCTCAGGACAAATTATTGATTGACTTCTGTTCTCTGAACATTTATATGGTATACAGGGAAAAATATCAAGGGAAGAGGTTGCTAGGATATGTATTGCTGCTCTGGAAAGCCCATATGCATGTGACAAGACATTTGAGGTCTGAGTTTCTGATCTTGCATGTGTTATGTTGATTTTGAGTCCTCTTATGCATTGTGTCTTTCAATTAATGATGATTGGGAATCAACAGAATGAAATATGTCCCTCATTATGAGTCGATGGAGTATTAAGATTTTGACAAATTGTGTTTATGCAAATAATAATGAATGTCATACAGGAATCAAATGTCCTCATAAAGCTAATTGCTCTTATAGTTTGTTCTTTCGAGCCAGGAAAATTTTGGAGCTTGTTATAGTTTCCTTTCTTAATTTCTCTGAAACGCCAACCTGCTGGACTTTAGAGACTTGAAATTGCTTTTAAGTGGTTCACCACCACACTCTGTAATGAAAAAGTAACTTTAATAAATTTGGAAAAAAAAGGAAAAATTCTTTTGTCAGTGTCATGGAAGCGAGAAGCTTGACTTCGTTTCTGGTTGGCCTCTGAAATTTTTCTCTAATTGGACGATTTTGCCAGGAAACTGTGTATTTCAGGTCTTGAGCTGAATTTATTTATACAACTTAACGTCCTAACATCAAGTGACCGTTTTCTTTTGCAGGTTAAAAGTGTGATTCCATTTAGTGAACCGTTCAAGGTGGACCCAGAAAATCCACCTCCAGAGAAGGATTACAATGAATATTTTAAAACTTTGAAGGATGGCATTACAGGAAAAGAATACCTGGAACCAAGTGCAGTTCCAGTTTAAATCCATGGATAAAGGGTAAGCATGCCGCATCACCCTCTTAACTGTTATGATGATTAAATTATCTTATTTTCCTCTATATATATAATTCAACAAATGAAACTAGAGGTCTGAGTGGCATGCCGAATATTATCTGTGAAGGCAAGAAGTATTTAAAGTACAAGAATGCATAAACCATACAAAATTATGAACAATTGTTTCTCCCCAAGCTAGAAAACAAGCCTAAAAAGAATTAGAATATACTCAATTTACAGTTCTCCCAGTTCTTCATTCTCTTAATGTAGTGGCTTAATTGGGTTAGTTAGCAGTCCTACCTTGAAATATCATAAAAGAAGAGGTCTCTGCTTCAAGAAGTAGCAACACACATAACATGTAATGAGCATATTGAACGAAAATCTGCAGAGGAATAGGATTAGTTTCAGCTCCTTTTGTTTCATGAACAAATGTGAAGATTGAATTAGATACAGGTTATAATTGAAAAGGGTGCTCCATTAAGATCATTCATGCTCGTAAGAATCATAATAATACTCTCATATATGAATATGCTTGTTTTGTGCTGCCAACATCATGCGAAATTTTTGTTTCTAAGCATGTTTAGTATAGACAGCCTATTTCTTCGGTTAATTGGAAAAGTGAAGAGACTCCTTTGAAGCACTGGCTAGTCATAGAAATTAAACTTGAGGAACTCAAAATTTGCATCAACTCCCCCTCCACCAAGCGCTAAATGTTTTAACCTAGTTTGTTGTTGCAGATCATATTCCTACAAAAAGAGTGAACCAGAGACTTTGTGAAGCATTTCTAGGAAACCTACCAAGAAGGATACTGACAGCTCAAATAGAAGTTGAAAAGCTATTTGTTTGATGCTGTAGTGAATGTCGAAAAACATGATGTTCAGAGTGACTGGTGAAAAGAAAATGACTGCCAGATGATTAGATGTAAACTCTGTATATATGATCTTTATATATAAAGCAAGTTTCGTGAGGCCCAAGATATCAACATTCTTCTCACTTCTGTAAATTCTTTTAATTGGCATGGATGGTGGAATGGATAGAGAACAGAATTTTCGCAATTTGAATTCTATAGGGCAGAACATGTTGAAAAGTAGATGGCACAGCCAAGGAACAGCCGCTTTCACTCTTGCCATTGCAGCTTACATTCTTCTACTGAAATTATCAAGAAAGTTAAAAAAGTTGCACTTCTTTACAAGATTAATGATAATTCATGAAAGTGATGAGTCCATAATTTGTATGGACTGATAAACAAAACAAATTTGTGCCCTTTTCTTTTTCATTCTCGAGAACCTTTTTTTTTTTTTTTTTCTGAAGATAATAAGATTGTGCAGATCACTTGGTCCGTAGTCAGAAAGGAATCTGTACAGATAACGTTTGGAAAGCGTTTCATAAATCACCATGAAAATGACAAACACAAAAACAAAATCAAATAGGAAAAAACAATATTTAGCTAAACTCTCTGTGGGCTCTCCTAAGCATAAATCAACATCAAGGGCTCCAAATCTCACATTATCTAGTAAAATCAGCAGCAAATTTTGTGAATTCATCACCAAATAGGGACTAGAAAGATAAAAGAAATGCATAGAAATTTTTAGTTATGATTATTTTTTACCGTGCAAGTTCAAAATGAAGAGATTTTGTCCATATATTTTTCAAAATAAGTAATTTTGAATTTATTAAAATAAATATATTTTATCCATTGATAAATTGCAGTATGGCATAAAGCCATTTTTTCTCCAATTTGAAATTTTAAGAATAAAAACAATCAAAATATAAGTTCAGCAATGTTTTCTAACCATTGCAATCTTATGCTGGTATTCTCCTGCATCATCAATGATAGCATATATTTATATTCTCAAAATTAAGCAATTGCTGAAGTGATAAAACCAAATCCCAAATTTAATATACAATCAATTTGTTTTATATTTCTATTGCATCGGAATAATAATTCATTATTAATGATTATGTGATACTCTATGTGGGATGTGATGCTAGTCACTTTTTTTTTTCCTATTTTGAACTGAAAAAAAAAGCAAATAATAATTTCCATTTTTTATTTTGAAACCCCACCTAAGGCACCCAGAATTTGTATATGAATCCATTTAATTGAATATTGAATAGTCTATTAATGTGAGAAATGACAGAGACGAATTGGTTGCAGGCCTTATTGCAAGAAACGCAAAGAAACTTAATTTGAATGGAAAAGCTATAAGATTAATTAAGTAAAGAAAGGGAAATATTTGCATGCAAATATACGTATTTTCTCTATATTTCAAGACATTTACATACGGTAAAGAAGCATTATGGTTAATAATAAATAATAATAATTAAAAAATAAAATTGCAATGTATTAATTGTAACAGACCTTGAAAAATATATATAGCCCCACTTCAATGGAGGAATTAATTTTCTAGCTGTATGTCCCTTCAAAAGCAGCACACTGCCTGCAAAAAAAAAAAAAAAAAAACCCGCCAATTTTCAAGAAACAAGAACATTAAATCTAATTTCCTATATATACTCTTCAAGAAACAATAAAATGAATGAAACAGTAAACACTAACATACATACATTACACAAAGCTTTATGTCTTCTAGCTGTAGGCTTTCGATGTTGATCGAAAACATTTCTAAGTTTTTGAAGCATTTGTTCTTCAGTGAAAATCCGACCAGGAGAGCTCAAAAAAGCACTTCTTTTAACTGGAGGAGACCAAAGTGCACTTTTCTCATAGTCAAAATCGAATTCAGTTGCATCAAAGAATTTGTCAAGAAGTCTGTCGGAAACAGACTTAGACACTAGCTGAATTTTTTGAGGAGACGATTCAGATGATGATGTGTCGTTAGACATTGAAAAATTCACCAAAATTCAAGAAACTAGGAGAAGGAGTATATAAGTTTGGGAATTAATGGAGAGAGTGAGAATGAGAAGGGTAATGAAAGTGAAGCTGGGAAGTAGTGATAAAGACGTGTATGGCGTTATACAATCATAGAGAAGTCATGGGCTCGCATAACTTTAAAAATTTTAATTTCCTTTTTATATTAATTACATTCCAAGTTTTTCAAGAACCTCAACAATTTTGGATAATTTGAAGCTTTTTTTTTATCCCATTTCATTATTTTTTTTTCTCAGTTTTTGCTTTGATTGCGGTAATTTAATAGGTAAAATTATTGGTAAAGATGCAACTCAAGTTTATGACATATAAAACGATTGTGGGGGGGAAATTAAAAAAGAAATATTTACAGGAAAGATATGATTTATTATCTAAATATTGACTTTGAAATAATATATTAAATGGCTCCAAAAAGGTTGATCTAACATTTCCTGTATTATTAATATTATTGCTATCCATGTGAAAGACAATGTTTGATGGAGATGAGATACATATTCTTTGGGTGGACCCTATTGAAATCATTCTTGATAAAGGGTTTTAACCAATGGTTGGTGTATATGATTTATATCATATGGTAGTTGCCTACGATTATACTAATCAATGATATGGCTACATTTGTACACAAATGTTGTTTTTTATGAACCCCTCATAAGGTACACAGTATCTTAAATGGGACATGCTATTTTCTTCAGACCACTTATCCATCTAATAATATGCCATTCTTTGATCTGTAATGCCACTAAAATAATAATAATTTTTTTAGTTCGTTGACTTTATATATAAATTGCAAAAAAAAAAAAAAAACCACCAAATATTTGGCAATCACTAATATCATCCTATAATTAAACCTTTCATAATTGAATTTTTTGAATTAGAAAAATGAGAGAATTTCTTTACGATAGGTGGAAAAAATAATACGGTGTATTTGATGTATCAAATATGAACTGTTGGTAAAAAAAAATTATAAAATATCATTTTTTATTCATCAGTCTCTATCATATACGGTAGTGTAAACATAATGAATGGATATTCACGCATGTAGTTTTACCTGAAGGATTTTATAAGAAAATTTCAACTCTAAAAGAGCATTTTTAAATGAAGATTATTTTATTCTATGGGAGGTGAGCATAAATTGTCTTTATCTTATTTCATTAATTTAACTTTTACCTTCACAAGCAGTAGGCCAAAGGAAACTATAAATTTCATGTAGGTTTAGAGGTCAAAATTTGAATGTAAAATTGACATATTACCAAAGCTATATGATTTATAGGTCATAGCTAAACAATCACCGAAAGTTCCATGGTAATGTCATTTTCATTGTCTATGCCTATCCATTGAACTTTTATTTTCATTTCGTATGCATGTTATTAATTATTGTAGAAATAGAAAGAAACTATCATGCATTTTATTACAATTAATCTCATTTTCTATGCCATAAATTAGTTACAAGTATACGTGCAAAGCCGGACATATGATGCCAACAATTATAGGACAGACAAGGGCTAAAAATTAAGAACTTTTAGGTGGAATTTTAAGTCCATTAATCATGATGCACGTCACTAAACTCCACTATAATTTTGCTTTTAATATTATTAAATAATGTACTCCCTCCATTTTTTTTATCAGTACTTTTGTTATTTTTACTAGGATTAAAAAATAATAAATAAACTTAAATTTAGTATTAAATTGCGTGATTAATACTAAATTATCAAATCTGATTGGTTCTGACTTTATTGAAAAAGAAAAATAAATTAAAAAAGCAAATTAAATTAAATTAAAAATCTAAAAGTAACAGATAAATAAAATTCAAAATTTACTCAAAAGTGACAGATAATAAAAAACGGATGGAGTAATACTTTTAATGGAAAGCCTGCGTTGAAAATTAACAAAAGGATTTTTCTTTTTAGCTTAAATCATTAAAAAGAATCTTATTATATGTGCAGAATCGATCATTACGTATATGATCGATAGTATACATTTTAAGTGTACAAGTTTTCTGAATAGTTTTTATTCATTCTCACAAAATTTTGCGTTTAATAATTTTATGCTACGTACTTATATGTGTGTATTTGACGTGGTGCTTCAATTCTTAACAATGTAATAATTATTATTGTAAAAACTAAAAATTAAAACTTTATTTTTTAAATAAAATCGAAGTCTTATGAAGTAAATTGTTATTAATAAATAAGATAAAATGGTAAGAGTGACTTTTTTTAATTCAAAAGTTATAAATTCGAGCATTAAATATAAAATATTTTAAAACATTTTATTTTTTTTAGTATGTTCGGCATAAATTCAAAATAGTATAGTGCTATATATATATATATATATATATATATATATATATATATATATATATATATATATATATATATATATATATATATATATATATATATTACTGATATTAGCATTTTTTCTTGTTGCAATAAAATTCAACATTTTTTTTTAAATTACCATGAGCATATCTGTCTCTATCATTATGAGAGGAAAAGAAAAAGGTTTGCGGTGATAATTGATTGAAGGTGCAGGATCCAAAGTTAAAAGCATATATAGATCATATAACTATGTGTTCACATGTAAACCAGAATTTGATGTTGGATAAATAATCATCATAGGCTATGATAAATAAATATAAAGTAAAAAAAATAAAATAAATGGAAATTAGGGGCAGGTGGTTGTTGGCAATATCAGCAGAAAATAAGTTGGTACCAAAAGCCATTAATTGATTACCCATAACCATAGAGCAAAATGCTTCCCATATCCTCATCAAAATCAAATCATAGGCCACACCAATTAATCCCCCAAATCAAAGCCTCCGACTATGCATGCTTTTGCCATTTATCCTTTGGGCTGAGAGGAAAACTCTATAATTACCATTTTATTTTCATCCTTTCTAAAACAAAGTTATATCTGTGTACATATATTTCGATCAAATGCATAGGTGTATTTAGTATGTGCGATTGTAGATCACTACATTAATGACAAAGTAGTATTAAGTAAATTTTGCTCCAATGTTGCACAATCTCGTGCGTCAAAATTAGGCCCGTTAAAAAATGGTGCAAGCCATTTAATCCATCCAACCCAAACCATTTAACCCATTTTTTTACATAATTTTATTAGATTACTATAATCCATTTAATTCATTTTAAAATTTTATAAAAATATAAATGTGTTATAGGTTATTGTATAACTCAACCATCTAATCCATTATTTTTAGGATTAATTACAAAAAAAGATTTAAACTATAAGGTGCTTTTCAATGTCCTTACTAAACTTCATTGCCTCGCAATATCAGCACTAATTTTACAATTATCTTTTAATTTTAAAACTCCATCGCTATTGAAAGGGAAATAATACAATAGCGATATAATAGTAACAACATAGTGATGGAATAGCGACAGAGTTCCAAAATTGTAAGATTTTGTAAGATTGATGCTGACATTGCGAGGAAATGAAGTTTAGTGCTGATATTGAAAAGTATCCTATAGTTGGAGCATTTTTTTTGTAATTAATCCTTATTTTTAATAGCCTAAACCCAAATTTTTCAAAATTTCTCAATTTCTTTCTCATGCTCTGTGCTCTCTCTCTCTTTCTCTCTCTCTCTCTCTCTTATTTTCTCACCCCAAAATATAATTGCCTCTCTCACTCTCACTGTCGGGTCATCGCTGGCCATTTGTAGCTACTGTTGTCACCGCAGTTCTTTTAGCAATAACGATGCGTGTATATATTATCAATTTATACAAATTAAAAACTTTGCATAAATTTATTTTCAAAATTATCCCTCATTTGACAAAGATTATAAAAATGAAAGTAGAGATATTTTTATCTTTTCGGAACCCTAATTACCCTATATGTATTTATCTCTTTCTCCCTTTGCCTTATTTTTCTTTTCTTTTCTTTTCTTTTCTCAGTTGGATCTGCCATATTTTCTGCCTCTCTCTCCCTCCCTCTATCGGTGGTTGTCCTCGCCCCCCAGACCCATAATCCCTCGCCTAAAATCCCTATATCATGCCTTCCAGACATAATCGTTTGTTCCTAAAAAGAAGAAAATCAAAATCCCTAGCTTTGTTCCCTTGATTTGCCCCTAAATCTAACTAATTATAGTGAAATCTCTAATTGTTTAAGGTTTGTATACATATCTCTCTCTCACTTTTAGGTTTATTCCATTTTAATTACTTTCAATCGCAAAATCGGGGTGGGTAAGAAGGCAGACCATCTCTTAGGTTACATCTATTACGAAACTCCCCTATCACACATACATAGAGTAGTCTCATTTCTGTTAGGTTACATCTCTCTCTGGGTTTTTTTTTATTTTCAATTCGAATATATATCTGAGGTATATTCTTTCAATTTTTCATTTCCAACTACCTTTTTTCAGAGATTTGCAGCATTCATGACCCCTTTGACATCTGGTCATGTAATTATTGTTGTTGGTGCAGTCTATGTTGCAAAGGCATTATCAACATATAGATGTGGTATAGGTGCTTGGGAAATTTGAGGCATGTCAGGAGGCATGCGAGGAGGCATTATTGGAGGCATTGTGTTTTAAGGAAGTAAGGGTGTGTTTACTTACAGAAAATAGTTTTTTATGAAAATTGGAGCATATATTTTTTGTAGAAAATTTAAAAAACACATTTATTTATCAACAAATGGAAAACTAGCTAGAGTATTTATTTTCTATATATATGTATATATGTACATATATATATGTGTGTGTGTGTGTGTATATGTACATACATACACACACACATATGTATATGTATACGTATATATGTACATATATGTATGTGTACATATACATACATACACATATATACATGCATATGCATTATGTATGTACATATATATGTGTGTGTGTATGTATATGTATATGCATATGTATACAAACACATATATATACATGTACATGTATATTTATGTGTATGTATATGCATATATGTATGTGTATGTGTAGATAATAGATAGATAGATAGATAGATAGATAGATAGATAGATAGATAGATAGATAGATAGATAGATAGATAGATAGATAGATAGATAGATAGATAGATAGATAGATAGATAGATACATAGATAGATAGATAGATAGATAGATAGATAGATAGATAGATAGATAGATACATACATACATACATACATACATACATACATACATACATACATACATACATACATACATACATACATACATACATATAAAGCTTATTTTTGGACAGTTTGTTCATTAAATTATCATTTTATCCTTTTTTATTCATGTCTTAATCACAGTTACTCAGTAAGTATAACTTTTGGAAAAATTATAGTTTCCCCTAAACTGTTTATTTCTTTTCAATTAAGTCATTTTTCATTTTAAACTTCATTTTTAGCTTTTTTTTTTACACTTTTAACTTATTTTTATTATTATGCCCTTAGTACAATCTCGGCAGAAATTTTCAGATCGGATATACGAGATATGAACCCTACAGGATCACAATACAAACTGAGAAGTGATCCTAACAGAATAAAATATAGAACAGAGTAGATACTATGAAAGATCAATGATCCTATCATAGCAAAGCAAGTCGCTATGACTCGCATCGCGGTATAAGTGTCTCTATGGCTAGCCAATTATATCCTGAGCTAGATTTTGACTGCCTGACTATTACTAAGGACAATAACCATTTACATTTCATTTCACTTTTCAGATTTTTCATAGTTTTAATAGCTTGTTCAATACAAAAAATCTATCAGTCAATTTTTTTTATTTCTTTTGCACAGTTTGTGAATTATTTGATAATAATTCACCATTTTTCACTTATTTAATGAATTATTTTACAATAATTTAATAAATACTCTTTATACATAATCAAATCCTTTTCTCAAAATACTTAAATAATTTTCATAAATTTCACAAAAATTTATGGACACATTAATTCATTTCTATAGTCATTTTATGACAAAAATTTATCAAAATACATAAATTACGCTTTAGTTCCATTTAAGAAACAATTCAGCCATCAAAGGTAATTTACATTACACATGCTTTTAATTCAAATTAAGCTTTTCTAATAGGCATATTTAAGGTCTTAATTCATTATTTTAAGGTCAATTTCAATTACACATGCATTTTTCTTAGTTTTTCTAAGTTACATAAAGAAAAATCATGTTAATTCAAGGAAAATAGATGGATTTAATTAGTAGCCACTAACCTCTCTCCCTGGATTAAGCTTGCCTAGACTTCCTTTTTTTTCCCTTTGGCCTTGGAAGCTTATCCCTCACCTTGAGAACCTACCATGGCAAAATTATTTAACATAAGAAATATTATCTTTTTGTTCTTAAATGCTTAAATTAACAACATAAATGAACTCTAGGCACCTAAAAATACTTGTAGGTACCTTAAAATAAAATTAAAATCATGTTTTTCTCTTACTCACTTTGACACCCTAAGCTTTTCAACTTGATTTCTCTTGCTTTTCTTTCTCTAACTAAGGAATTGAGGCTTAAATAATCATCTAGAGAGGCAGAACTTTATTTAATATGCTTGGATTGTGAGAGAAAAGGAAAGAAAACTTGAAAAAAATGGAGAAGAAATGGGTTATGGTGGTTTGGTCAAAGCAAGAAAGAGATGGTGGCTGAGGAGATAAGGTTGACTGCCAAAATATATCTCTCTCAGTTGGCTTTTATAGTGGCTGAATTGGGTTGGGCTTTGCTTCAACCCAAATCCACTAGCTTAGGCCCAATAACCCAAAATTAAGCCCATTATGCCACTCTCCTGTAAGTCTCTCCCTATCCAAATCCAAATCACTCTAAAATCGATTATATTATTCTTATCATGTCAAAAATAGGTGGTACACAAAATTTCAACCCAATCGAAGTCAGTTACTGGTTCAATTCAATCATATCAATCCGATTCAATCACTACCAGTATTACTGAAAAATTTACTTTTTACAGTCAAAATATTCTTCACCTCATTTTAGAAATATATACAATTTTTTTGACAATTTTTAAACTTTATTTGCTATTTTTAAAAGCTCAGTCAAATCTAAGTCAAGCTAATTACTATTTTTGGAGGCCTATTTAACCACAATTTCACTTCAAATTTCAATCTCAAACTAATCGTGATCAATATTTTTCAATGGCTAAATAAAATATTTTTTACCTCCGGATGTACTTTTTAGCTCGGAAGCACTATTTACTATCGGAAAATCTATTCATGACTGATATGGTGTTCAGACCATTATAGCATAAGTCTAATTTGTAGCTTGTCTCTGACCCTGAGATGACTGCCTAGCTAGTCTAGAGGATGAAGTGATAGGGATAGCTCCCTTACCATGATTGGTCGGGTTGTCGACGCCCTCCAAAAATAAATACTGATTCACCTAAACTAGCTTGTAGAAATAGTGGAACCAGGTCGAATCCCAAGAGACCTATGATGATTAATTTCTCAATGTTAAAACAAAAGTATAAAGTAAATGGGGGGTTTTGAATCTTTTGAATTGAAACTAAAAGTGAATTAACAAGAAATTAACAGAGAGCAAAAATATTGAATTAAATGAAAATCAATCTTACCAAACTTCCAATTCAAAGGCGTAAATCTCATCCAATTGTAACTTTGATCATAGGCTTAAAGATTAATTTCTCAATCCAAGAACTTAGTCTACTTAATCGGAAAAGCAATAATTCTCCTAATGTAATTGACTCAAACAAAGCATTTAAAATCAAATCTTACCATTGATTTAACTGGGCACGATAGCGTTCCATATTATTTCAATGATAGCATTAAGAGTTAATGAGAATGACTAAGACAAAGATTAATTGATTGAGATAGCTACAAGTCAATTAATTTTGCATCTTATTTCCCTAGAATTTATTATGCAAGCTATGTAAATCGGAAAGCCGAAATCACACACGCATAAGTCAATTCTTTGCTACTAGAATCAATCATTCGTGACAATTACGGATCACAAACTCATGGATAGCAATTGAAAAATTCATATTGAATTAAGGCATCAAGTTAATCAATACAAATAATTCATAGAAATTAAGAACAAGGAAATAAGAATTACTTAGATTGAAGAAATCCTTGTTGATTTCGAAGCCTCACAAAATTACAATTGGAATCAATTCACCCTTGAATCGGAATTAGAAACCTAGCCGCTCATGTTCTCCATTAAAAACATTGTAAAAAAGAAAGAAAATAAAAATTAAGAACTCAGAAAAATTTCAAAGCCTCTAGCCCAGCCGCCGTCTCGGAGTCCAAAACGCCACCTTTTATATTTTGAAAAGGATTTTGGTCCAACCCTTGCTTCCTATTTTTTGTAGGCTTCCAATATAAGCAAAAGACTTCCTATTCAAGAGTTTTGGAGAGTCCTTACGTGCCTTGGAAAACCTCTCGATCGGTGGAGCAAAGTGGCACTCGGTGGAGCAAGGTGACACTCGGTGGAGCAAGGCAATTTTCTTCTTTTTCTTTACTCTGTAGAGTATTATCTTACTCTACCTAGTGTTCCAACACTCCACGGAGTGAATTTACAATCTATGGAGTGTTAAGCTACTGCCCAAAACGTGAATTGCTCTTGCTTCCCAAAAGCCAAACTTTCATTCAAGTCCTTCAAACTTTCTTTTCTTCTTTCAATTAAGTCCTAAAAACACTAAAAATACTTAATTAGATAATTAAAACATCAATTGAAGAAACCAACTATTAAAACAACTAAATTAACACAAAACTATCCTAAAAATATAGTAAAAACACATTAAAAATATAGATAAATTCACATTTATCAATGATCTTTCGGTGCAGAGGACCCAATATTTGTCTCTAGTGAGGTGGCTGAAGTAGTTTGCAGTATAGGAAAGTCTCTAATCTGATGATCTCTACATCCATACCTGAAGCATGCTCCAATTAAATATCTGCAATCCTCTAGATGAATCTTGCCATAGTGATCACAAGCTACAATTGTCCCACTGTCCCTGTCTCTGGGTGTATTGGCTGCTAAATAAACTGGTGCCCTACCATAGGTTGCGCTACCCTATCCTTGGCCTACTGTAGATGTGAATGGCCTTGAGGTGCTGAAGATTCCTTAGATTTCTTACCCTATCCTTTTTTACCATTGGATTGTCCTTGTTTTCTCTTTTTTTGAAATCGGGACTTCCTATCAGCTTCTTCTGACTGAATAATTTCTAACTTAATGGCAGCCTTAACCATAACCCACAAATTAGGGTATTTCTAGGTTTCAATGATCTGTCTGGGCTCAGTGTGCAGTGCCCTCTCAATTCTCTAACATAACTTTTCTTCTATGGACTGGCTCTCATCCAAATAGGCACTCAGGCATTCAAACTTGCGCTCATAATCTGCTATTGATTTATTCCCCTATTTTAGCCTTCGGAAGGCATCATGCATTGCTACTTTATAATCTGAGGCAATATATTTATTTTCAAACTTGGACACAAAGAATCCCCAACTCAACTGATCCATTGAGGTGTGCCTCCTGATTGAGTCCCACCAGATGAAAGCTGGCCCCTGAAGTAAAACAACTATACCTTCAAACTTTTCTTCCAATGGGCTATTCATGATCTCAAATAATCTTTTTTATTTTAAATAACCATTCCTTTGCCTAGGCTAGTGTCAGTGGGTCACACCCATAAAAATCTTCAGCTCCTAACCTTTTTAACTACTTCAGAATAGGTTTTCTTCTAGGTGAAGCTAGCTAGATCTGTACTGTTGCCTGAAAAGGCTATGCCTGTCCTGCCCTGCAGCCTCTATTAAATGTAATTTGCCATTAAATTTAGAAAATCTAGCTGTGGGGGTGGAGGTGGCATCGTTGGCCAAGAAGCCTGCTACTGTAGGGCCTTCTGCTGTCTAGTGCCGATAGAAGCCTCACTCTCACCATCCTCCAACCGTCTATCTCGGTCAAAGGACATCTTTGCACTATAAAACAAAAAGTAGCAAGTATACATTAGATTCCATAACATATTTTTCATTGACAATTAGCATATATATACAGAAAAACCAATCACTTAATCCCAATCTAAACTATTGCTCTGATACCACAAAATGTAATACCCTTACTAAATAGTCCTACGAATTTAAGCGATTAAGCCAAATTTTTTTCTTCTTACACCAATTAATTCCTAGTTACCAATTTTTATTCATTATTCATGTGAACAAATCCAACTTATCGTTGTCCTATAATTGTCTAATTTTAATATTCATTTTACAAAAATCCGATAATATAACGTCTTAAAACTTACCTACCCAACCTGCAAATCAAACAATCCACAGTTCTTCAGGGACACAACAGTTCATAAATAATATATTCTTTTTATCCATACATTCTCAATTTTATTTCAAACATACTCCATCAATCCACTACCTGCCAATCACACACACACACTGTAATGCTCTCCTTTAAAAAAACCTAATATAATTTCTTTTAATAACCTTCTAATGTCTAAATAATTTATTAAAAATTTTGGCGGTATAACGTCTAATAATTTAAAACCCCAAAACCTGCAAATGTCAAAATACACTCCCTAATTCAATTCTCCTTACACCTGAACTCCATTCAATCAACTCAACACTTCTAAATTCATCATACATCAACACATCTCAAATAGTATGCATATAAAATTTAATTTACATAACCACAACGTAACTTTAATTATACTTACATAATAATTTATAAATCTTAATTATTTTACATAACCAAAATATATACAACCAAAATTCTTAGGTACATGCCACCAAATTCTGCTTTCTCACTGTAAGTCTCCCTGTACCTGTCCCTACACGCAGTCAAATAAAACTACACGCTGAGCAACATAGTCGCTCAGTGTTGGATACAATTACATAAAAATTTTACTAACTAAATATTAGTAATTAATTTAACTCAAATTATTACTTTATTTTTAACAAATGTAATTTATTCAAGTTACTCAATTTCTATTTCTTTTCCTCCATTAATTAGTTTGAATTATTATAATAATAAATTTTCCTATCTTATTTTAACTATTTACTAAACTTTATAAAATTTTGCAATTAAGTCCCTACGTTGACTTTTTTTCTTCAATTTGACTTCAAATTTGACTCATTTGACTTCGTTTGACTTTTATTTAATTTCTAATGTACAAATTACATTTTTAATCCTTCAAATTCCTCAAAAATAGTAAATTTATATTTTAGTCCCTAAACTTTTAACTAATTACAATTTTATCCTTTTTCTTCATTTAGCTATTTTAACTTTTTTAATCACTCTTTTTGTTTCAAATTATCATTTTACCCTCGTTTAATCGCGTAATTACTAATTTGCCCTTAATTATTATATTGATCTCATTTTTCAGATTATTTATTTCATATTTATTAATATGGCATAATTTTCATCATAATTACTCTTTTATTCCAATTTTTGTGCAAAATTACTCTTTTACCCCTAGGTGACACTAGTGGAGAACCACGAACTAGATAAACAGGACGTAAATACGGTGTACCAGAGGGATCCCATCACTAGGTGAGACACCAAAGCCTCAGTACTAACACTACAAAAAAACTGTTAATTAGCGACGGAAAATTTCGTCGCTAATTACCTATATTTCGTCGCTAATATAAATTAGCGACGCCACGACGAACAGTCGCTAATAGGCCAGTCGCTAATATATTAGCGACGGAATTCAAATTCAGTCGCTAATTTAGCGACGAAATAAATTTTTAATCGTCGCTAATTTATATTCCTAACTAGTCGCCGAATTATAATAATAATATTTAGCGACTACTTTTCAGTCGCTAATTTCGTCGCCAATTATTTTTTAAATTCTATCTATTACACATTAGCGACAGTTACTGTCGCAAATCCGTCGATAAATATTCTTTTGCTTTTAAAATTTTCATCCTGTAGACAATATAAATAATAATCTTATATTATAAAATTTATATATAATAGATACAAATTTAAATAACAATTTTATATTTTCATATATATATATATATATAATTTCTAATGAATTCATTACAAATAAAGAGTTAAATTAAAAAAAATAATATATAAAACAAAGTATTGTTTATACAATTCATTTCCCTAAAATTAATAGCAAATTAAATCTTTACAATTTCCTACCAAATATAGAATTAGCTCCTAGCTAATATTGCTGTAGTACCCTAAACCTAAATGCAGTCCCTCTTTACCGACAGTCTGTGACCAGAAATACGTGAACCTTGTTGGCAGTAGGGATTAACTCCTGCAAAGCCTTCATTCTCAAAATGATAAGGAAAAACAATCTGAATTGACCAGTTCAATCAATAAATATCAAAGGCCATTGTTAATAAGTAAAAACACACTTGAGACTTACATAGAGACAGGGAAGAGAATATCCGTAGATGTTACTATTAGCACAATCCAAAAGTAAAGCCTGTCCCGTTGTCCTTCATACCTATCCCATATTTATGGATTTTATAAATGATGAAGTAAGAAAAAAAAGGATACAAACTTATCCTGTACATACATTTAGAAGGGAACTTTGACATAAAGATAGTAATGAAGGACTAAATTGTATTTTCATAAACACTAAGATATTGCACGTGCACTTAGAAAAAGCAAATGATACCCATTTTCCTGAACAATTGGAATAAGTAATTCAATTACGTGTAAGATTTAACAAAGATATAAACAGTCATAAATCAAGTTCATGCAACATATAAACAATTATTTATAGTTTAACTCTCCCACAGGTGGTTATAAAATATTTCCAACCAAAAGAGTTATAGCTCCAATTCATTTCATTTTGAAGGCCAAAAAAACTAGTTTTGACTATGGAACTAAGAAATTTTCTTTTCTAAAGTCGTGAATGAAAAGGTGATATACCAAGCACTGAAAAAAAATAAACTTTGGCATAAATTCCAACCCAAATATGCCTGAAATGAAACATCAATATTCACAGACCTTAGTAGCCAGAAATGAAACAATTTCCACAGACCCTAATAGCAGAAAACAAATGTGCAATTCAGACTGCCTACTAGTTGGACAAATTGATGAGTGAAGTCATAAAGATATATCCGGTTCACCTATGTCTAAAACAGTTATAACTCATATTACTTATACAGGCATTTAGGACTGAATTCATGCATGCGCTTTCACTGTATCATATAAAAGTAACGTGAGAGACTGAAACAAGAGTAAAATTTTAACTTGTAATCATTTTAAAACCTGAATTGCATTAGAAAGATAAAGGCATCTTACTTTGTTATTGTCCCATCAACATCTGAGATCACTATGCGAGTGTTCCATTTCCATAAATAAATTCTGGCATCTACCTGTTGAGAAGCAAATATAAGCAATTACTCAAAAAATTTAACTGAAAACAATAAGTAGAAGAGAAATCCTCAAAAAATATAAGGACTTCATTTAGAAGAGGAAAAGTTAATTTGTAAGTGAAAAATCAACTTTAGAACCGCACTGTATGTTATTTAGGGGTAACTATTGCAATAATTATAGGCATTTCCACATAAAAAGGTTAACATTCTAACTTAAATTTCTATAAAACCTAAATGAGAAACAGAACAAATGAAGCAGAATAGAAGCATATGAAGATAAATTAATGATTTTTTTTAAAAAAAAAAAGGAAAAGAAAATTAAGATAAATTACCTTTTTAATCTCTTCACAGACCTAAGGCAAACAAGAGATAGAATATGCAGAAATTTAAGAAAAAAAAAGAAGCAAAAACTTCAAAAGAACCCAAAAAGAACTCTTCGCTCTAACATCACAAGTATTGAGAAGCATATCTGAAATCGGCATGATCTCAAGTCAAAGGAATTATATATGTTGCCAAAACTTACTGTGCATAGTTCTGTAGCAGGAAGCATCCTAGATTTGGAAGAAACTTCAAAATAGCATTTCCTAAGAAATCCCAAAAACATTCACTCTAATCATGGCCATTATGGCTTTTTGTTCCTTCCAAGGCATTAGTTTCTACCAGTCTATACTGCTATCATGTATACTATAATTAAAACAAAGCTACATCATATCATCTTCAATGCAAATTTCATTATAAAACACGGACTGCTCGAAGACAGATAGATTTTTATCAGTTTCTCTTCTCTCGGTAGAAAAATTGTGAGTCGTGAGAATAATTGGAAATAGTAAATGATGTATAAACAACATCATTGGTCACCTAATTATAATCTTTATGACATAAAAATCATCTAATTTAAAACAAATTAATATGTTATTATACGTTTACATGTTAACATTGTGGTTCCTTTTTTATTTCAAACAAATTTATGAATCTGGTTGGGCAAGAACATCAATATAATTTTCCATTTCAAATTATGAAACTAAAACTATGCGACACAGTAAGCAGCTATTATCATTTAATTTATAGTTAACTCTGCTGAATTGCATAAAAATTTATAGTAAAGTATCAAATTTGAAAGTCTCTGAACTTAACAGTTCTAAGGTTAATGTATCAGATACACCATAAACTACTTGTTTCACTACAATGATAATCATAAAATAGAGGCAACCAGCAAAAAAATTGCAGCTCTAACCCAAATCATCATTTTATAGCAACATAAATTTTCACTGCAACTATATCATGAATTCTCTTTTTTTCTTTAATCTATTCTTAAATTGCATCATCATGACATTATATACATGTTTACAATATTCAAAGAGTATCTTAAATTTATAAACACCAAAAAGGATAAAAATCATAAAAGCATTTGACAAACATGCATTTGGACTGAATGAATCTGGTTAAGACTCAAGTGCATATATAAAAGCACAAGCAGTAAGATAATAGATCAATCAGAAAACATTGCGTTATTGCAAGATCATGAAAATGGCAACCATAGGCGACAAATTGTGAACTAAAACAAGCAAGTATTCTTTTCAAGCAATTGAAGACAATTTGTTCATGGCCAACGGCATACAAAAGCATACTTACATCATAAGTGAACATAAAAAAATTGCCACAGTCCACAATCTTGAAGTTATTGATACCTATTCCTCAGTGACGACAGTGTTTCATCATCAGAAGCCTGTCCTTTCCCACCAGAAAAGTCATCCAGTTCCTCATACCTTAGATGCATTTTTGTTTCAGAACTCCTTTGCCGAGGAACACGTAAACCAAGTTGCTTGAGCTTTACAGAGATCTGAGCAGATGAGAAGGAATTATCATCACCCAATGCATTTGCAATCATGTAGCTGCATCTTTTATGTTCTTTGAACCTGAGAACAATAAAATAAACCCATAACTTATATATAACTTTCAGCATGGCTTCAGTTTTATATTGCTAACCTATTTTAGCTGTTATATTTAGAAAACAAGAATCAAGAATAAAACAGAACTACATATATAGCCTATATTAACTATTAACTATTGAATCAGTACTCACTGCTCAAATAAGGCTTTAATAATTTCTTCCTGATCTTTGCTAAAGGCTCGCACTGTTTTCCTGGTATCCCTATTAAAAGAGAAGGCATAAATACATCGACCTGAAATAAAAAAAAATAAAAAATAGATTCCCAAGTTCCAGAGAGCAACCCTAGATGTCAAATATTATGTATCCTAACTACACAGACCACAATAACAAGCAAACCTAAATCACCCTAATCCAAGGAAGATACATTAATACATAACTTATTAAGAGATGACTTGAGATCAGTTTTTGTAGTTTTGTTGATGAGAGACTTGAGAAAACCTGATAAAAACAGGATCTTCGTCCATCACCATGCTCGTCGGAGCCTCGTCGGATCCTCACCGGAGCTTCGCCGGAGGTGCACCGGTGCTATCCTCTTGTAGCTTGAGTCCCCGGTAGCCCCTTGGTGGTGTTCACGCGCCCCAATGCCTCTCAATTTGATCGGGATCTACCTCAAGACCCATCGGCATCTTCCTCTCCGATTTACTCGTTGCCGGTGATTGAGGATGATCGATGGGTATAGGGAGGAGCGCCGGACCACCAAAAGTCTTCCGTTGGTGTCCGTTCTGCCATCCAATGCCGGAGGTGGCCGAAATCTCGAGGAGGAGCCACCAGTTGGAGAGAGATGCCAAACCGAAATGACAATGAGAAAACAAAGACTAGATCGGTGGAACAACTGCTGAGGAGGCCGGCAGTGATGTGCGTTGGTCGGATTCTAGGACCCTTTCTCTTTCCGTTCTCCGATCTCTCTCTCCCTCTCTCCCTTCATTCTTCCTCCTCCTTTCTTCTTCATGTTTCTTTTCTGCCCTTTTTTTCTCGAGAACTCTTAAGAATTGCTGCCTTCTTATTTTGTTTTAACCCCATTATTATTATTATTATTATTATTATTATTATTATTATTATTATTATTATTATTATTATTATTATATTAGTTTCTCATTGTTATTTTTAATATATATATATATATCATCTTAGCAACACTTATTTATTTTAAAAGTTCTTGTTATTAATTTATATCTATATTATTATTTTTTTCTCATAACCATATTACTTTATCGGGTTATAAACAAATCGATGCTAGCGGAGGACTGAAAGCCGGCGACGCTAGTGGAGGACTGGAAGCGGCGGCGACGATTTGTGCCCCTTCGCCGGCGTTGAGCAGCGGCGGCCAGGGGACGGCCAGCACCGCCTCTCCCGTTCCCAATTCTCCCTTCCCCGATTTTCCCATCTTCTTTTTTTATTTCTTTCTTTCTTTTTCCCTTCCTCCCCTCTAAAGTCTAAACCACAAATCAACCTTCTTTATTAGAACCCACTATTTCTCTTTAAAATTCAACCACACATTCCTTTTTTTTTTAAAATCTCACCTTGTAACATTATTATTATCATCTTATATAAATTTTTAAAATATATTTTAATTAACAATGAAAGAATGAGCCTAAGATTTTTAATTGGGATATTTATAATCGATGTCAAATATGTAAATATTTAGAATCAATAACCTTTTTTTTGCAATAAAAACTAAACTTACAGACCTTAAAAACTAATCTTCACCGTTCAAAATTAACAACAAGGAGTTTCAAATGTACTCACCAAAAATCAGGTCAATCTAACGGCAAATGATTTTTCGATCGTCTTCGTATACAAAACTGGTCATTACGTAAAAAATCCAGAAATAACTTCTTTTTTGCAAAAAAAACCAAACTCACAGACCTTAAAAACTAATCTTCACCATTCAAAATTAACAACAAGGAGTTTCGAATGTACTCAACAAAAATTAGGCCGATCTAACGGCAAATGATTTTTTGATCGACTTCACATACAAAATTGGTCATTACGTAAAAAATCCAGAAAACAACCTCTTTTTTGCAACAAAAACTGAACTTACAGACCTTAAAAACTAATCTTCACCGATCAAAATTAACAAAAAGGAATTTTGAACGTACTCACCAAAAATCAGGCCAATCTAATGGTAAATAATTTTTCGATCGTCTTCGTATACAAAACTGGTCATTACGTAAAAAATCCAGAAATAACTTTCTTTTTACAACAAAAACCGAACTCACAGACCTTAAAAATTAATCTTCACCATTCAAAATTAACAACAAGGAGTTTCGAACGTACTCAACAAAAATTAGGCCGATCTAACGGCAAATAATTTTTCGATCGACTTCACATACAAAATTGTTCATTACGTAAAAAATCCAGAAAACAGTCTCTTTTTTGCAACAAAAATTAAACTTACAGACCTTAAAAACTAATCTTTACCATTCAAAATTAACAACAAGAAGTTTCGAACGTACTCACCAAAAATCAAGCCGATCTAACGGCAAATACTTAACCGTTGAATCTTTACTTACACTATTCCTTATAAAAGCTGTTCAATTTGTATTTGAAGATCCAACCAAACCGTAAATATGCAGATTCAAATGGACTATATATTTGGATTTATCAGATAATATCTTAACTTATTTATTAATCTGGCCATGTTTAGAATTTCAAAGCCATTTCTCTATTTTATAATCAGTAAGTTTACTCAGTCTTCCATAACACTTAATTAGGTAACCGTGGTAATGAAGTTAAATGGTAAGAATGAGTTTAGATGGAGCTTTGAACATTTAGAAAAATAATAGAAATAAAATTGAAAAGTGTGTGCGTGTGTATATATATATATATATTAGAAAATTTATTCATTTAGAAAAATAATGGAAATTAAATTTAGGAATTATTTTTCATAATATTACTATATAATACTTATAACAATTACTTTATTATTATTATTTAAATGTAATTTTTTAAATAAATAAGTTTATATTTGGGGATAATTGATAAACAAATCAATTTAATTCCTAATAATTTAATATTTGATTTAAATTTTTTAAAATAAAAATAAATTAAATTTTTTTATTATTATTTTGAATGAAATAATAAATTTTATAAATATTTATTTTTATTAATCTTGAACACGCAAATATATAATAATCATAACAATTAGTTTATTATTTATGATTAAAAATGTAAATTTTCTAAATAAATAACATTAGATTTTGGTATAATTGGTAAAAAATTATTACCAACTTATACAATAATTTATAATTTTCTGTTACAAAAGAAAATATTCATTTTATATGGTGTATATTAAAATTACTAATTATAAATAAACCATGGGAGTGAAATTTAAAAACTTATTTTTTAATTTATTTGCGACATATTAGCGACTAAATACTCCGTCGCTAATCGTATTACAGCAACAAATACTAATTAGCGACAGATATATTTCCGTCGCTAAACCGTCCCAAAAAAAAAAGTCACTAAATTTTCCCGCCAAAATAATTTCTGGAGCTAATTTCCTAAAAAAAATTATAAAATTTAGCGACGGAAATGTTTGTCGCTAAGTCCGTCGCAAAACAGGGCGCGTACTCTTCCCGCCAATAATTAGCGACTGCTTATTAATTCCGTCGCTATTTCGTCGCAAAAATAGTAAATATCATTCTCGCGACGCAAACAGTCGCTAATCCGTCGCAAAATTAGCGACGGAAATTGTTAGTCGCTAATTGGCAGTGTCTTTGTTGTGTAATGCATATAATACGCTGGCTATCCTGTCTTATATCTCATAGTCATTTTTGATAACAATTATCTCATAGGCTCATGGTATCCTGCGAAATAAATTCTTATGGCTAGCCATAGTATCCAAGAGTTGAAATTACCCACTATACACTAAGGGCATTATTAAATTTTATTTTTTTCTTATGTTTTTGTTATTATTTATTCTTGTTACTCTATTTTAATCACATTATGCTCCCATACTTATTCAAATAAGCTCATTAATTGCACATTCATCATAGGAAAGCTTTATATCACAAGAATTTAAACAAAACATAATATTTTAATTAGAGTTGTTATTCGGCCATCAAAGAATTTCCCACTTACAATTTATTCTTTGCTCCAAATTAATACCATACCTTATTTTATGTCCATTTTAAGTCATTATATGGTAATAAATGATAATTACACATAAAATTTTACAAGTTTCATCAACTTTTTATATTATGTAACTATGACATAATATTCCCTAATAATAATTTTTCATTTTATCTAGCATATTTTCATTTCTCATGCACTAAATAGATTAAATAACATCAATTGCCCAAATTTCAAAATAGTTTGCATTAAGGTACCTTTAGTACCCTAATTTGGATACTAAGGTAAGTACTACTTAATTTTTATTTTCTTAATTTATTTAAGTCTCTAATTACTTATTTTAGCATATTATTGATTAATATTAACTTAATTCACTATCTTAAGCCCTATGACATAGTTACATAATAGAAAAATTAGGGAAAATTCAAGTAAATTAGTGAAATTAAAGGTAATTTGCATCCACTAACCTCCAAATTGCTGGAAAAGAGTTGATTACACCTTCTCCTTTCCTTTATCCTTGTAAACTTGCCTTTCCTTCTCTTTTTCTTCTATTAGCCAAAATTTACAAAGGAAGAATCATGAGTTTTTACCACAATATTAAGCCATTTAAAGCTATAAATAAACTCTCCTAATCAATATCTACATGCTCATAAAAATTCTCCCACATATCTCATCTAATTCTCACAAAATCACAAAATTTCTCTTACTTTCTCTTACCTTTTATCTTAAAGTTCTTGGCCTCCTTTTGATACCAGCTTCTTACTAAGTTAAAGAGGGATAAATTCTGAGTCTAGAGTAATTTTTTGGGCTGGAAATTCAAAGGCATAAGGCTTGGTTAGAAGAAAATGGTGAGATGAGAGAAGAAATGGTGAATTTCAGATTTTCTCAAGAAAGGAGGAGAATATGGCCGAAAATTCCAGAGATTTTCTGATATTTTGGTCCTTATATATGGTGTTTTAAGTGTACCAAAGGAGAGACCAAGATTCATCTTGCAACTATTGAATCTAATGGCTTTAAATAATGACACATGTCACTCATTCAAGAATGCACACACATCCTACTATCATAATCTTGCACACACATGATCACAGATTTATAATAATGATCTCCATAAATTTTCATGGTCAGATTCACGATTTTGACCCCTTAAATGACCCAATTTTTGTATTTCACCTCGAAAATCGAGCTTTTGATCTGGAAGTTAGAATGCTCTAAAATTTTACCTAGAGTGTCACAATATATTCAAGAATATATGGTAAAAATTTTAGCTCATTCTGACTTTGTTTCGAGCTTTGACAGCTTGTGCAGCCCGCCCGAGACTAGAAATTACAAATTTTCCAGAATTGCTATTTTCTAGTTCCCTGAGTGTCACTACACTATTTATGACATATATTTAAAGTATTAAGTCAATCGGAGATCTCTAAGGTCTCCAAATATTCAATCAAAATTTCTAGTCGAATCTACGCCGACTCAGGAAATTTTTCTTTGTTTACACTTTTGGAGGCCTATTTGACCTCAATTTTCACTCAAATTATACCAACGTACTCCATTTAACATGTACTTTCATATTTTATATTAAATTCATATTGCCTAATGGGTCGTCCATTCTCGGGTTTTTCGGCTCGGGCACGATTGACGATACATTCTTTTTAAATTTTCTGTTTTACTCAACTCTAATTACTCCAAAACTCAACCTAAGTTAACTATTTACACTTTACACATCTCATGCATGAAAATTGCAAATATTTGGGGGCGTTACATACACACACACACATATATATACAAATATTGTACTATTATAGACCAATTCTTTTACTTCAACAATTATAATTATATACATGCCAATACAAAAAGATAATTCCTAACTATATTCAGTTTCTGCAAAATTGGCTTATTTGTGTACTATTACTCCAGCTTTTTTTTCGGAACCTACACGTAGTAACAACTACGTGCTGAACATTAAATATACTCAGTGGTGACTATAAATCAATGTATTTTTCATACAAGCATAATTGCATTACTCATGCAAAATTTATCAATTTTGCTTATCAAAAACACAAATTTCACAGTTCTAAAAGTCAATTTAATTCAGTTCCAAAACTTGGGTAAACTTTTCAATTAAGTCATTTATTTTTCATTTTATTACAAAATTGCCCTTTTAATATTTTAATTACCAAATTGTCATTAGTTCACTTATTTTCACTTCTCATTCAATTTTTGACACATAAATTTACCAATTGATCCCTATTCGAACTTTTTTTGCAAAATTACATTTTAATCTTTTCATTTCTTAAAAGTTTATTTTCAGACTGTTTGTTTACTAAATTACCATTTTACCATTTTTATTCATTTCTTTATCACTTTTACTCTTTATATAATATTTGGAAAAATTATATTTTTGCCCCAAAACTTTTTATTTCTTTTCAATTAGGTCCTTTTTCATTCTAAACTTCATTTTTAGTTATTTTTTTCATTTTTAACTTGTTCTTATCATTATGCACACAGTACAATCCCGATAGAAATTTTCAGATTGGATATATGGGATGTGGTCCTCACAGAACCATAATACAGACAGAAATAATTCCAAAAGACCATTTTTCACAGAACATAGTACAAAACAAAGCAGATACTATGGAAGATCAATGATTCTACTATAGCAAAACAAGTTACCATGACTTGCACAACTTTATAGGTATCCCTATGGTTAGCCAATTATATCCTGAGCTAGATTTTGACTATCTGACTAATACTAAGGGCAAAAATTCACTTAATTTCACTTTACTTTTCAGATTGTTAACAGTTTTAATAACTTTTTTTGTTACAGAAAATCTGTTAGTCAACTTTTTCATTTCTTTTACACAGTTTGTAAATTATTTCATAATAATTCACCACTTTTCACTTATTTAATGAATTATTTCACAATAATTCAACAAATACACCTTATACATAATAAAATCATTTTCTCAAAAATACTTAAATAATTTTCATAAATTCTACAAAAATTCATGGATATAATTTATCATCTCTAGATTCATTTTATGGTTTAATTTATCAAAAATACATAAAATTTACTTTGGTTTTCTTTAAGGAACCATTGGGCCAAGTAAGGTAATCTACCTTACACATACATTTATTTCAATTTAAGTACTTAATAGTCATATTCAAGGTTCTAAGTCATTAATCTAAGCTTAATTTAAATTATACATGCATTTTTGTTAGTTTTTCTTAAGTTACATAAAGGAAAATCATGCTAATTCAAGGGAAATAGAAAGATTTAATAGCCAATAACCTTCCTACTTGGTTTAGGCTTACCTAGACTTTCTTTCTTTCCTTTTGACCTTGGAAGCTTGTCCTTCACCTTGAGAACCTACCATGGCTGAATTCTTTAACATAAGAAACACTATTTTGTTGTTCTCAAATGATTAAATTAACCACATAAATAAAATCTAGACATCTAAAAATACTCGTAGGTACCTTAGAATAAAATTAAAACCATGATTTTCTCTTACATCACTTTGACATCCTAAGCTTTTTCACTTGATTTCTCTTGCTTAACTTCCTCTAATCAAGGGATAGAGGCTTAATTAATTATCTAGGGAGGTAGAATACCAGCTAAGATGCTTAGATTTAGAGAGAAACTTGAAGAAATTTTAAGAGATAAAAGGCAAGAGTGGTTTGGCCATGAAAAAAGACAAAAGGGCCTGATGGAGATGAAGATGGTTGGTCAAAAATATCTCCCTCATCCTTTTATATATGGGCTTAAGTGGGTTGGGCTTTGGTTCAACTAAGGCCCCCTCACTTAAGGTCCAAAACTCCTATTTAAGCCTATTATACCACTTTCCTGAAATTCTCTCCCTTTCCAAATCCAAATCAATTCAATTTTAATTCAATCATTCTTATCATATCAAAAATAGGTTGTACACAAAATATCATTCCAATCGGAGTCAGTTACTGGTTCGATTCAATTAGATCGATCAGAATTTGATAATTATCGGTTTTACCGAAAAATTAATTTTTTACAGCTAAAATATTCTACAGATCATTTTAGGCACATATGCAAATTTTGACAATTTTTAGAACTCATTTGCTATTTTTAAAGGATCAATCAAATTTAGGTTAACCTAGTTAGTATTTAAACCAAATCGCTTCGTTTTTTGTATTTTGACTTTTTAAGGTCAACCTGACCTCAATTTCACTTTAAATTTTAATTCCGGACTAATCTTGATCACTTTTTTCCTATAGTCAAATAAAATATTTTCTTACCTCCGGGTGTACTTTTCAACCTAAAAATACTATTCATTATCGGAAAATACTATTCACAGTTGACCCGATGTTCAGGCCATTATAGTGTGCGTGTGCGTGCGGGTGTACGTGTGTGTGTTTTCCGGTTTTTGTGGTCCCTTGAATTTTTTTTTCATTTTTCTGCATTTGATTCATATTTTCAAATCTCAATTTTTAGTCTTTCTTTTTCTAATGATATATATATCCTATTATACTAGTGTTATCTTTATGCTCATGGCTAGTTTGAAAGCTATATATCAATCTTAGAGAATCGGATTTGCATTGGTTGTTTTTAGGTATGAAAATGGTCTTAGTTTTGCCTAATATTGTGGTCCTCTTTCTTATTTTATTTTATCAATAAAACTAAGAATATTTGCTATGTTTGGTTTTCAGAAGATGAAAAAATATCATTTTAAGCAATTCCATGTCTTCAAAGTTCAGTTTCTTTGAGTTTCTTTTTCGACTGTATGCCTAAAGGAGTTGCTTTTCTTGTTTTAATGTTTGGTGCCTTATATTGGTTTGGTTGATGAACATAGAACAAATTATGTTTCTTGAGAATAAGATTAAAGCACTAGTTTAAAATGGACAGATTTTGGTTTCAAAAATGATTTCGAAGTAATTGAGACTATTAAATGCTGTCACACTATTTGCAGTTTTTGGCTCAAGAGAATTTATTTTATTTTGATTGTTAATATGAATAAAAGTGCCTTTTATTGTTAGATGACTTGTTAATCGGCTCGGATCCATAAATATTAGTTTACGGTACTGAATGGATATTGAATATATTGTGGTCTAGTATCTTTTGTTGGGAAATTTGAATATTGGGAATAGCTTGGTACAAGTGTTTTGAATAGCATTGGTCTTGATGTTGCTTGTTGCTTACAGGAATCACTAATTATAAGGATAGTATTAGTTTGATCAATTATGGTGTGGCTAAGTGAACCTTAGTGCATAGAAGGGGTGAATCATTTAAGAATATTGATGAGTTATGAATATCTTGATAGTGTATCTTCATTACAGTACGAGATTAAGTAAAGTAATTAATATTTCCTCATTCTATTGTTATGTGGTTATCTCTTTGAGCAAACGTTTGCATTGATTTTTTTGAGTCCAAAAATACATGATATCAATTTTTTTTTTTAATCAAAGTAAGACTTAAATTTTAGATTATATGTAAGTTGTTAATTATCATAGTTCCTCAGAGTTTTAAATTTTTGCTTGCATTCGGGTTTTCATTTCCAATTTTAGTTTGGTTTTTAAAATAGTTTTTAGGAATGATAAACATACTTAATTCCTAAGCTATATTGAAAAGAATGTCAATTCGTAAGCTATATTGAATTTTTAAGAATATAGTTATATTGGATTTTTATGCTATATTGGTTTGAAAAGTTTGGAAGATAATGATCAACATACTTAACTGTGTTTTTTCTTTCAAACAAATGTCAATTCCAAAGCTATATTGAATTTGTCACGGCTATTATGTCATTCTGTTTCCGAAGAAATTTGCTCCCATATTTTTGAATGTATGAGCATATATTATTTATTGAAAACCAAAAACCATTTTTAATTAACATGTGTACCAGTTGAATGGAAAGTTGCTGCCTTCACATAAATAAAACCAAGAAAATTAAAGCTTAATATAATTGATATATTCATCTACTCAAGTCCAGGCACTAATTAGCTTTTAGATTGCCCTTTTAATATGCACTTGTCTATGCTTGTGCATATGATTGCATGTCATTAGCGGGACATACAAAATATATTTACAAAATTAATGTTTTAATTTGTCAAATTTCGATTTATTATTAAAAAGGAAAATAAATTCTGCATTAATTAAAGGGTTAGTTTCACTTATAGTTACTGAACTTATGATCAAATTACACAATGATCATAAAAGAATTTTTTTTAATAAAAATCACTGAATTTTACAAATTTATACAATAAAATTACTTTGATCGAATTCCAACGACAAAGTCGCCAGAAAGTCCACGTGTCATCATCTGGACTTGCCACATTAGCATGCCATGTGTCAACTGTACTGATACGTAGATTTTTCGACGATTTTTTCGCCGGAATTCAGTCAAAATGACTTTATTGTATAAATTTATAAAGTTTAGTGATTTTTATGAAATTTTTTTTATGATTATTGTATAATTTGATAATAAATTCAGTAATTATGGATGAAACTAACCTTTAATTAAATGACAAAAATAATTTTTCAATAAAATGCCGAATTATCATTTTATTAAGGGTACGAGAATATTTCAATACTATTTAATAAAATTTTTCCATGGACATATAACCTGTGATTCAAATATGTTCTAAGTTAAAAACTATGGTATAATATGATACAATTCTAATTAGGAAATTAATATTACAATTCAGCTTTGGATTTTTCTTGACATTTCAATTCAGTTGGATTGAGGAAGATTCATTATCAAAATTGGTGCATTGCCCTACTATATAATAACATAGATTGGATGTGCAACTCCATATCATTGCAGTTTTATCAGAAACCTTACACTTTTTATTTGCTTATTATATCCTCAAACTTGTACCAGCTGCCCCTTTTTCTCTTTCTTAAATGTTATTCCCTTTTTGGTCTTTGCTTGTCATGAACTAATGCTTGCAAATCAACAACTTTCTCGTAATTTTCTTTCATGTCAATTTTTGAAGCTCTATGCATGCGAGGATGCTTCCCTGTAATTGAATGCGGTGCTTGCTAATGATCTTTGCAATACCTGTCCGCTAATTTGCTTTTGCTATTTGTTTTACCTCCCTTTCTACCAAGGATGATCACGGAACGAAAAAAATTCGATATACACATGGATATGATCCGTACGAAACGAAAAATCTTCAATTTTTTTTTTCCCATGGGTGCGGGGACGGGAATATAAAAATCTCCTCTGCGTATTTCAGGGCGGGGGCGGAGGCGGATGTCTGTAGGGATGCTCACGGGGCGGGGCGGGGCCGGGGATTGCATCCCCACTCCCTGCCCCACGCGGGGTCGGGGATTCCCTGTCCCCGCCCCCGAATCTAGAACGGGGGGAAAATCCCCCCCGTCCCCCGCCCCGCGGGGATCCCCATCCCCGAATTTTTTATTTTTTTAATTTTAAAATATAATATTTTATAAATAATTAAAATTAAAATATAACATTTAATAAATAAAAAATTTAAAATTAATCATAATATAAATTTTAATCATTCATAAATTTAAAATTAAGTAATAAAATTAAGTTATATTTTAATTTTAATTATAATTATTTATAAAATATTATATTTTAAAATTAAAAAAAAAAAATTTGCGGGGTTGGGATCCCCGCGGGGCGGATACCCCATTCCCCGTCCCCGTCCCCGATTTTATAACGGGAATTTTTTTCCCCCGTTCCCGCCCCTGCGGGGGGAAAATTCGGGGATTTCCCGCCCCGTTCGGGACGGGTCCCCGCCGGGGCCGGGGAATTCCCTCCCCGTGATCATCCCTAGATGTCTGCTCTGTCCGGATGTATTATTACTACATTATCTCTAAGTTTTTAATTATTTACATAATTGACATTCTCTGTAAATACCCATGTAGAAACCCTAACTTCTTCTCCTGCCGTTTTCTTCTCCTCCCTCGCAGCGACACAGCCGCTCCTCTCTCTCTCTCTCTCTGTCTCTCATTCACTCCTCCGATCTTCCCCTGCACGCCATCTTCCTTTCCTTTGTTACCTTCCTTGTATATCCCTCAAGAAACGTTTTCACACTCGCACTGTTTCTTCATTTATTCAAGCACCCAATAGAAATCAGACCAGTAGAAATCAGCTGCCAACTTTTCCCCATTGAAAAGCTCACTTCTTTACTCGAGTTGCCAGTTTCCATCCTCACGCTGCTACTTATTAGAGGTGAAGTAATTTCGCCTTTGGATTTGAAATTTTGCGCAGTTTTTTCCCTTTAAGTTCGATGTTGGTTCCATTTACAAGTAACCCATTATTGATTTTAAGTAGTAATCTCTATTTTGTTGAGTATGGTTTGTTTTATTATTTTAAGTGCTTTCATTAAGAAAGGAGGCCGAGCTATTTTAATTTAATGTTTTATTTTTAATCTTTTTGGATAATGTCTCATAAATATAAATTCCTATTTGGTTTGTTTCTCATTTAATTTATTTCTTGATTGTTATTTTTGTTTTTAATGGTGGGATGGAAGCCTGAATTATCATCTGCAGGAAAAAAGAACTGAAGAGATATTGTAATTTGATTACAGTGTATCTCTTTTAATATTGGAAGCAGAAAAACAGAGATCGAATGGCTTCTGGCATATAGCTTCCCTCCCTTTCAAGTGAGTACCAAGTGGATTTTGCGAAATGGGTTTAATTTATTTTTTTATTTTTTCTTAATATTTATCAGGATTAAAGCGAAATATTATGGTGGAGGATTGGCAAATTAATTGTCAATATACTTCATGTTGCTTGTCTTTGTTGATACAGAGTAATACATTCTGGAAATGCTCTGATTTCTTTTGTTATTTGGCATATTCATGTTATGTTTATTATTTTATGTTATAAACCTTCCGTTTGTAATGTGTTTGTTTATATTTGGAAAAATGGGCATTAATCAGTTTAGAAGAATATAAAATATTTTAGATTAATATGTTTATATTAATATACACTGATTATATTAATGTATAATGTTTATAAAATATTTTATATTAATGTTTATATTAATTATATGGGATGTTTATAAATATTTGTATTTGAATGGTATGGAATATTTTTTATTTTAATTTGTATGGAATGTTTTTAATTTTAAGTTATTAATTGTTAAAGTTTGTATTTTAATTTTATGTAAAATTTTTATAAAAAAATGAAATGAAATTTAGAGGATATATTTAATTTGGATCGGGGGTTGGTGATTTATTGAGATTGGGGAATCTCCATCGGGGAAGGGGGATCCCCACGGGGAACGGGGAGGTTTTTTTCCCCATGTTCCAGGCAGGGGCGGGGACAGGGAATGCTGGATATTGCATGGGGCAAGGAGTGGGTACCCCTTCCTCGTCCCGTGATCATCCCTAATTTTTATGGCATTGAAGAACCTAGCTTTAATGGACTATATTGCTTTTATTATTTATCTAATTTCTGTTTTACTTTGAATGCTTGTGTGATATGAAAATGAATGGACCATCTCATCAAAGCAGTAGTATTGCACATATATTTTCATTCCTACTGCAAGTGGTGGTACTTAAAATGAAGTTGAATTAATTTTATTTGATCTTTTTTATTATCAGATCCGGACATACTTTACGATATTGAAAGTTGCATCGAAATAAGTAATGGCAGCTAGGCGCAACATTGGTTATACTCCTCTTCCTGTTGATGAAAATGATGATCGTGATGGAAGGCATGATCCTCGATTTGAGTATAGACCTGGGGCCTATGACAAAGTACCTTGGAAATCCATTGCCCTTGCACTTTTTCTGCTCCTTCTTGGGTCAATTCTTCTCTTCCTTTCGTTCTTCATTCTGACTGGCCATATGGGTGGAGAAAAATCCCAAGCCTATGGTCTTTTGGCCCTTGGAATCCTTGCTTTTGTTCCAGGTGCGTTGAAACATAACAGATAGCATATTGCATAATAGTTTTGTGGACCTTGAGTAAAAATTTGTGCATGTTTTTGCTTGATTATGATAAATTTAATTTTTGTTCATTCCTTTATTCTTTAATTTTAATTTTCTTTTAGAATTGATCAAAGTTTATTGGAAATTGTGACATTTTTGTGAGGGCAAGTACTCAACTTTCCAGTGCAAAGGGGAATGAATGTAGCTAAAAGTGTTAATTTTTAGAGCAACAACAAGTAATAAAATAAAACAAAGCACAAACTGGAGACGTTTCTTAGCAGAATGCACTAGGCAGATCAACCCCCACTGCCATCAAATAAACTTTTCTTCGCTGTAGCCAACCGACCAAAATTTACATGCATTACAAGTACACAAGTTTAGGATAAAATAATGTTTAAAAGTAGCTGTTGACAAGTTGAATGTGGCTCTTTTCATTACTGATGGTGAACATTGAGTAAGGAAGTAGCGGTTTAACAAGAGCAGAGATAGTGTTTGTCCATTGAGGATGAATCAGCCTGGGTGAGTTGACTCTTTCATTGGGGATCTGACGGGGTTTTGAAGGTTGCTTGGGAAAATAAAATCATTCTATTCCAGGGAAAGATTGTGAGGTGGTTCTTGTAGATACTCTTTCATTGGGGATCTTTCGGGGTTTGAAGGTTGCTTGGGAAAATAAAATCATTCTATTCCAGGGAAAGATCGTGAGGTGGCTTTCATAGATTCTAAGTGTCACATTCACTTTGCAGATGTTACTCATTGTACTCTGTGTTTCCCAAAAGTAATTTTTCTAGGTTGCTTTTGAGTGATGCTTTCTGGCTTGTTTTTGTGATTTGTGTGATATTCAAGGGGTGAAGTCAAGTTGGTCTAGCTTAGGTTGCTAGTTGCTTGATTCTTTTGATTCAGACTTGTCTATTTTGTACGCAGTTTTTTCAACTGACCAAGATACCAGATTAAAAAAAGGAATTGAAATGGTTTTCATCGAATATCTAGTAGAGAATGAAACACTTGTTATTATGCTGAAGTTCCTTTCAAGTAGCTTAAATTTGTTGTGTGCACGCAGCATGTGTTGACTATTGCCTAATGGTTGCAAATCATAATTTATAGTAGGCTAAAGTTAATTTTGGGATGAATTGACTATTGCAAAAAAGTTTGTTGGGCACATCGACCCTTTTTTCAATATGAATTTGAATGACATGTCATACTGTTGCAACCAGTGTATAATAGCCATTGCTTTTGCTTACTCCCATTATTTGCTGGAAACTGAAGACAGACCTTCTTAACCCAAGATGGCTAGGGAGAGGAAAGGTTCTTTTTTGAGGGTACTCCTGGGAACAGATACAGTGGAGATGGGTTTGGGGCATGTAGCTCACAATTGGCGGGATCCTTTTCTGTAAACTTTGTGCCAAACTCAATGAATGTTTCCTATAATGATATAATTTAATTTCTAACAATGAGAATTTGGAGTGCTATGCTAGAAAGGATAGGACTATTCACCTGAATTGAGAAAATTGTCACATGGAGATATTTTTGCAGAATAGGGATCTCAAACTGACATGATACTGTTTTCTTCTCTTTTGAGAAACTTATTGCTTTGTGATGAAGTTTCACTTGCATTGCTTTTTGGAGATCCTCCAATTTTTCCTTTTGTGTTGCTTAAAATTTTCAACTTTTAATGGACTATCACCAACAATTAGAATTACAGAGTTTTTACTGTATATTTTGGCTGAACCTTTTTATGAACTCAGGCTACAGCACTTTTATTGATCTTCGATTGTTGCTGCAGGCTTTTATGAAACTCGAATAGCATACTATTCATGGAGAGGTGTCAGGGGATATCGGTTTGGTTCTATCCCAGATTATTAAGATGCATACCTTGGTAATGTTTGCTACATGTGCCCGTTGGAGCTTTTGACATCAACACTGAATAATGTGTTGTAATGTTCAGACATTCTGCTGTACAGAATCCAATGCTTCTGTAATTTTTTTTTCGTTCTCAAAGATCTACTGCAAATATATTCAACCTTATGATATTTGTATGGCAACGTAGATTTCAAAATAATTTTCTGTTCTTGGTTGTATGCTTATGTCTTTTGTATTGTTAGTGAAAAGTAAAAAGAAAAATCACGACTCAGCCTCATTTCGATATATGACATACATGCTATTCGATTAATCAAGCAAGTCTTTTTTAATTATGATTCACTCCGATTCATATATAATTGCAAAACGTCATGGTTTATGTCTGTTCAAATGAAGAAGCACAGTTCAGCTAAGAAGTAGAAAAAGGCAACCGGAATGAAAAATAAAGAGTTTTCCGATAGAATTGTGCAGGATTTATAAAATTTTTGAAGATTTTTGTTTATTAATTTTCTCTATCATAACTGCTTTTAGTTTAATTTATTGACTGAATGAGACTATTAACCGTTATTTCATACTTTGCAGTATTGCTGAATTAAAATTTATTGACATTTTATCTGTAATGATGATGAATGAAGCAAATAGTGCTTTTTAAAAGGTAACGAAAAAATTCCTTTCTTTCCAAGGAGGAAAGAAAAAAAATGCGCTAGAAAAAAAAATAAATAAAGGGATAATACATAAAATTCTTTTTAAATTATTTTCATTTGTCATATATTTTTCTAAACTAATTATACGTTAAATTATTTTTTAATTTATTAAAAATATCATATTAGCCATTCGAATTTATTTAAAATGTAAAGAATATATTTTATACTATTTAAAATGTTAATTTATCCTCCTAAAATTTATTAACAATATTAAATTATTTTTTTACTGTAATTTTTATGTAAATTAATAAGTGTCCATGCAGGAGGATAATTTGATATTCTTAAAAAGTTTAAAGACTAAATTAACATCCAATTAGTTTAAGAAATAAATCTAATAAATAGTGACAGTTTATGAATAAATTTATATATTAACTCATAAATAAATTAATTATGCTTTACAGAATATTTTTTTCTTTTTAAATAAAAGGATTAGAGAAGAGGATGGATGAGATGCAGTGTTCCTGTATGTGTTGTGTGTATATCTAAAGCGTTATATTAAATGTCTGCATGCAATTTGACAAAGCCTACTAAATTAGTATTAGAAGGAGATTAGTTAAGAAGGAAAATTGAATTTTTTTTCAAATTTTCTTTTGTCAAAATTGCCCCGAATTTCTTGGAACAAAAAATATTAAATGGTACAAAAAAAACATTAGTACAAAACTTTGCTGCTATTGCAGAGGATTCGTATAATGTTTTTCACTGATTTTATAATTTTTGAGTGGACTTGAAAACACAATTAATACCTTGAAGACTACCGTCTTAAAAGGATCAACCCCAATTAGAAAATCTAATTACAATTGTTAAAAAGGCCAAAACGCCCTTCGAAAAGAATTCATAAAATCACATGAAGAAACTTAGTATAAGGGTATTATAGTCATTTAATGACTCCTTCGAAAGATCACCCCCCACTTTCTCCAATTTTCCCCTCCGGCGTACAGACCTCGGTCTCGCCCATTTCCAACTCACTCGCTACCTCAGAGCAAAGAGGGTAAAAAAAACACGCACTAAAAAAAAAGAAAAGGGAACCTTTTAAACAGATTTATTTTTGAATTTTAATCCCCAAATCTCTTTTTTGTTCTCTCTTTCATTTCTCTGAAGCAAAAGCTTGAGGAGAAGCAATGGCAGGTTACAGAGCTGAAGATGACTACGATTACCTTTTCAAGGTTGTGCTGATCGGTGATTCGGGTGTGGGCAAGTCCAATCTTCTGTCTAGGTTCACTCGTAATGAGTTCAGCTTGGAGTCTAAGTCCACTATTGGAGTTGAGTTCGCTACTCGCAGCTTGAACGTTGATGGCAAGGTTATTAAGGCCCAGATTTGGGATACTGCTGGCCAAGAGAGGTCTGTTTTTTGTTGTTTCTTTTTCCCATGTTATTCCAAATTTTGTGATCTGGGTTTCTTTTAGATTTTGAAGATGTTCAAGTTTTTGTTGGTTTTTCTGATTTGGGTGCTTAAAGTATTTTTGGAGTTCTTGTGTATTTCTGAATTTCAGTTTTTATTTTGGTACTCTCCTTTGTGTGTTCATGCTACTCTGCTAGTGTGATCTTGGTTTTCTCGTTCATGTAAGGTTTTTTTATTTTTATTAACTTGTTTTTCTTTCTTGGTGAGGAACTGAGGAATAGTAGACTATATTGGATTTGGAATGTTTTGGATTGAAACTGGGGTTTGAGATTTGTCTATTTAGTAGGTTTTACTTGGCTTTTCATAAACGGGTGCTTGGTTTAGGAAATTCTGAATGTAGATTTGCGGTGAAGACTCCTAGATCTTGACATTTTGCGGCTTCTATATGAAGTTTGCAAGTTAATGTTGCTTGTTGCAAGAGTTTTGGGCATTTCGTTGGAAATGAAGCAAAAATATTCAGATGGGTCACTGTAGTTTCCTATTAGAAATTTGAAGATGGCAAAAGCTGGATTGCATTTGTTGTAGCTGTTCACTGTGTATGAGTTGATTTTTTATTTTTATGATAAAGACAGAGGTATAGTCATACTTTTTAGTGGGAGTTTCATTTGCATCACAGTACTTGCGATAATTATGTGGTTGCCAAATAGCATCTCATTTTGTTGTGCTGAAAGCTTGGACGGTAATTTTCTCACATTGAAAATGGGGCTGGAGGGATAGGGCCTTGGTGTTGTCCATCCATAGAATTGACTAGCAACTATACATGCTGTAACTTAGGATTGCATAAATAAATTTATTTTGAGTTTAACTTATGGTGAATAAAATTTATTGGGGTTTGTCTGATAGAGAGCAAAAATCAAGATAATCAAATAATCTAGTAAAACAAAAATCAAACGAAGAATTGGATAAAAAGAAGGATGGATTTGATTGATGAAAAGACTGTAACTACAACATTACAATCCCCAAGAAGAAATATCTTCCCTCTCCAAACAATGGAGCCCTGCTATAACAGCAGCAAAATACAAATGATTCCCCAAAAGATGAAAAAACCCTTCCCTCCCTCATTAGCTATATAATAACAGAATAAAAGAAGAAACCGTTTCTTTTCCTAGTTTCCAGCCTGGCACAAGGTGTACGGTTTATTCCTGTCCCTAACTGAATTATTCCAGCCCATTTGGTAGTGTCCAGCTAACCCCCTCAAGTTGCATCTGCTGTTTCTTCTGGTGAACTTACAGTGCCCTTGGCCCAAGCAAATCTGGATCCATGAGCCTTGCTCACATAGCAGCCTCTCTATCAATGTCACCCTCTTGAAACAAAGTCTTGTCCTCAAGACTTAGCTGAGGGTACTCATCCCTCATTACAAATTCGTCTATCCAAGTTGCAACGTTGATGGTCTGTGACTGCCATTGCACTAGCTGTTGTGACATACTTTCGCCTTCTCTTTGAAGCTCTCGGGTGGCAAGCACCTTCTCCAGGATATAATCTTTCACAACCTTCAACTCTGACTTAGATGGCAGCTTGTTAGAGCTATTTTGGATCCGTTTGGCCTTGGCTTCGAACTGATTTGGCCCAAGGTAGAGAAGTGGGTCAGGAGAGTCGTGATAAAATTCATGGTACCCATCACATATCTGGTGAAACCCAGGTGTCAAGTCCAACAGCTCCAACAAATCAACCCCATTTCCAGTTTGAGCACAGATTTGAAATCGGTCTAAATCACAAAGCTTTCTCTGCAACTTAAAATGATGCACACCCGTTGCAATCTCTTTCTCAACCAACTGCTGTATCACCCGCTTCACTGGCCTTGCTCCGAAATTTGGGTTGAAACCTAAAGTTGCCAAAAGTTTGATGGCTTCCTTCGTGTAATGAAGATCGATTTTCTTTTGTTTGAGCCTCTCTTTTACTCGGTCCATCTGTATCTCAACAATTTTACTAATTTCTTTGGAGTCCAAAGGCTGGAAAACAATATATTCATCGACCCTATTCATAAATTATGGGCGAAAAGTTTGTCTAGCCAACTCAACAACTTGCTGTTTCATGATATCATAAACAACTTCCCTGCTGTCCTTTGTATTGCGAAGAGTTTCAAGTATAAGGTGGGAACCAATGTTAGAAGTCATAATCACAACACAATTAGTGAAACTAACCGTCCGCCCTTGAGAATCAGTTATCCTTCCATCATCCAATAATTGTAATAGAATGTTGAACACATCATGATGAACTTTCTCAATTTCATCAAACAGCACAACAGAATATGGTCTTCGCCGAACCACTTCAGTAAGCTGACTCCCTTCTTCATATCCAACATAACCTGGTGGAGCCCCAACCAAGCGTGAAACAGCATGTTTTTCCATATATTCACTCATATCAATTCGTACCATAGCATTTTCTGTGTTAAAGAAATAACCAGCTAAGGCCTTTGCAGGCTCAGTTTTGCCAACACCAGTAGGACCCATGAACATGAAACTAGCTATAGGTCGATTTGGATCAGATAATCCTGCCCTCGGACGACGGATTGCATCAACCACTGATTTTACTGCCATATCTTGACCAACTACTCTCTTGTGAAGTACCTGTTCCAGTAGTATTAACTTCTCCCTCTCAGATTGTTGGAGGTTAGACATAGGTATTCCGGTCCATGTGCTTACGATTTCAGCAATATCGAGATCAGTCACTTCTTCTCGAAGCATTGATTTTCCAGATTTTCGAAAATCAGCAAGGTTTGCCTCAGCCTCTTCTAACTGGCGTTGAAGAGACATTAGAATTCCATATCTTAGCTCAGCAGCTCGATTCAGATCATACTCCCGCTCAGCAGCTTCCATCTCCAGGTTGACTCTATCAATCAGTTTTCGAGAGACGATTTTGTGTGTCGCTCCAGAGTCGACCAGTAAGAGGACTGGACTGCCTTGTATGGTACTTGGAGCTTGAGTGTCTTCCCCTGCTCGTTTCAAAATCTCCATGAGTGTGCACTCTCCTCCCGCACCATCATCTTCTCCCTGATCATCTTTTTCGGCTGGTTCATCCTCTTGCTCATCCCAAACCACAACTAAATCATTTTCCAAGATCGCAATTCGTAAGTCCCCTATGTTGCAGCGATGTCGTGGACTATACGGTTGGGCGCCAATGAAGCCAAGCCCTAACCGACGACGATTGGCGATCTCCCGCAGCGAGAGAGGACGCGGTCCCCTCACTCGTGTAGCTTGCTGAACTGGATTTGGAGAGTCAGCTTGGTTTAATGGTGATGGGCCTGGGCCTCTACTGATGATTCTAGGATTGGGCTGACCCATATCCTTGAGAATGAGGACAAGATTGACCGGCGAGGATATGAAGGCACCAATGTCGGCTTGATGATTCATCTCCCTCAAATCTTCAACCACAGGAGCTGCAGCGGTGTGAACCTTGATGTGCCGCTCTCCACAAGATGCAGTGTTGAGCAAAGCAACTTGGAAATCCATAGTTTGAGTCGACAACAACATCTCTTCCTCTCTATGTTCTTCCTCTGGTTCTTCCACCATCGTACCTTCATCGGTTTGTTTTTTGGTTTGTGTTTGGGGCTGGTTTGTATCGTCGATCAGCTTGGTTTTGTTGTTAGATTGCTGGTCTTCGTCTTCCACAGATTTCTGGAGCTGGGCAGTCTTGCGCTCAACTCTTTCCATAGATTTCTGAAGTGCAGCAAAGGACTTCTATAATGCTGCTATGGAATTTTGAATTGCCGCTATTTTATCTTCCTGGGCATCGATTCTTTCCTCTAATTCTTCCATGGTTTGTAATCGATTTTTAGAAGGTGATTCCATTTTGTTTGTTTTTGGAGTGGAGCTGTTGATCGTTTCCCACAGACGGCGCCAAATGATAGAGAGCAAAAATCAAGATAACCAAATAATCTAGTAAAACAGAAATCAAACGAAGAATTGGATGAAAAGAAGGATGGATTTGATTGATAAAAAGACTGTAACTACAACATTACAATCCCCAGGAAGAAATATCTTCCCTCTCCAAACAATGGAGCCCTGCTATAACAGCAGCAAAATACAAATGATTCCCCAAAAGATGAAAAAACCCTTCCCTCCCTCATTAGCTATATAATAACAGAATAAAAGAAGAAATCGTTTCTTTTCCTAGTTTCCAGCCTGGCACAAGGTGCACGGTTTATTCCTGTCCCTAACTGAATTATTCCAGCCCATTTGGTAGTGTCCAGCTAAGCCCCTCAAGTTGCATCTGCTGTTTCTTCTGGTGAACTTGCAGTGCCCTTGGCCCAAGCAAATCTGGATCCATGAGCCTTGCTCGCATAGCAGCCTCTCTATCATTGTCTAAGGCAGATCGATGGTGGGATTTCAGAATTTGTTGTGCTTTCTAGAATGAATTAAGGACCATGGCTATAAAGGGATAACACCTTCAATATAGATGGGGTAGACAGCATATCAAATATAGCAAACAAAAGATAAATAGAGACAGCAATCACCCTGCCTCACTTGGAGCTGGGGGTTGTATGAGAGCTGGGATAGCTATGGCTAAAGGCAGGAATGAGAGAGGTGATAGCCCTTAAAATTGGCCAAGTGATTCTCTTCATGTAGTGGCTTATTAATGGCCAACGTGTATGTGTGCATATCTTTGTATTTATGGGTCTCATGTGTTTGTGCATATTTTATTTTGTACAACATGTGGTTCATAGAAGTTTAGAGTGTTGAAGAGAGTGTGTTGTGCTTTCGATGTAATTTAATTGGGCTAAACTTTCATAATTTTTGCAAGGTTACTGGTTTGAGATGCAAAATTGGTTTCATAATTACATTTTGTTTAATATTTTATTTTCATTGAATAGGGTTAAATATATTCCTCTTGTCGTGTTTTTCTTAGCAGTTCTAACTATAGCTTTACTTTTCACTTCAAAACACTTTTGTTGACATCAGATTGATATTGTGAGCCATCAATTTTGAGGTAACTTCATTATTCGAAGAAGTTCATATGTGGATTGTTTGTGATTATTTGAAAAGGTAGTTTTAGATGCAAGGCACACAGATCATTGTGGTCCCAGCTAAGGTCAAATGCTTCTGACTTCCTAGCATTAAGCAAAACAAACCTCATTTGTTTGCAAAATCCTTGTCTTTTCAAGGTAGCAACTAATTTGTGTAGAGTCTGGTGGATACAAAACCCAAGATTTTGGTTTTTGTTTTCCTGGAACGTTTAGAACCACAATTGTGATTAAAGTACTAACTAGCTGATGGCTACTAAATGATGCATACAGTAGTTTTGCTTTATTGCAACCTTAAGATCGCTAGGTGTGTATGAGTATCTGGAACATGATAGAACCTAAGTCTAGAGAAATAGTACCTACTAAGCCTGGTTTTCTAGACAACCCAATATTCAATATCTGACTTGCACTTCCATCCTTGCTTACTGATTTATAGAGATATGAAGGATTATGTGAACATATCATCCTATTGTGTTGTTGGTCACAAATGGAAAATTAAAGTTATTGCATTTTATGCCGTCTTTGCCATGCTGTTTATCCTTTGTTATATCTTTGAATTTTGTATATTGCATAAATATATGCAATGCATTTCCATTACTTCTAGGAAAGCTTATGCTTGCTGGCACACTTGTGATGCCTTTATGCAATAGAATAACTAAATTTAAGGTGAATTTGTGGCTTGATTCTCTGCATGCTTAATGAGATGGTATTGACCGTTGATGAATAGTGGTATTAATGAAGGCTAGACCGAAGCAAAAAATCACATATTCAGTTGTGTTGTTGTTAATGGTGATTATGTTCTTGTGTTATTTTAGTGGAACTGGTGATGGATGCCAAAAGTGTAATAGAACAGAAATTTGGAGTTCATGCGATAATGGCTAGTATTGTAATAACTATGCATACAAGTTGCTATATGTGAGGTTGAGAAATTGTATCAGTTATCTCTCCCACCATTGTTTCATTCTTTTTCTTTAAAGATACTATTCTCTCACATTTTATGTTTCTTAAGGTGAATTACCTTTTTGCCCAAGTACTGTATTGGAAAAGCTTAACTGGCTGTAAACATTTAACCCCCCCCCCCCCCCCTCCCCCCCATATATATATATATATATATATATATATATATATATATTGGGAATTGAATGTTGTGTCTGCACATCCAATTGGACATCAATATGATGCTCATTGGGGATTTTTATTTTATTGCTTTTGATGTTGTGGCAATTTCTTCAATATCAATTGGTTCTGTTTTCCTTTGCTTCCCTACTTCTTGACGATGTTAGTATCTATCTCTGAAATTATCAGTGTCAGATTTGGAGGGTCTTCTGGATGTTTCTTTAATTCTTTATGAAGAGTTTAATACACATTTTAGTTTAGGACAATTTATGCAAGAAAGAGGAGTAGAAAATCTTCCACAGATCCTTATAATTGCTATAAATACACCTTCATTTAAAATGTTCTGGATTTTGGAATTCTACTTGTAGTGTTGGACATTTACAAATGGTCAATTGAGAGACTCCAAGGCTGCAAAATGCACTCTCTGTATGTTGATGACGGCATGTTGTCATCATTGTCATTTTCTTTTTTCGTTCTTTTCCCCCCTCCTAGGCTCCATATTCTGATCATCTGTAAACCTGCACTTCCATATCATGATGTTTTCCTTCTCAGTATTACATTTTGAGAAAAGCTATGAATTCTATTAAAATCTTTGATTGGTTACTATGCTTTCTAACCTCAACTGTTTTAAATAGGATAATTTACAAAAGTTATCAAATACTCTACCATTTATTCATACAAGTGCAACTTCAGTATAATAAATTCTGTTTTTCCTTGTGTAACCATTTGTACTGGTAGTTAATATATCAGGCTATATGGGTAGCTTAAACTTTTTGTTTGGTTAAGGATGTTTTCTCAGCAATATTAATTCAACTGACTGTGCATGGCATGTCGACTTGATCCCAATCCTTGACAGAATGATACTGGATTATCTGGTGAATTTGCATGGTCATTGAATATCCTAATTATCAACTGAAAAGCTGACAATTTGCTGTTTTTTGATGGGATATTATGTTTTGGACACTATCAATACTCTAATTCACAGCTCAACAGAGCATGCAATGTTCAAGATATAGAGAAAATTTGTTTTTCTAATGTATGTTCTGGCTGTTGTAAGACTGGTGCATTCGAATTATATGATTCACTATCTTTTTAACTTCTGGTTTGAACCATTTTTTTTTGTTTTCATAGGTATCGTGCCATAACTAGTGCTTACTACCGAGGAGCAGTGGGAGCATTACTTGTCTATGATGTCACCCGCCATTCAACATTCGAAAATGTTGAAAGGTGGCTTAGGGAATTGAGGGACCATACAGATCCCAACATTGTTGTGATGCTTATAGGTAACAAATCAGATCTTCGCCACCTTGTGGCTGTCTCAACTGAGGATGGCAAATCCTTTGCAGAGAGAGAGTCCCTCTACTTCATGGAAACTTCTGCTCTGGAAGCAACGAATGTGGACAATGCATTTGCTGAAGTCCTTACTCAGATCCACCGTATTGTAAGCAAGAAAGCTATGGAGACCGGTGAAGAGGGTGCAGCTTCGGCTGTCCCTTCCAAAGGAGAGAAAATTGATGTTAGTAAAGATGTTTCGGCTATGAAGAGAGTAGGGTGCTGCTCAAGCTAGGAGTTCATTAGTCAGAATTGTTGCTGAGATGGAGCCGGTTTGTTTTGCTGCATCTGTTTCTATTGTACACCATTATTGTGTAAAATTTTCTGAAATATGGCAACGGTAGGGTAAGATGGGGATTGATTTTATTTTGATTTTAAAAGATTTTGCTTGGACTGCTATTTTCTAGCTGACAAAGAGCTTAACTAGGAACAAGTTATTACACTATTGCTTTTAAAATTGTCCAGAGTGAAACTTCAAATCTGCAGTAAGTCGTCATATTAGTCGTATTCATGTTTGGAATTAAAGTTTGTTTATCGATTGATAGGCAAGTGATTTAGTTAAATTATTGCAGTTTTCTAAATTTTCTTCTGTGTTGCCTGTGTAGAAGCTTTATATTTGAGGCTTGACAGGATACAATGTGATAATTGGCAAGCTGAGCTTTATGTCCTAGTAATATGCTAAGGCTGTTCCAAAATGGGTTTACATACTTCAAACTTGGGATACCATTGGTTTGAATAATTGGATCCATAGATGAAGAATGACGCTTGGAATGAATGAAGGAATCAAAAGAAGTTCAAAAAAATAATGGGTAGGTGGTTACTAATTCTATGCTTTGATATGCTATTGATTTGACCATGGAGAATTCATAAATTGGGTATAAACAAGAATTTATAATAAAGTTCTAGGCTGGATCAATTTGAAATATTTTACAATAGCCCAGCCCAATAGAAATAGCACAGTAAGTCCTGCTTCAAACCGGCTAAGTCAAATGATCCGCCAAAATTATTTGTTTCAAAAAAAGAAATAGCATAGTTAGCTTTTGGGACGAAAATCTATAAACTTATGGCGACTAGTACAAACTGCTTCACAGGCATTACCGTCGCTATAAATTCTAGGCAGGACGGAATTGTCTTCCCGTCACTAGAAAGATTTGGCGATAACCGCAATGAACAGCCCTTTCAGTACTTCTGTCAACTGTTTCTATTTATTTGCATTTGCAATGGCTGCTAAATTTTTTACGACAAGATGGATTCGCTTAATTCGTTGCATCTATATTGGACAGATTTCAGTGCTTATCTGCATTAGTGACATAATTTATTCATTATGCTTTTGGTGGCAAAAGGATCAAAAGTTTTAGCGACTGGTGCACCAGTGGATCAAAGCGGCCACATCAAATATAGTAGCTAATCAAGCGACTTGACTAGAGCATAGTCACACCTAAAACAAATTAAATTGAAAGATATGAATTATTCTTTTTATATTAGAAAAAGAAATAATTAGTACCATGCAAGGATAATTATTCATCAAAAGAGGACACATTCCCCAATTAATTGCAGATACAGACAGCAAAATCGGCTGTTTTAAGAATATAAAATCTGATGAATCATGTTACTTATTGAATGCTTAAGTTCATTAACTATTAATCTTTATCTCTAAGCTGGATTTTTATTTAATTAATCATTCATTAATCCCACCTTGATATATATAATGGATAAGAGAAGAAGATGATTAATTAATTAAGAGGAACCATTCATTGAGTGACGTAGCGGTGACATTGCATGTGACGTTGGGCTTTACAAGTGTTAGCTAGCTAGTTGTGCGGAGTTGATTTGGAAAATCAAATATATAAATAAAATTAAATCATATAAAAGGAAATTATATATAGTTTTCAAAGGTTAGACAATTAAAATTATTATATTAGGTTATAATATAAACCGATACATTATTCTCAACTCCATAGTTTGCGAGTAAGTTTCTTATCCAATAATGCAAATGTGAAAAATAATAAATAATCATCACAATTTTTCTAATTTGAAATATAAAATTTTATATATAACAAGCCAATATAATAAGACACACCGTTGTATTATGCATCATATCATCTATTCATAATAATAGGGGAAAAAACTAGTAAACATATTAATATAAATTATTTAATTTAATACATTTTACCTGGTCCCACTTTAACCACTCCTAGCTATTATCCTAGAGAGAGTACAAACAAATATTAAAAATTTAGTATATTTTTTTTTTCTAATTAGGAAAATAAAACGTTGGCATTTAAAGCTAATAGAAAATGGGTATGTGGAAATGAATAGTTTAGTGTGAAAAATAAAAAATTAGGTGCCACTTGTGGAATATTATCCAGCTAAGATTCACCTAAAAGTCAAAGCTTTTTGGTAGTTCATTTTGAAATTATGGTTTTCAATCATTATTTGAATCTCATGAAAAAATAAATAACAATCAGAATTATCCTTCTCCTCCAAGTTCTGAGCTATCTGTATAAAACAATATTCATTTCAAAGTACCATGAAATAAGTGCAATTGCATTTCTTTTATATATATATATATATATATGAATTGGCCAACACCCGAGTTCGATCCGATAAATAGGCACTTTGTTATTAAAAAAAATCAAAGAAAAAGCTTTTTGCTTAGTTGTAGAGAACAGGAAGACAAACACATACAATATTTGCTTACAAACGTTCTAATTATCTAAATTATTTTATCAACCATACAAAACTTAAATTATCTAAATAGTCCAATCCAGCTTTAATTTCTCTTTCCCATGTGATATATTTTTTGTATGCATTATTGATGACAACGATATTGACTATGCAAATATTTCATTAAATGCAGTTAAACTCATTATTTTCTAAGAAAAAAAAATCAAAACTTTCATAAATAAATAAAATAAATAGTAATGATAAAATTAAAATGTGCACATCATTCGACTTCTTCACATCAAAATAGAGTAGCAACTTATTAGAAAAAAATTCATTTTTTTCATAAATAAAGAAAACAATTACGTTGTTATCAACTACAGTAAAAAACATTAATAATTGTTAGGGTTAATGTAAATGAAATATTCATTCCGAGACGGCAAAGGCTTGATAATTACAAGAGGATCGCGACAGACCTCAGAATTTCAAATTTATTCATTCATTACTATGCTGAAATCCAGGCAAAAACAAAGCTAACAACAAGAATTTCATTAAGAAAATAAATTAACAGAGTAAATCTTAAAAAAAAATAATTTTTTTTGGTTATCTTGTGCACGACATGCCTACCTTTAAATTTTATAACATGTCAGCAGATCTGGACTTGTGGACCGAATCCACGGTGGTGCCGGAACACTGTCGAGCACTCCGGCAACTCCCCGAGATCAGCAAAGAGTGACTCATCCTCTTCTCTCATCGGAAAAAACAACCCGGTCTCCGCCTCTGCCTCCGCCGTGATCCTCTCGTCTGCAAAAATTGGGTTCTCAAGAATGGTGGAAGAGGTGGTTTCCATTTCTACAAACCAGCTAAACTCATCTCTACTTATAAGTGAGTCATCTCCAAGATCAGCAAACTTTTCCTGGGGCTCAGGCTCAGGTTCTGGGTCCCGGGTCGGAGTGGAGATTTCGTGTTTGGGTATAGTATTAGTGTGGGTTTTGGTGTGATGGTGGTGATGGGACTTCGAAGGCGGCGGCCAAGGGTGGTTGTGCTCACAAGAATATGTAACCGTTAACATTGACGGATCCGCACGGCTCCTTTCTACTTGTTTTCTTGCTGGGCAGCCCTTTGAACTACTACACCTGTAGTATCCTCTGTAATACAGAATGCCTCGAGTTCAATTTCTTCTTATTTAACCACATAAATTGTTCGTACAACGAAAAAAACTATGGAAAACGTATTTTAGGTTAATTATGATGAAATGTGTTTGGTACCTTGGATAAGGGGAACCCTTGATCAGTTTTTGGCCGTACTTTCTCCAAGCCCAAGAATCAGACGGTGGCGGAGCACTTTCACCTTTCAGCCGCGAGCCTTCCACGTCTTTGATTGGCACTGAGATTACTCTTTTATGTATTGCCCGTTTGCTGATAAATTAAAGGTTCAAACATTATCATAAAGATGCTAACTTTATATAATTAAATTCTTGATTAAATGATGCCTAATTATAAAATTAAAAAATAAAAGCCATACCTTCTTTTAGGAGAGGAAGTAGAAGTCATCTTCATGTCGTTAACCAAGCTAGAAGGTGAGTCAGGACCACTTTCTGTATTGTCATTCTCTTCTTGATCAGTGATTAGTGGGTTGTTGTGGAACTTATTATCCATTATTATTTGGAATTTTGAGACTTGAGAGAAACACAATTAAAGCTGATCAGCCGTGGGCGGCGGAGCTAGTGGTTACAGGGCAGAGAGAAGTAGATAGATAGAGAGAGATTAGATTGGTGATGTGAGAGGAGGAAGAAGAAGAAGAAATGGGAGAAGGTGAAGAAAGAAAAGTGTGGCCCTTTAAAAAAAATGGCCGCCATGTTGACAGATGAGATTTTGATATTTGTTTATAGAGGACGTGCAAGCAAATGTGAATTTTAATACTTTATTTATTAAATTATTTTGCAATTTGAAAACGACCCCATTTTAATATATATATATATATATATATATATATATATATATATATATATATATATATATATATATATATATATATATATATATATATATATTGAATAGAAAGGATTAATTAATATATTTTTAATCGTCTTGATGAGCCCACTGATTAATTAGGGCCCTTAATTAGTTAATTAATTAATTAAAACCCTTAATGCAGTTCATCTAACTTGCTCTTAATTATTATATATAACTAATCGAACCTCTCCAACTCTCCGTTTTGTTTTTCTTAGGTTTTTTTTCTTTTCAAATTTCATAATTAAATTGGATCAGAACAAAACAAAAATATTCCTTCTCTTTAACAAGAATTTTATTTTAGTTTTTTGGATATAAAGAAAAAAAAAAGAAAAAGTAGCAAATGATTTGTTGCTTCATTAGGGGAGAAAAATATGCGGTGCGATTATCCATTTCCTTAATTAATAGATAATAGAGATATAGTATATCCTTAGAGGTAATAAATTAATCTGTTCATTGATGATCTCATCGAATTTGTCATTGTTTTTATTTAATTAATTTAATGGCAATTAATTAAGACCTTTTCCGTGGGATTTACACCACCCATCTTTGATAATTACACATTTTCAATGTTAATTATAGATAAAAAGTCAAATACAACCTATCCTAAGGACTATTAAACTGGGTTAAATCGAAGTAGTTTGTTCTTGATAATTTCCTGCAACCCCTTCAAACATTGACTAATTTAAATTTTGTCTTACATATCAAATTCATCAATTGAAATGCCTTGATTTCCATTTCCGACTAATTTTGGCTAGACTGCCATGGTATATCCCATCATTATTGTCGGCAAATATGAATATCTGTTTGTTTCCTTTAAGTTAACTGAAGATTATCTCTCTCTCTATTTAAACAAGCGCTTGTTTTTTTTTTAATAATAATAATAATAATAATAATAATAATAATAATAATAATAATAATAATAATAATAATAATAATAATAATAATAATAATAATAATAATAATAATAATAATTCTCTTATACGCGTGATATATAAGGCTAGAAAATTATGCATTATCAATGTTTGAAAAGCAAATTGGTATTCTAGAATAATTCAGAAAAAGAACAAAAACCATAATCATCAGAGAAGAAAAGAAAAATATAAAGAGAGCTGATGGTCATGAAGATTAGAGGGGTAATTATCTTCTTCTTGATGACTTATGAATTATGACAAAACATTTATTGTGTTAAAAAAAAAAAAAAAGAAACCATATATTAACGAAATTGGCACATTTTTAGAGATAATTTTTATTTAAACCAATTTAAAATGAAATAATATATCAAGTTAATAATAAACAGTCGTGTAAAATAAAAAAGTTACAAAAAAATAATATTTACATAATAATCACTTATATAATTTTTTTATTCTAAGTAACAACATGTTATTAATTTTATTTATAAATAATTTTATAAACTCAGTCTAAACGTAAAATTTTTCAATTTTAGATATTATGCAAGTGGAATTATATATCCATCCTTAGAGTTGACCAAGTCAGTTTTACTGTTTATAATATCTATCCTATAAGAAAAATGATGGAAAAAGCCTATTGGCCGATTAGTTACATATAAAAAAAATATCTATAAGATTCTAGATTACATTATTTGATGCGTGAAGTAATGTGAGTATGACAATTTCTATACTTTATATAGCCAATTAATTCATTTAAAAGACGGGCTGCAGACACCTTCAAATAATTAATTAATTAAAACATATAAAATATATATTTTCCATCTTACTTTCCATTAACTACGGCAACTTTCATGCCTTCTCTCTCTGTATTTTGTTGATTTTTCCTTTTATTTGCAACTCTCCATTTGCAAGGAACAAAAACTTCCGCATGGCTTCCTGCAGTTTCACTAATATATATATATATATAACATAGGGGCTAAGCGCCAACATCTGCTTTTTCAGCAAGACGCAATGAAATTTATATTTGATGATTCTCATATCATATTTATCTATATATGCTAAAACTTTATCAATTAATTAATTTATTTTGTGTGTTCATATATATCTTATTACAACCTCTGATCCCAAGTACCCAGATGGAATGTAGTTCACATGTTTCTGATCCGTGCAATGTGGAACTGGAAAACTATCACTGTATATGTAATTCTACACTCATTGGGTGGGCTCGAGGCCGATTCCTTTCTTTCATTATGTGCACTCAGATTTTTTCAATCATTGGTTGCGATCCCCATGATCAACTGTCATAGGCTTTTGACTCAACTATATTTCCTTGTTTCTTTATCTCAAAAATAAAAATTAAATATACTACTATATTTAAATTCCAAACCCTTCATTTCGAAATTCTAAAATTACTCTAATTGCATCGAAAAATAAATCTAGCTAACCAACATTAGGTAATTTAAAAGGTTTGACACTTATTGCTGTAAACAGTAAAAATTAATATAAAAAAATTGTATTTATATAGTGAATCTAAACAGTTCAAATGAATTTTTATATATATATGACAACAATTGAGTTATGTATAAAATTTAAATTGTAAAATGTTTATATCATCAAAGAATTTATCAAAATATTTCAAAGGAATGGGATGACATGGTCTTTTTATCCTTAAATGAAAAATTTTGAATTTAAATTTTGTGTAAATATTTAAAAAAAAAACACTTTTTCACATTTTGAGTCTGTCCAATATGGATTCAACTTAGACCAGCAGGTAAATAGCGGTTATACATAGAAGAAAAAATTGTCAAAACATTATTGTTATGATATTTAATTTCTATCCAAACCTTAATAATGAAATGCAAATGATAAGGAGAAAGAATATGCGATCAAGTTATGGTGGCCAGGTTGTTGTTGCCACTCCTACTTGGTTGGCAATTAATAATTGTGGAAATGAAATTTTATATTTTAAAAAATGCATATTTGTTTAACGTCCTCACATATAAACAAAGCCAATTAAATTAATTAAAATTAAGATAATTGCGGGTCAATTTCACCCATGGTCACTGAACTTAGGTCATATTACCCAAAAGTAACTGACTTATTTTTTCTAACATAAATGTCACTGAACTTAGTACCTTTTTTCATAAAAGTCATGTTCACCGGTTTCCGGCGACGATCTTGGCCGGAATGCTGACGTGGCATGCCACGTCAGCAGTCCTTTGCCGGAATGATGACGTGGCACGCCACGTCATCCGCCACGTCAGCAACCCTTGCCGAAATGATGACGTGGCACGCCACGTCATCCGCCACGTCACGTGAAGATGCCACGTCAGCCGCCATGTCACCTGTTGAAATAAACAAATGAGAAAATGACACATGTCAACCCATTTGCCTTAACCAAATCCAAATTGGGTCATCCATCCAAATTGGGTCTTGCTAAGGTAATGGGCCTCCAACCTTATAAACCCATGCCACTCCCTTTCTCTTTCCAATGTGGGATATGGGAAGTTTGAGAACATGATATTTTCATGGTTTTTCTAGCTTTTTTAACCATTGAATCCATCACATTTTCATAATTTTTTTTGCTTTAACCATTTCTAATTCTTTCATGGGATGTGTATGTGATGGTTAAAGCCAAAAAAATTATAAAAATGTGATGGATTCAATGGTTAAGAAAGCAAGAAAAACCATGAAAAAATAAAGTTTGAGAAGATTATTCTTTTTTCATGGTTTTTCTTACTTTTTTAACCATTGAATCCATCACATTTTCATGGTTTTTTTGGCTTTAACCATCACATACACATCCCATGAAAAAATTAGAAATGGTTAAAGCAAAAAAAACCATGAAAATGTGATGGATTCAATGGTTAAAAAAGCTAGAAAAACCATGAAAATGTCATGTTCTCAAGCTTCCCATATCCCACATTGAAAAAATAAAGGGAGTGGTATGGGTTTATAAGGTTGGAGGCCCATTACCTTAGCAAGACCCAATTTGGATGGATGACCCAATTTGGATTTGGTTAAGGCAAATGGGTTGATATGTGTCATTTTCTCATTTGTTTATTTCAACAGGTGACATGGCGGCTGACGTGGCATCTTCACGTGACGTGTCGGATGACGTGGTGTGCCACGTCAGCATTCCGGCCAAGATCGTCGCCGGAAACCGGTGAACATGACTTTTATGAAAAAAGGTACTAAGTTCAGTGATCAGTTATTTTGGGTAATATGGCCTAAGTTCAGTGACCATGGGTGAAATTGACCCGATAATTGCAGATTAGAAATTCAGCAACTGAGTTATCTTTATTATTATTTCTTTTATTGTGATTAGGTGGTCTTATAAGTTGAATTCCAATTATAAGTTTTATATAATCTTCGTCTTCGGGGGCTATGGCACCAGATAGAATAATGTTGGGGTTCCTGAGTTCATATTGAAAGTTAATTCAAGAGAAAAATGTACAATTCATTTCCAACTTATTTTTGAAAAATTAAAATAATTTTGTATATATACACACACCAACAAATTCGGTGGTGAATTCGTGAAATGTTGAATATATATTTCATGATAATTTACCACTTGAAATTTACAATTTTTCTTAATAGGAAAATGAATTTCAGCATTTATTTATCAGATGGGTCACATCAGTGGCACAACATTAACTAAAAATAATAATGGACGCTCAAGATGATTTCGACATATCTATAATCGACTAAATTTTCATGAATTTTTTTTTTAAAATCTGGGACCATTCCACACGTAATCAGTACTTAATTCTCGAATTAGTCGCAGATCTTATGTAATAATCTTCTTGTTACAAATGATTTCATCATATTTTGCAAACGCGTTTATTGACTCTATTTATTTAGACAGCCACAATATATATATATATATATATATATATATATATATATATATATATATATATATATATATATATTACTGCCTACATAAATAGAACCATCCATAAATGCGTTTGCAAAAGATGATAAAAGCCATTTTGTGATAGGAAGATATATATATATATTCCTTTTCACCATCTTTTCAAAACGTTAGGGGTGTTCAGCGGGTTGGTTCGGGTCAACCCGACCGGAATGCCGAATTTTTTATATATCATAACCCTACCCTACCTTACGAATAGTTTGGATCTCTATCTGAACATGTAAAAATTCCGGTCCTGTCCGAATAATTTGAGCTTATTTTTTTAAATTAAAAAATATTTTTTCTTTTTTAATCTATATAATAAAAATTGGAGTTCGGGTTTGGGTCCGGATCGATCTGAACCCACTCAATGAATATCACTACAAGAAAATTATCAAATACCAACGGAAATTAGGATTTGGTTAAGGCAAATGGGTTGACATGTGTCATTTTCTCATTTGTTTATTTCAACAGGTGACATGGCGGCTGACGTGGCATCTTCACGTGACGTGTCGGATGACGTGGTGTGCCACGTCAGCATTCCGGCCAAGATCGTCGCCGGAAACCGGTGAACATGACTTTTATGAAAAAAGGTACTAAGTTCAGTGATCAGTTATTTTGGGTAATATGGCCTAAGTTCAGTGACCATGGGTGAAATTGACCCGATAATTGCAGATTAGAAATTCAGCAACTGAGTTATCTTTATTATTATTTCTTTTATTGTGATTAGGTGGTCTTATAAGTTGAATTCCAATTATAAGTTTTATATAATCTTCGTCTTCGGGGGCTATGGCACCAGATAGAATAATGTTGGGGTTCCTGAGTTCATATTGAAAGTTAATTCAAGAGAAAAATGTACAATTCATTTCCAACTTATTTTTGAAAAATTAAAATAATTTTGTATATATACACACACCAACAAATTCGGTGGTGAATTCGTGAAATGTTGAATATATATTTCATGATAATTTACCACTTGAAATTTACAATTTTTCTTAATAGGAAAATGAATTTCAGCATTTATTTATCAGATGGGTCACATCAGTGGCACAACATTAACTAAAAATAATAATGGACGCTCAAGATGATTTCGACATATCTATAATCGACTAAATTTTCATGAATTTTTTTTTTAAAATCTGGGACCATTCCACACGTAATCAGTACTTAATTCTCGAATTAGTCGCAGATCTTATGTAATAATCTTCTTGTTACAAATGATTTCATCATATTTTGCAAACGCGTTTATTGACTCTATTTATTTAGACAGCCACAATATATATATATATATATATATATATATATATATATATATATATATATATATATATATATATATATATATATATATATCTGCCTACATAAATAGAACCATCCATAAATGCGTTTGCAAAAGATGATAAAAGCCATTTTGTGATAGGAAGATATATATATATATATTCCTTTTCACCATCTTTTCAAAACGTTAGGGGTGTTCAGCGGGTTGGTTCGGGTCAACCCGACCGGAATGCCGAATTTTTTATATATCATAACCCTACCCTACCTTACGAATAGTTTGGATCTCTATCTGAACATGTAAAAATTCCGGTCCTGTCCGAATAATTTGAGCTTATTTTTTTAAATTAAAAAATATTTTTTCTTTTTTAATCTATATAATAAAAATTGGAGTTCGGGTTTGGGTCCGGATCGATCTGAACCCACTCAATGAATATCACTACAAGAAAATTATCAAATACCAACGGAAATTAGCAATTGAATTTATTGAATTTCCATTGCTAATCAAAATTAGCAACGGAACATTCAGTTGCAATTTTGACGGTTATTATTTTTTAACAATCGAATTTTTTTTCCGTTGCTAAATCTAATCAATATATGTTTCGGTGAATTCGTCAGCATTACCAACAAAATTGTTTTTTCCGTTGCTATATTTACCAATGACATTAAAATTTCCGTTGCTATTTTTAGCAACCGAATTCAATTGTCGTTGCTATTTATAACAACCTAATTCAATTTCCATTGGAAAAGGTTAGCAACCAAATAGTAATTCAATTGCTAAATTCAGCCACCATTATAAAACAAATTCGTGGCGGATCTTTCATCGTTATTCCGTCATTAAAATATTATTAATTTTTTATTGAAAATTACTATTATAATTGCTGAAATTTCTATTAGCCAAAGCATAGTAACTATCACACTCAAGCTATAATGAGCATCAAATAAATTTAAAACAACATGTAGCACTGCAACATTTAATCAAAAGACAAAGACATACAGAGACACAGAGCAAAAATTGCAACAAAATAACTAGATAAAAATTAATATCTTACTTCTCTTAGGCATTTTATCAAACATTAAGCATGCAAGGTTTGATTTTTGCAATCAAAATACACATAGCACAACTTTTAGTCATGGAACTCAAAGATTATGTGCCAAAACCACATAACCAAGCCTAGAATCAACATTGAAGAAGCAAGACCAATCTTAAGTTGTCAAAAGTGAAATCAGACATTCTGAAGCTTTTAAAAAACTCAGCAGCCTCATCGATGACAATCGGACTGTGGAGATTGAACTCTTGTGTGCAACCAGAGCATATGACCATAAATTATCTGCCATATATTGATCCATCACTCATAAAACTAATAGATGACATATATAAGAACTTACTTGGTATATCACCAGCAATCCAGAGTTGATTTTCATGACACCTTTAGTCCAGTTATTAAAACAACCACTATACAGATAGTGCTCTAATATGTCACAACTTAAGGATGGCCATTTCGATAATTGAATGTGTCTAATGCATTCCTACATGGGTTTTTGGTCGAGACTATATATATGTCTCAACCACAGGGCTTTATTGATGTAGCCCATCCTAATTATGTGTGCAAGCTTGAAATATTGTTGTATGGTCTTAAACAAGCCCCTCATACTTGGTTTGATTGGCTAAAAATTCATCTTTTAACCCTCGAATTTTATGCTTCCAAGGCTGATACTTCTCTTTTTATTTACACTAATGGTGCCACTAAAGTTTTTATCCTTGTGTATGTAGATGATATTCTTATTACAGGATATTCTCTTGGCGTTGTTCAACACTTTATCCGTGCCTTACAAAAAGAGTTCCAAGTCAAAGATTTGGGTGATCTCTTATACTTTCTCGGTGTTGAAGTCATTCGCACCTCTACTGGCTTATTTTTGAGTCAACAAAAATACATCCAAAATCTTTTGCATCATATAGGCATGACCAATGCCAAAGGTTGCAACACTCCTCTTGCTACTGTTGCGCCCCTTTCCAAGCATGATGGTACTTTACTCAATGATGGCACACAATATCGATAAAACCATGGGGCACTTCAATATGCAACACTGACACAGCCTGACATAGCTTTCTCTGTCAACAAATTGTGTCAATTCATGCACGCACCAAGTGATGTTCATTGGAAGGCAGTCAAACGGCTTCTTCGATATTTGGCAGCCATAATTTCCTATGGTTTATTCTTTGCTGTGGACTCCTCTTGTATGTTACAGTGCTATACGGATAGTGATTGGGGCGGTTGTCAAGATGATATGCGCTCCACCAATGGTTTTGCGGTCTACCTTGACAAGAATTTAATTTCCTGGGTTGCCAAAAAGCAACCGACTATTGGTCGTTCCTCTACCGAAAGTGAATACAAAGCTCTAGCCAATGGCACTCCAAAACTCCTATGGATTCAAGCTCTTCTTCGTGAAATGAGTGTTTTCATGAGTTCTTCTCCAACTTTGTGGTGTGATAATATTGAAGCTATTTATCTTACTTCAAACACCATCTTTCATGCAAGGACAAAACACATAGAGCTCAACTATCATTTTGTTCGTGAATGTGTGGCCGCTGGACAACTTCAAATCAAATTTATTACCACTGAGGATCAAATTGTTGACATTCTTACCAACCCATTGCCTACTGCTCGATTTCTATTCCTTCGTTGCAAGCTCTGGTTACTTCCTCGCCTGACATTGACTTGACGGGGTGTGTCAATGGATAAGGATCCCCTCAAATCTTTATAATCTGTATTTCATTGCTTATTTGTATTTATCACACGTAACTACCTGCTGTATATTTACTGAGCATCACTGCCATTGAAAGATAGAATCAATTATCACCAAATTCCTTTAACTTTACAATATTAACATTGTTTAGTTTAAGTAGTTGGACAATTGTATTTCATTTTACAAAAATAAGATTTTAAGTTTGAATTTTATTTATGGAGAAAATTGATGCTGAGAAATTTTTTCTCATAATGATTTGAGTTGATTTGAACTGAAATAATCGTATATATGTATTTTTGAAATCATTTGATTGATATTAACGATAAGAATGTCTAAAAAATTATGAAACTTGTTGGCGTAAAAAGAATTCATGGTCAAAGAAATGGATTTGGATATAATGGAGAAAAATTTTCCAAACCATTATAACCAACACTTTATCATTATAATTAATTGACTAAAATACTTAACACACCTATTGCATCCCTAAATATAGCTATAAATTCAAAACATTCTATCCCAGTCAAATACAAAAGTTGATTTCTGTATTTTTTTAAGCATTCTTTGACACCTTTCACCCCAAAACCTCAATAATCTGCCAATATTGTTCGATCAAATTTATGAATTTCAATATAAATATAGTGAATTTTCTACAACTTCTACATCATGTATGATTTCTTGATTTTGTTTGAGTAGGTGGGAAAAGCAGACAATCACTGTCGTAGAAACAAGAATTTATTGGACTAAATCAACCAGTTTCAGTTTTTTTAATTGTTATTTTTAAAAATAATTTATGTGGAGACACAAATGCTTTTTAGGCCTATGGTGGGAATGGCATGAGGGAACTTTGACATATTAAAAATTCACTTTAATAATAATAATAATAATAATAATAATAATAATAATAATAATAATAAGAAGAAGAAGAAGAAGAAGAAGAAGATAGACAGAAAGGGACAAGGGTAGATGGCACATGAAGAGAAGAATGTGTTGGACAAGAAGATCCCTAACATTAATATTTAATTAATAAGAGGAATATTGCTGGTTTTTATGCCCTTATTGACATGTCTATCTATAGCTTGAAGAAGAGCTTGGGCCATGCTTTCCACTTCTAGCCCTTCTTCTTCTTGTTCCTCTGGTACAACAATGGCTTCCATGGCAAAATAAAACTTGCATGACACCTTTGCATTAACAACAATTAAACCCATTTCTTCAAATACCTCTAATATTGGAACCAGACAATCTCTTCCATCCTCACATATCACCTTTACAACAAACCCTTTCCCAGCTTTCTCCACCTTCACATCCCTCTGAAATTAACACAAATTCTAAATAAGTTTTAGCTTAGTGGTACTGGTCCGCGTTGTGTCCAATTTAAATTTAAATAAATAAAAAAATACAAATTTATGAGAGCAGATTACCTTAGATAACTGGATTTGCTTGATGAGGTTCAAGAATTCTGCTTTGATAGCATCATCTATGTTTGACAATTCTCTTTTAATTTCCTCTAACTTGAGTTTGAGCTTGTAAATATGAAGAATAGCATGTGCAATGATGCAGCTTCTTTTCACCTTCAAAAACAGTACAAAAGAATAAGCATCCATGAGCTTAAATCGAAACAAGAAAATATAGATTTAAGTATATTATTACAGATTTGGAGTAGGTGAGAGTTCTTAGAATGTGAAGCTTCCTGCGCAACGCTATTCTTGTTCGCAGCCCAGACACCATCTCTGTGTCTCTCTCTCTCTCTCTCTCTTTGTGTTTCTGTGTGTGCCTGGATGGTGTGTTAGTTTATTAAATGCTGAGTGAGATATAGAGAGAGGAGGGTGGGGTTTTATAGGAAGAGAATGGGAGAGATTAAGGGTATATCTTGGGATCTTATATTGCCAAAGCTGCCATCTTCTTGTCTTACATGAAATTGGGAACTTAAACTGGTTTACAAAAAGAACCCCTATTACAAATTTACTATCCCTATATACCTATATTGTTTCACCATTCATACCTTGAAATGACAATACATTAAGAATTTTAAATCCATTCGTTTTACAGTCAGAATGAAAACAGATTTCAATACTTTCAGGACGTAAATTTAAAATTTATGATATATTCAAAGAGTTAAGATTAAATATTTTGAGTTCTCCGTTACTTTAAAATGATTTAAAATATTAATTTTATCGCAATTATAAACTCTTCTTTATGTGTAATTATCTCTAACAAATTTCAGATATAATATCATTGGTTTAGTTATTTTAATTTTTTTGAAAAAATTGAATAAATGCATGATTTGCCAAGTTTATTATATACATTTACACACATTTTGCTGATTTCGCTTTCACTTGACATACTGCTTGAGCTATCAGAATTAATGTCACTTCAGCAAAATGCCTTATATATAAGTAACAATATTTACATATCATCTATATAACAGTTTCACAAAATCTGAATTTCGAACTAAATACATACAAAAAAAGAAAAAAAAAAGAATTGGGTGAGTTTTTAAAAAACTCCAATGATCAAGTCAGATGCTATGCGTTGAATAGGAAATGAGAAGATAGAAAAAATGATAAAAAAATATATAAAAAAATTGCATGTATTTAATAGATATATATTAATGCTTTATAATAAAAAAATATATAGAAAACTTCCGTGTATTTAATAAGTATATATTAATGCTTTATATTATCTAGTTTAACAACTAATTATGAACTATTATAATTATTTGTAACGTCTATTCCTTTATATCCATTTAGTTAGCTCGGTTGACCCAAATTTAGTTTAGTTAATTAAGGTGTTTGAATAACTTCTGGTATGAGTTTAAGTGTGAAGTGATGCCTTTATAAAGTGAACAACAACAGTAATAAGGAGACAACTGATCACTAGCTTTAATGGAAAGGTGTAAGCTCCTATAATGGGTAGCAAACAAGAAAAACCAGTACATGAGATAAAAAAATAAAAAATAAAAAATTGAGGCAGATGAGTGATTAAGCAAAGGTAGATGATTGATAAGAGAAAAGTGGATTATGCAGTTGTCGTATTGGTATAATCTTTATGCATGGGAATGGATGTGGGAAATGGAGTCAGTTTTACATATACAAAATTAATGGAAAATTAAATTATTCATCACAGAGAGAAAGAGAGAGAATCAGAGTAATATTGGCATTTGCAGTGTTCACGGGCCTCTCGTTTGGTTTCACTTTGTCCCCCATGTTGCTAGTGGCCGTAGGTCACATGTTCTGACAATATTAAAGGAAAAAAAAAAGAAACTTATGTAAGTGTTTTTATTCTTTTATGATTGTTTTTCTACTTCTCCCCAAATTTTATATAATAATTTATATATCTTATATCCTTTCACTAACATCCTTTCCATTTCAGACAAATCCACCTGTTTTGCTCTTTGCTCTTTAGTTTTTGTTAACTTACTGCTCTCTTATCCGGACTGGTTTCTGCATCTTTTGGTAAAAAAATAAATAAAAAAAAATTTAATTGTTGAACGTTTCTTCTTGTAAGATTCAACCTCTTTCTCTTTTCGTGACTTTCCCTTTGACCTGCATGTTTTCGGATTCTTTTAATGCGCATCATAACATACAAACTAATTTGATGTTTTTACAGATCTTGAATTCTGCCAATTTGTAACTATTTCTATATATATATTGTTGTAATTTAAACGAAATGATTTATCTCTTTCACGATATATAATACCTAGTCAAAACGGATCTACATGTGGTAATAAGATATTTTTTTAAGGAAAATTCTTCCAAACAAGGAGTATAGACTGATACGGTGCATTGCTATTTATGCATATTAATTGCTATTTCTCCTTTTTTTTTAAACCAATTTTAAATAAATAGCGATGTATTATTAGCTTGTTTGTGAAAACAATGATTTATTTGTTTATATTCATTTCATAATTTTATTTAAGAAACACTAAAATTATTGATATATTATATAATTCACAATACACGATATACAAAAATAATAAAAACTTAATTTGCATTCAAAATAAATAAATAATATCATCTGAATCTGGATAAAAAGTTTCCTTAGTATTAATATTCCACAAACATAATCAATAAGTCATTTAATCCTTAAATTGAAAATCTACCATGGATAAGTGTTAAATTTCAAATTTGCCTTTACAAAATTAAAAATGATATAAATACTTTAAATTTTATTTTTCTTTAAATATTTTTAAAATATTAAAAATGTTACAAATTTAGTTTTACAAAATACTTTGAGACCATATTTAGATCATTTTTTTATATTTGCTATCAATAAAAATATACATATTTGCTCTCAAAGCATTGAAAATGGTCAACATTTGCCTTTATAAAGACAAATCTATATTATTTTTAATACTTCGCAATGCATTTTAAAAAATTAAAACTTCAAACTAAATTTGTACTAGGTAATTTGACCATTATCTTAATCTACAATCATGCACGGAAAAAAAGAAGATAATTATCATTTTGTCTTTTTTTTTAAAATAAAAAAATCTACCTCCTTGTTTCCTTATGGTTAATAAATGTGAATGATGCACTAGTGGGTCATATTGAAATTGAAATTACATTAAAGAAAGAATAGGAATAGGAATGCAATTAATTGCTAAACTAATATTGTACGATCTTCTAAAGAGTAAACAAAAGATATTTGTTTGTCTCTGTACTAGTCAGTCATATTATTGGAAAATTTATGTTCGGATCTTATCTAGGCAAGATACATGAATTAAAATATGAATTAATTTTAATGGTGTGTTGATATTTATGAACGTTAATCATCTCTACACTAATTATTTCTACACTTTTTTTCTTAATTAACTTTGCACATCTGTCATTTTATCATTAAATTTAGACAAGAAATTTTGCATATAATTATTATTAACGCATATAGAATATCTGTTTCTAATATCACCCTGAATAATCCACTCTTATTATTATTATTATTATTATTATTATTATTATTATTATTATTATTATTATTATTATTATTATTATTATTATTATTATTATGTTTCTAATTTGTCAATTCGTATTTTTTTAGGTAGAGTAGGTGAAATTTTGAATATGATATTATGATGAATATGATGACCTCCAAAGCTTTTAGGAGTCTTAATTTAGTTACACGTGGTTTTCTAAATTGTAGAATTAATGTCTTTTTCTATAGTTTTTGTTTTTCTTATTTTTACTCTTATAGTTTCAGAATAAAAAATCCCTTATAATAACCAAATACATATATAATGTCATGAATTTTTAATTTTAAGGGTAAAATATCTATATTTCGATAAATTCAATGACAAAATTTACTTATTTTTAAAAGTATAAAAGAAGAATCTATTTATTTTAAAAATTTAAATGTAAAAATAATAAAAATAGTGCACTCAATTTTTTACCCTCTTCGAAAAGTTAGATAACCTTAACTTATATCATAGTTGCTTTGTATATGGTGACTAAAATACAATAGTACAACTCAGTGAAAAAACACTTAATAATCCACGGCAAAACGGTTGGATACAAAAAGTGGTGATGTTAAAAAGAATTCAACCTCAATTGGAAAAAAAATAATAATAATAATAACAAAATAAAAGAATAGAGAAGACAAGAGGAGACCATTTCTCAAATTTTGCCAATTCTATGACAAGCATGCTTTGTATATGTAACACAAGAATATATATAAAGGGCAATACATGTTGGATATTTAGGATTTATATATGATATGTGTACTTAGAGGACATTATTTTAGGTAGAAGGTCGCTGTCTTTGCCTCCAAAGCTTCTGATATTTCAATGTTGTAAGCCTTATCTATAATATCTAAATTTGTTTTTTTATTTGTCTATTTCTGCTTGACATTTCTCCATATCAATTCAGGATGCTTGCTGCCTCAGTTTCTTGTCTACTTGCTCCATGCTCTTTGCCTTTTATCTTCTCCTCTCTGGCTTCCTTGTTCACATGATCACTATATCCCACACTACCAGCTTATACAATGAATATATTTTTACAAATGTAATAATAAAAAATTAAATCTAGAACAAAGTTGTAAATGAGACAATATTTTATAATTATAATAAATTTTTTTGAAATCAAACGGATATATATATCAATCAAAAGTATAAATATCCTTTTATTTTATTAATCCCAAAATAATTGATAATTACGTCCATGGGCCGTTAGTTGATGGGTTCTAATGGGTCAACTTTGACCGTTATTTTTGTTTTCGCTGTACTCAATTTACGGAAAATGTAGGCTATATTGTTTGGAAAACTTTTTACTTATAAATTCTTTATAAATCAAATGAATAGAATATTATTTTGATGATTCTTTATGAATCAAATTAACCCTATATTAATATGATAACCATCGTCTCATTTTCTATCTATTAATTTGTTTATGTAGTATTTTTACGTTAACAATTAACTCGAATAGTACTTGAATATTTGACAAGAAAGTACGACCCAAAAAGTTAAGAGGGTTATCAATGCTATAGTTTTTTATTGACGAAAGTGATGCGATGGCTATTGAAATCAAGCATTCAAATAGGACAACAGGTTTAATATATGGCTTAAAAATATTATTGCAAAAAAAAATATATATGGAAAAACTGAGATTTTATAATTATATCTTCTCTCAGTTTAGGATACTATAATCTGATTTAAAAAAAAAAAAAACCAGAATATAAAACGTATAATCTTAAAGAGTATTGCAACAATTTCTCTTACATAAAAAAAAATAGAGAAAAAAAATAATTGTTGGCTCAAGAGTTAAAAAAAGTCAGATTTTCTTAAATTAAATCTTATGTTTAATTATTGTCACTGTGCGCCATTAAAATGGCTGTTCTATAAGTTCGATAGTACCGAATTCTAGATTAATCTAACATTTTTTGGCATGATGATGGAAGGACTTGCCCCCATATCTAACCCCCATGATCACCCAAGTAAGTCCCTTGTTAGTCAAGTGGATCAGCACCTATTATGGTCGATAATCTCCACCAACACCCGTAAAATCTGGAGATAGAATGTAAGACATGGTGGTCAATCTGTCTCAGTTTTTTCTACAATCTTGTATTATGGTCATAAAAAGACTTTTATTATGGTCGACTAAAAAGATGTTCCATCCAAAAATTTTATCATGCAATAAAAATCTAATAATATTATTCTTAAATATTACGAAGAATTTGTTGCAAACCACTGCAAAATCTCGAATAAATTACTAAAACACATAAACTAGTCCAACTTGGACAAAGCTTAGCTGCTTGGGGAGTCAGCCTAATTGGATTGAGGCCATGACCAATAATCGACCAATTTGGAACACCACGGCAATTTTTGTCGGACCTCACTCGTTGGATAGATTTTAGATAGATTAAGCTATATCTAATAGAAGCAGTAAAAAAGCTGCATAAAAAAAAAAAAAAAAAGACCTACCAACAATAATAATATAATTTCTGTATAGAATGTGAGAGGAAGTTCTCAGTTTCTCCGATAGCCTTAGAAAACAGAATCCGAGCAAGAAACAATCCTTTATTAAAAAGACTCATAATCAAACTGGGATTCTTTCAAAATTATCGATCCTTGATTTTTTCCGTATAAAAAAAAAGGAAAAATGACCAAATTTTGCCTATCCACTATTTAAAATAGTATAAATTTGCTCTTAAATTATATATTTTGTTTCAAAAATATATTTATTGCTATTGAATTCGTTCATATTTGCAAATGTCGTTACTAAATTAGTTCATATTTATCCTTATTTGATATTAAAAAAACAATTCATCTTTCCTCTCATAGCAATAGTAGAATATTTTTGAAAAAAATATTAAGGGCACATTTATACCATTTCCACATAGTTTAGAAGCAAATTCGACCCTTATTACTACAAATTAATATTGTAAGTTTATGTTGTTTTTAAGGAATAAATTGGCTAATATGATCTTATTTTTAATCAAAATAAAATGAAAATTCCACATCAAATAAATAATTAAAAAATTAGTGGGATGGTGGTTATAATTTATATGTGTAATTTCATCATGAAAAATTTTGCTTGTTTTAAATTTGGGAAGGCCCAAAAGACATAAAACACAAATCATGTTATGATGGCAATACTTTTGGTTTGGGGCATTGGTGTCATAGTCAAAGATGTTTGTGAGATGGTCGAAAGATAAAAATGCAACATCTGCTTCAAGTTTCTGCACAAGCAAAATCAGTTTATTTTGGTGGTCCATTTATTCATTGGCTTTTGATTGCATGAAAGGGTCAATGAACTTAATTTCAAATAAAAGACTAACACATGTAAACCGAACATGCTTGGTATGATCCCTTTTTTTGTTCCTTTTTTTTTTTCCTCTTCGATTTCCTCATAGTTACCTCATTCTAGAAAAGAAAAGAAAAAGCAATGCTTTTGAAGTGATTCGTCTTGTATATCATTTCATGTATACTACAAGTTACAACATGTTGTCAATTTAGATTTTTATTCCAGAATTTATTGATTTTAATATGTTGCTTTTAATTAAGTCATTCATTATCTGAATATATTCGGTGATTTTAATATTATAATATATCGTAAAATGTTAATTCGGTACAATGAATATATTCAAAAATTTTAATATTGTAATATATTGTGAAATGTTAATGTGCACTATCTAATTAAAAAATAATTTATTTTTTTTATCTTTTTTATAATAGAGTAATACGTATCATAAAGTGTACTGGTGTACGATGCACCAAATTATCACATCTTTTTTTTTTTTTTGATCAGCCAAAAATAACAAGAAGATAGGAATTACAAGAGTGCCAAGAATGCTAACTCAAGGCTAGGAGTAACCGGATATTTCCCCCAGAACCAAACAGACCCCATCCTAATCCACGCTGAAAACAACTAAACCAGCAAAATACCAAATTATCACATCTCATATTGAAATATAAACTCAACTTGAAATAATAAAATATGTACATATGTTTAATATATATAAAGCTTAATACATGTCAAAAAGGCTCTACCCTAGATCAAGAATATATTATATATAGGGAATAAAGTGGTGGAAAAAAACACCATAAAAATGAAAGAAATCAGAGGTTCAAGCACACACCATAGCTCTAACAATTGTCCAATGGCATATGCTACTTCTTGGATGCCATATATATGGAGGCAAGTTTCGAGGCTAATGATTGTGGGTTATGCAGTGGCATTACAGGGCAAATGCTCCATTGGTGCGACTGCTTTCTGAAACCCTATGACAGGACCATACTCCTTGGTAATTAATAATACACATCTGTTTTCCCTATCAACATGATTTACCTAACCTAACAACACATTATCGCTAGAAACCGAGGATTATTAGAAGAACAAAACATTGTGAACGGTATGCAAATTATAGTACAACACACCAACTATAGTCCAAGTACATCCAAAACCTCACATTGAAATCACATAATAAGGTTATTTGAATAACGAGCTCTCATAAATATAAATGGTTTGTTTTCAAAATAAAATTGGACTCCCTCTTTTCCTAATTAAATTCTAGTCGAAAGAAATACATGGATTTGACCTAAACATAAAATTCTAAGTATGTATGAAGGCTTAATAAGCTAAAGTTTAACCCAGATTACTCTTATAATTAACTATCATGGGCTTGGTTTTCTTCCATTTGATCTTTTTTCTTTTTCTTTTTTTTTTTTTTTCCAAAGGTTTCCTTCAATTTAATCTAATGTACGGGATATTCTGTACTGGAATTTCAGTTCGTACACTTGTACTGGAATTTTTGTTCGTACACTTACTTTCAAAGTGAATGGTGTGGCTCTTGGAGTCATGAAGAGTAGATACACATAAAATGTGGGTAAAGGGATACAAGTATAACAAGAACATGCTACGTGTTCCATTTTAAAGTATCTTCTATAGCTTTCATTTGAAAGAAAATGCCTTTTTTTTTCCGTATTTTCTTTATTAGCGCCAAAATGAATTAAATCTGCCTTATTATATATATATATATATATATATATATATATATATATATATATATATATATATATATATATATATATATATATATATATAGCCTTAAAATGACAAAATAGGCTCATATATACCCTTTTCAAGGGTGTATTTCACCCTTCAGATCTAAGCATGGGGACTCAATTTACCTTTAAAAAATTTTAGAAATAAATGTTAGATTATATTTCTATTTGAGACAGCACAAATCTTTGGCCATTCGGCATTAATTAGTTTAATTAATCGAAAATATCTTAAGAAAGGAATCCGATTAAGAAAAAGTGACTATAAATAAACCTTCGATTTATGAGATTGAAATCGATTAATATACATGTGATTCAGAGTCAAAATCTTACGGAATAAAGTGCAGGAACAAAAACTTCAACCTCAGAGAATAGCATTGTCCGGTGATATATGCTCTTTGAGGATGGTGTAAATAATAGGGTGAATGAGTTGGGCAATCCAGGATTCAAAGAGTGACTCAGTAACTCGGTGAGTTGAAGTGCAGCTGCATTACAGGGCCATATCTCCATTGGCATGGAGCCACTAAATTGGCCAATCCCGGATTTCAATACATAGTGTGCACCCTGCCAAAGGAGATTTGCCCGGCAATGCTTTCTGAGGCACTTGATTATCTTTGGCTTATCAAACTGGACTTGACGTTTCTGATTCTTTTTCTGAAATCCACATGATATAAAGAATTGCAACTCGATTTGGTCGTAATTTTACATATCATATATTTAAACCTAAAGTTAACAAGCACATTTCTAGTGGAATCTTGTCATTAATAATAATAAAAATAATTTCTTTAAAGACATTACAATAGTAAAACCGATTATAATATAATAAAAGATTTTATCTTCCAGCTATTGTATTCTATTTCCCCTTATAAAAGGAGAAGAAAAGGGTATAGTCACTTTGTATGGTCCAATCTTTAAAGCACAAAAGGGACTGCAATTTGTGGTCGTACTGATGCCTGAGGCCTTAGGTGTGGGCTGTCGCTTCTCCGGCAAGAGACGATGCCGTTTATTTGGTTTTCGTCGGAAAAGGATAGTGTCGTTTATTTGTAGGCTATATACCATTCGATAGTCCCACTTTGCTTTCTGAATTTTTTGTATTTTGTCAATTAAGCTCATAATTTTTCTTTTATTTGGATTAACCGCGTCATTTCAACTGTGATTTTGCATTATTAGATAAACTGTTAGAATGAAATAAATTTAAGTTCATAGGCTAAATTTTGACAAGATAAACGTTGTAGGGCTTAAATTCAACAAATTCTAAGTTGGATGAATTAATTTTGACCACAACAAAAGTTGAAGCATTTAACCTGAATAACAAAACTTAAATGACTTGATGAATAAAGTTTTGATAGGCAATTTTGCTTTCCAACCACTTGAAATAGTTAAAATTTACTCCTAAATTCTTCTTTTTGGACCAAATATAGCCTTAAACTTTTCATTTATTTCAAATATGCCTCCAGGATTCTTTTTTAAATTCAAATATATCCTCTAGACAAGTATACCTCTGTCTGAAATAACATATTTATTATACATCTGTTTAAAACAATTGATAGATATATTTGAACCAAGGTTCATTTTGCCTGCTAGTAGTCATACTATGTACATTGTTGGTGGCAAAATATGAATTAAATTAATTATGTTACATACAAGAAATTAAACAAGAGTAAATATAAATCATTTTCAATACTTTATGAGCAAATACGTTTTTTTGTTGACTGCAAATATAGAAAAATGTTCCATCTTTGCCTTTAAAATATTAAAAATGGTCTATATTTACTCTACAACATATTAAATAAGGGTGAACATATATTATTTTTAATACTTTAAAGGTATATATATATATTTTTTAAATAATACTCTTATATCATTTTGTATATATGCTTAGGGGACAAATTTTGCTCATATCCCACAAAACTACATGTTGAGCCCAAACCCTGAGGTGTATGGTTGTGTTCAATGAATGGCATATTCTACAAAATCCGTACGTAGCTGTTTGCAATTGCCACTTCTAGTTTCTGCGTACAACAAAAGGGAGATTGCCATTCAATTGATGGCTCTTCAAATCATGCTTTGGTATCTTTCAATTCAAAGCATCGTTTACAGCTGCCGACAATTGCCCCCTTTATTTCTGCTATCAAGACAGCTTTCTAATACTTAAAAATTTCATCACATGAAATATACATATTTGGGACTACACTGTAAGGTGAGAAAAGAGATGGTAACTAAGAGTAGACATGTATACGGATTTGAGATTAATTTTAGTCCAATATATTTAGTATTAATTAAAATATTTGACGGTCAAATCTTCATTAGGAATACAGCAAAGAGAATGTCAGCTTTTGGTTGATAAGGAATAAAGAGCTGGAAATTGGAGAAAGGCTTCAACAAGGAGAAAAAGGGGTATTGTCCTACAGAATATGCTTGCCTTATAATGCTATAAATAACAGGCTTCAAAGTTCAAGACTCTGCAAGCTGATCAGGTGCAGCTGCATTACAGGGAAAATCTTCTTTGGCACGGACACACTATATCTTGGATCTAATCCAATCCAATAATCAGTGTTCGCCCTGCCAAAGGAGATTTGCCCGGCAATTCTTCTGCACAGTCTCTTATAATTTGCTCGCTGATATCTCAGAGCTTTATTACTCATTAATTTTGAGTATTTTCCATGAGGTCTGTATCATTAACTGTAAGCAAGTTATTTTAGTGGTTTTAATTTATCAATTACTTGCAATTTTACCACAGTTTTATTACAGTGCAGAATCAAAAAGCTCATTTTTTTTCTTCATAAATGCATAAGAAGACAGCCATGCAAAGATCTGCAGCTTCTCCAAGAACTGAGAATAAGAAGAGAACTGAACTCAAATTACAGGTGATTATAAGTTCTGAGAATGCCTGTCTGAAGTTTGAACCTACAATTATTGTATGGCTGCGGCATTTCACTTCAAGCTCAGACGTACCAAGCCTATTGGGAAAATGATCCTCTTATTATAATTGGTTTTTTGCTGAGCAAGTTTTTCGTGATGATTTTATAATGACATTTCCGGAGTTTTCGTCTTCATAAGGAAAAGGTGCAAGTGCTGGAATGAACGATGAGTCAATTTCACCAATTATTACTGGATTTATGCCTAATAATCCAAAAATAAATGATTTATTTTTTATGACTTAAATGTTACTAAATTTATCATATTTTTTCAGAAAAATCATGTTAACCAGTTTTCGACGATAATCCTTACCGAAATGCTGCCATATGTCTGAACAAACGTGGCATGACATGTCAGCAACCATGTCACCGAAAGAGACCATATCATACGACAATCAGCACGCCATGTTATATTTCTGGACACACGTGACCTCTTCCAATGACGTGATTATTGACGTTTCATGCCACGTGTGTCCAGACATATGACGTGATATGTCACGTCAGCATTCCGGTAAGAGTAATTGTCGAAAATCGATTAAGATAACTTTTTTGTAAAAATATGATAAGTTCAGTAACATTTAAACAATGAAAAATAAGTCAATTACTTTTTAGCGATTAACCATAAGTTTAATAATATATAACCTTTGTAGCATGGCAATTGTCATTATTTTACTCCTTCACAGATATCAAGATAAGCATTGGATTTTCTTAATCTTATAGAAGAGTATTTTAAAAAAGATCAAAATACCCTCTTTTATATTTAGCAATTGGGATTTAAATGCAAATGATTCAGCTCCGTTGGAAATTGGAACTGTGATTCAAGTAAGCATGGTAAGAAACGGTTAAGGAAGAATGTGATGATTCCCAATAAAATTGACATGAGCGAGTAATTATGTCTTCAGCACCAACGAAATGAAATTAGAGTATTGAGTCATTTGCTGCGCATTGATTTGGTCCTGATGCTGTTGTCTTTGGCAACTAACAGAGGGGGTATCTTGGTCCTTTTTTCTGGATATTTGCTGTTCTCCTTTCGTGGGAATAAAGGAATTTCTGCATATCAGATGTTGGGGCTCCTTTGTTTGCGGATTTTGTCAAGAATGTTTGGGTCTGCTATTTTCCTTTTATTTGGAGGATGGTTTTTTGTTTTTTGTCTAGTTCTCTGGTTTTGTTTTGTCAAGTATTGTTACCTGTTACAGAGTTGTTGTTTTCTTGGAACCTGAGGAACTTCCAAACTCTTGTTTTACCTCTGATTAATATATATTTCTTGGCTTATAAAAAAAAAATTTAAGCCTAATTTTATGCGTGATCAGCATTCAATCTATTTGTTTAAGAGTGAATATACTTTTCTATACAATGACTCAAACTATAAATGGCATCCAGCTCCGTAGATTCCAAGGGGCTAATTTAGTTTTAGGCCACCAATTCCATCAATCACTTGCCTAACATTTTGAAATCGTTTTCCACTTTTCGGCCAGCTATTTTGCTTCTTATGAATTACGGATGATACTTCGTTGATAGAATAACTTTATAACGCAGAAGAACAAGTCAATCATGAATTTGCGCCAAAGATATCATATAGAATGGCAAGATTCATTCTCCTTTAACGGGACTTTATGTTCTTGTTCTAAATATAAAGTATATTTAAATAGAGTAATTCTATTTTGCCATTTTATGTACTTGTTGGTGCTAATCTGAATTAATTCATAAATAATTAATTATACCAAAAAATATGAACATGCTGCAAATAGAACTTTCAGCAATCCAGAAGACTCTCCGCATTTCTTTTTTTTTAGTGGGGGTTAGCTTGGTACAGCTTACATTAAAAGAAGAGACTCTAATCAACGATTTCATCAGCTTATTACAATTAAGAACCAATATTCCGCAATTCGTACATGTGAATGGTAGAATTCTCATTAATTCCAATTTCTGCTTCATATTTTGTATGCTCAAAATATTCATTTGGCTTTCCATAGCCACAAAGTGTTGTAGAATGATTCAAAATTGTTTAAAAAAACTGGTCCTATTTTACTGCATGTTTTTAGGTCTCTTTGAATTCAAATTTTAATGGATTAGTGGATTAGTTTGTTTGCATCTTTTGCAGATTTTTTTGTTATTTACATCATTATAAATGTAAGTTTGAGAATTAATAATATAATTAACATACACTACAAGAAAATAGCCGAATAGCAACGGAAAAATTCAATTCCGTTGCTAAATTAGCAACGGAAAACTAATTCCGTTGCTATTTAGCAACGGAAAATAAATTCCGTTGCTAAAGTTGGTGGAGGTTTTATTGAATTAGCAACGGAATACCAATGGTTGTATTCCGTTGCTAAAAAATGCGGGAGATTTTTGCGCCAGATTTTTGCAACGAAAATTAGCAACGGAAACGCATTTCTGTTGCTAAATATGGTGGTAATAGACTGTGGGAAAATTTGGGATAAAAAATAGCAACGAAAATTACATTCCGTTGTAGCAACGGAAAGTAATTTCCGTTGCTATTTTTCATCCCAAATTTTCCCTCCATCAATTGCCGCCATATTTAGCAACGAAAAAATTTTTCGTTGCTAATTTAGCAACGAAAATTAATTTTCGTTGCTATTTTAGAACCAATTTAATTAGCAACCGAAACTTTCCGTTGCTAGTTAACATAACCCTAGGTATAAAAAGCCCCACTTTTTTGCGTTTTATTTCTTTGCGCCTCAACTCGCTCTCTATCTCACGGTCTCTACTCCCAACCTTTTCGTAGCCCTCTCCATCCGATCTTCATTTATTTTGGATGAAAAATCATTTTTTGGAGGAGAATCAAAGATTGCTTGGTTGATCGGGGTTGTGTTTCTTGCAGATCCGGTGTTTTTCTAGGTAAGTGGTCCAATCTTGTTGATTGGGGAACGAGACCTTTTCTTGGGCGTAACGGGCTGAAAGAAGTTTTTCTCTCTTTTATCTTTATCATCACAAAACTCATTGTCGTTTGGTTTCTTGAACAGAGTCTCTTAATCTGCGATTTCCAAGTTCTGAACAGGTATGTTGCAGTCTATTCACCAATTTCTAATGGATTCCTTTGATTCTATTTAAATTTATCTGATTGATTTAGCATACCGATTTGTTGCTTTTATTATTGCACATTTTGCTGAGATTTTCGTTGTGAATTTTGATAGTATTTGATTCTTAGGGTTTCGAAAATGGGGTTTATTATGGAATTTGCTGAGAATTTGGTTCTGAGGTTAATGGAGGATCCAAAAGAGAGGGATCGGAAATTTAGAGATACCTGTTTAGTTTGGTAGTCATCAAAAGTCTTGTATGGTTAGTGAGAGCTACTAACCATAAGAGACCAAAGATGTCAATATTAGGTACCGAATGGTAAAACCTTTTTATTATGTTAGTTTCCCTAACAAAAGACTACAGTTAATATTATTATATATATTGCATATTAATTAATTAATTGATTAATTAACCATTATTTGTCCTTCTCAAATAGTATGACCTGTTAGAGTAGTGAGATTGCATGGGGCAAGCCTTTTGTTTTTAGATTTTATTTTTAATCTAATGTCAAACTTTATTATTAAATTATTAAAGCTGGTGAACTAATTCCTAATACATAAGCGAATAGGCCTATCTTTGAGCTTGAACATCATGAATCTCACAACATTCCAATTGTAATATATAATTTTAACAATCAGATCGCAAGCATGCATATATATATATATATATATATATATATATTGAAAAGTATAGAGTAGTGACACTAATATCATGTGAACAATGGATTTGAGTCTAATTTAATCCAAAAAAACTAATTTGTAAGGTGATAATTGTTCAAAGCATGATAGGGAGCATCGTATTTTTATAATAAACTTGTATTTTATTATAAATATTATTACAAACTATTATAAAGAGTATTATTCAAACATCTATTTTCCTTGAAGTCCTAATAATAATTCTTAATTCTCTAAACTAATCATCGCAATTAGCTTAACGGGCTAACAGCATTTTACGAGCTTTGAAAATTATGTTTATAAATTGGATGGATATGGAAATTGTCAAAATATGGGACCTTCAATTAATAAAGGGCCTATAGGAAAAATCTGCGGATTTAGGTAAAAGGCCATTTTCAACTAAGAATATTATAACTTAATTTGCTAATTCGTGAAGATTTTGTTACTTAGTTAACCTCCAATTGGGATTGTGACCTCGACTTCAATCCCCACAGTTTCATTTTCACACTTTCCCCAAATTACCAAATTTATAGCAAATAGCTAAATACACTGAATATCCAATATCAATGAATATTTTTATTTTCCTGGAAATTTGTTTCGCATGTTGATTTTTTAACCTAATTAGACGGCTGCCAATTCTTAATATTTTTAATGTTTAATGTCTAGTTTTTTTTTTAGTTCTTTCTTTGTCCTATGAATTTGAGCTTAACCTATGTTATGGAAATTCTAGATGAATAATTGATGAGTATTGTTATGATTTACCTGAAAAATAAGGAAGCACCAAAGGAAAAGAGAAGATTTAAACATTTGGTGGTAGCTCTTCTGTGGAGGTAAGTGAACAATCACTTTATGCTTATTTTATGATCCGAATAAATTTGTGCCAAGTGTATATGACTTTCTGCCAATTCTAAACTTCTAAGTTGTTTTAATTCCTTGTATTCATTTTATTTTGATTTTATCTGCATGTAATAGCAGCCTCTCTATCTCACGCCTCTAGTTGGTTTCGTTGCTCCGATCTTCACGTATCTCACGCCTCTATGCTTGGATCTTTGCTCTTGGTCGGTTTTCCTTTCAGATCCGGTGTGCATGCAGGTTTGTTTCATTTAATCTTTGACTGTTTGTGGATATTGCTGATGTAGGGTAATTTGGGGGTTTATAGTTTCCAAATAAGTCTTTTAGAGATGTTATTTGAAATTTTATAAGATGATTTTGACTTTCATATTACATGATCATTACATTGGCCTGATCCAGATCTTGATTTACGTTCCATACTATGTTAACAATTTCGATGAATTTATAGAGATTTTTTATTTTATTTTCAAATTTGTAATGCTTGGCGTACTGCGCATCATAATTTCCGTTTGCAAGACCAGAGGAGTAATTGTTCATGAGTAGCTGTTGTAATTTAGAAGATAATTGAACTAATAATAATAATAAGTGAATCTTTAGCTCATTGCTTTTGATTTTTCTCTCTTTTGATCAGTGCTATCCATGTTTACAGTAGATTCTTGTAAAGGTACCATTTGCACGCTACATCTTTAGCTTCAGTTACCTGTCACATGCTTTGAGATTTATAAGCAAAGAAACAAATGTAGAAGTTTGAATTCTGATTCTTTTGCTTTTTTCATTTTAAAATTTATCAAATGTTTACTTTTTGTATAGCATTAATGATAAACAACATCGATATTTTCCGCGCAAAAGTGTATTACTTTTCAAAATGCTTATACAAAATGATCTTTAGGGAATTGATCAGCACCTTTGAGCTTGTTTATCTTTTAATTACTAATTCTATTATTTCTTCTAACGTAGAACCTCAAAAAAGTATACATGAGATTGCAAGAGGTTTATCTGGTTCACTTATTTCTGTGAAGGTACTGAATCTGTCTTTGTTTAATTATGTTAACTTAAATTTTTTTTATCCATTTCTTTCATGAATTTTCTTGTGCAGATGATCTTCTGTAATCCACATCAGATGTTTCATGTAATGTTTTTCAGCATTTTGTTTGAATTAGTGGATGTGTGAAATAGTTTTGTAGCAGAAAATTGTGGAAACAAAAGTCTCAGGTCACTTTTGCTTGTGCCAATCTGCTGATGAATTATAAGTTAATCTTTTGCCTAGTGATCTACTGAAAAACATGGACAGCAATAATAAAAAGTCTATTTTTTCTGCTTTCGTATTCTTATAAAGTCCTATTCCAACTTCATGAACAGCACTAATCGATTGCCAGCAAAAGATATAATACCAATTCAAGAGGTGCTAATCAATTCAAGAGGTACTAATCTAGTTGCTTTAATGTTTGTTTATTGGTTTGAACTTTATTAACTATAACCATTTACCAAGTTACTTTATAGTTCCTAAAATTTTAATTTTATTTAATAAAGTCCTTTATGAACTTTTAGTTTCTTCTTTTTTCCTACAAATCAACATTTATATTTCCATGAACTAACCTCTTACACTCTTTTGAACACATATGATTTTTAGGATGTTACAATGACTAAGGATGTTTTAGGTATAAATAAACTTACATGCAATACGAATATCACATATTGAACTCTTCATATTTCTCTTTGCACTATGTACATATAACAAGGACCTCATTAATTAGATTAAGATTATAATATTTACGATATAATGCTTTTAATTTTCTAAACCTTATTTGATGTCGTGATCATTCATATTTTGACATAAATGTTTCTTTATTTGCTCTTTAGCTTTTTATTTGCAATTGCTCTTTACAATTAGTCATTTTAGCATTTCACTTAAATTTAGTCTGTTTTTTCTTTATCTAGCTAGCTATTTTGGCAAAGGCTGATAGTTGTCTTGGTTTCTAATTTGTGCTGGTGCTCTTCGTGGGTTGTTGCTATTTGGAGGGCTCTCTCTGCTGTCAGGTTTTGGGTTGTTATTTTACTTTTACAGTTTTATACTTTGTTTATTTTTTTAGTTTTGGTGCTATGGTTAATTATGCTCATTTTTTGAAACTCAGCCTTTTAGTTCTGTTTTCTTATACATATGCATATGACTCTTTTATATTCGATTGTTATGTATGTATGCAAATCCATTTACCTGTTCTGTCAAACATAGATTTATAACTTCTAAAAATGTATTACATTAATTAAGATAAAATACTTATTTTGTATCACTATTGTATAAAGGTATATAGGCTGAAACGATTCGACCTGCGGGCTACTGGTTTCCAAAGGATAACTCGGTTATCATGGTTGAGTGCCACGTACCTTGATGCAACTTATTTTTATGCCATGAATTGTTTTGTTCCAATTTTAGGAGTAGGATCAGCCTATATAATTGCATATTTGGGTTGTTTGCTGAAAATTTTGATGTGGTTTTTTTAAGTTATATTTGAATACATTGATTAACCTCTCTATTTAATTAACCAATAAATCTAATTATCAAATTATCTTATTTGAATAACAGTTACGCAAGTATGAGTAATGTTGATAGATCTTGGATGTATAGGCGATTACTTCCTGATGGTTGCATTAATATTGAGTTTGCCGAGGGCGTTCAATCATTCATTGAATATGCAACTTCGCACCCTGCATATATGGATGGTCCAAAAATTAGATGTCCATGTAAAAAGTGCAAACATATTCGTTTTCTCCCTACTGATGAAGTGCATCTACATTTGTTAAAAAAAGGATTTGTTCCAAATTATTTTGAATGGACAAGGCACGGAGAGCCAATAATTTCTAGCACCTCTAGGGGCAATCAAGTATATTCAAGAGTAAATACAGATGGATTTGCAGGGGGAGCTGGTATTCGACCAAATAATGTGGATATAAATGAAAATCTTTACGCACAAATGGTTTATGATGCAGCTGGTTATTGCTTTCAAGAAAATATGCAAAATATTGAAGAGGAACCAAACCCAAGTGCAAAAAAATTTTTTAACTTACTAGAATCGGCTGACCAAGAATTATGGCCAAACTATGAGAAAATGACTCAACTGTCTGCCATTGCCCGAATATTGAACATAAAGTCTGAAGGTCATATTTCTGAACGAATTTTAGATAATATTCTTACATGGTATAATGATTCATTACCTCCTGAGCATAATATGGTTGAGAATTTTTATGAAATAAAGAAGCTTATTCGGGGTCTTGGGTTGCCTGTTGAACGAATAGATTGTTGTAGGTTGGGATGTATGTTGTTCTGGGGAGAAGATGAGGAATTAGAAGAGTGCAAATACTGTAGCCAACCTAGATTCAAACCAAGAAGGCGTAAAAGGAAGACAAAATTAGTCCCTTGGAAGCGGATGTATTATTTTCCACTAACTCCAAGGCTTCAAAGATTGTATGCCTCTGATGTTACTGCAGCCCACATGAGATGGCATAATGAACATGAATAGAATGATGAAAGTATGACCCATCCATCGGACGCGCTTGCATGGAAACATTTCAATGACACACATCCTGAGTTTGCAGCAGAAAGTCGAAATGTCAGGTTGGGATTATCCACAGATGGGTTTCAACCTTTTGGTCAATCGGGGCAACAATATTCCTCATGGCCAATCATAATCACTCCTTATAATTTACCTCCATAGATGTGTATGGACAATGCATACATGTTCTTGACCGTGATTGTGCCAGGACCTAAAAATCCAAAGCATAAAATTGATGTATTCTTACAACCATTGATATCTGAATTGAATAATCTGTGGGAATTTGGTGTTGAAACATACGATGTGTCCCTTAAACAAAATTTTCAGATGAAAGCAGCATTGATGTGGACTATTAGTGATTTTCCTGCATATGCTATGTTGTCTGGATGGAGCACAGCAGGGAAATTGGCTTACCCTTACTGTGGCAATGATTCTGATGCATTTCATCTTCCCAACGGGGGTAAAACATCATGGTTTGACAATCACAAAAAATTTCTTCCTTTAGATCACCCATTTAGGCGCAATAAACAAAAGTTCATCAAGAATAGAATGGTACAAAAGCCTCCACCCCCAAATAAATTCGGTGAAGATATATTACGGGAGATTGATGAGTTAGGGCTTCTGAAAGTCACAGAGCTTGAAGCTGAAGAGGTTAATAGGACCATAAGTCATAACTTCGGTTGGAGAAAATGGAGTATATTTTGGGATTTGCCATATTGGAAAACTAATTTGATACGACATAATCTAGATGTGATGCATATTGAAAAAAATATTTTTGAAAATATTTTCAACACAATCATGAACATTGAAGGGAGGACAAAGGACAATGCAAAATCAAGAGCTGATTTAAAAATATTTTGTAGAAGAAGTGAGTTAGATAAAGATCCAAATGTAGGTAAATATCCAAAAGCATCTTACACTTTGGACAAAAAACAAAAGCAAATTTTGTGTGAATGGTTGAAAAGGCTTAAATTTCCAGATGGATATGTTTCGAACTTGGCAAGGTGTGTTGATATGAGGAAGTACAAATTATTTGGCATGAAAAGTCATGATTGTCATGTATTTATGTAGAGACTAATTCCAATTGCATTTCGAGAGCTCCTACCAAACAATGTTTGGGAAGCTATAACAGAATTAAGTTTGTTTTTCAAAAGCTTAACTTCATCTGAAATTCAAATGTCCGATATGGAAAGACTAGAAATGGACATACCGGTTACCTTGTGCAAGTTAGAAACTATTTTCCTCCCAGCTTCTTTGATTGTATGGAGCATTTACCCATACATTTAATATACGAGGCTAAACTTGCAGGTCCAGTTCAATACCGATGGATGTATCCATTTGAGAGGTAATTAAATACACTTTAGAGCTAAAATATACATAGATTTATATCATATTACGAAATTAATTAATTATCCGATTTGTGATGTAGGAATTTGCATCACTTGAAGAAAAATGTTAAAAATAAGGCTAGAGTTGAAGGCTCTATATGCAATGCATATTTAGTAGAGGAAGCAAGTACATTTTGTTCACATTATTTTGAGCCGCATGTGATCACTCGAGAACAAAAAGTTCCTCGCAATGACGATGGGGGTGCACGGATTGATAATGATAACTTATCTATTTTTACATATCTTGGCCAAACACATGGACAATCAACAAGGAGAATGTTGATAGACAAAGAAGTGAAGGCTGCCCATGGTTACATTTTATTGAATTGCCAAGAAATTCAACCTTTCGTGTAGTAAGTTTAAGTTATATTTGAAATTGGTAAAGTTCTTATTCTTGGTGATTAGAGTTTATAGCTAAGATAATTTTTAACGTTTTTAGTGAATACGAGGAATTGTTAAGTGAGCTAATGCCAGGAAAATCAAAGGATGACATCAAGAAAGAAGTGGAAAGAAACTTTCCTATTTGGTTTGCAAATTATGTAAGTTTTTAACTTGCAATACGAGCAATATTTTAATAAAGTATTGTTAAACTTACAAATTCTTATATATATTGATTAGGATTCCTTTTTTAAATTATGGAGGCTTCTGAAAATAGAATAAAAAACAGGCTTATATGTGATCTTATGAAAGGACCTTTGCAAACTGCTAAATCATATCCAGTCTATTTCGTTAATGGATACAAATTCCATACATAAAATTATGGGCATAATATGACAACAGCAAATAGCGGCGTTTGCATACAAGGGGAACTGATGGATTATTTTGGCAAAATTATTGAGATTCTTGAAATTGAATACCCCGCATTGCCGATAAAAAGTTGTGTACTTTTTATGTGTGAATGGTTTGATCCTACTCCTAATGCTGGAACAAAAGTACATAACCGATATAATCTCGTTGAAATCAACCAACGAAGAATATTTCAACAATTTGAACCGTTCGTGTTATGTCCCTTATCCTAGTTTAAGACGGGATAAGTCAGATTGGTTGGCAGTCTGTAAAGTAAAACCAAGAGGTATTTTTGAAGGACAGTCAATAGGAGAAAGTAAGACAAATGAAAGTGAAGTATTTCATAAAGAAGAACCGGGTGCCTATGAAATAAATGCATGTATTGAAAATGAACCTTTAAATGATCCAAATAATGAATTTGTGGAAATTTTATCTGGACATGATGAAGAATCCACGGATGGACCAAATTCTGAACATGAGCCAGACTTTAATTTCGAATATTATGAAACAGAGGATGATTTTGATGTGCAATTAAGTGATGAAAGCGATTAATTTGAGTATGTTTTATTTTATAATTATATCATAATCCAAATATGTTATTACTGCATTAATTAATTAATTATTATTATTATATATGATGTAATTATATTGTTCTATTACAAGAATGATATGTTTATTTGAGTTTCAGGTAAGACACATGCCACCCAAAAGAAAGAACAATCTGTTGCTGCCCAGGCTCAGATTAGCATCGGATAAAGATAATGGTGCACAAGTGTACCCATCTCAACCTGCAGGGTCTACAGGTGTAAATGAGTATTCAGATTTTCAACAGCCATATAATGCATCGCCTTCACCTACTACAAACCCCAATGGCTCTCCTAATATACTAAGTGATTCAACGTCCAACAATCCAAATATACCAGGACATGCTACTCCTGCATCAAACTTTGGATCTATACCGACAAATGAACCAACGGTAGATGCCGAGGCTGAAGAAGAGGGCTTTCAACCTGGTGCGAAAGGAGTTGATGGTAGAATTTACATAAAGATTATCAATGATATGTGAGTATATGGATAATTTTATATTATAAGATACCATTAGTTTATATATGTTGCTATGGATATCTAATTTAAAATTGATCTAATTTTGTTCATATTAATAGGTTCATACCATCAGGTATTTGCTCAAGAAAAATTAGATCCAAATTCAAAGAGAGGATAGAAATTGAGGGTTATGTATGGAAGAATCTCTCTCTGCAGACAAGAGATTTTTACTATCAAGAGTTTGAGGTAAATAAGCAAATTATATTATTTGTGATGAAATAGCTGATTTCATAGATTAATGGCATATCTATTGTATTTTACATTAATTAAATTATGTTATTTTTCAGAAAGAATTTTTTTGGGATGCAAAATTTAATGGAGTCATTTATCAACTTTGGGAAAAGCGTGCTCGTCAACGATATAAAGAATTTGTGGCTAAATTACACAAGAGTGGTGAACGACCTTCTTTCATTTCTGAAGAAATATGGTGTCGTTGGCAGGAATACTGGGCATCACCTGAAGCAATTGCCATTTCAGAGAGAAATTCTTCAAATAGACGAGGATGTTCAGATGGAGAGAGTTTAGCGGTGCACACTGGAGGAACTTTGAGCCACTATGAGCATGCAGATAAATTGGTAACTATTTGAATTTTAGTTAATTTCTATGTCACAGGAGGTAATGATAAAGTTCGACAATGATAATGTTGGATAATGATGATGTTTGATAATGATAATGTTTGATGACTGTTGCATAATGATAATGTTTGATATTGATAATGTTTGATGACTGTTACATAATGATGATGTTTGATGACTGTTGCATAATGATAATGTTTGATATTGATAATGTTTGATGACTGTTACATAATGATAATGTTTGATAATGATACGTTTTTTAGATAAGTTTTTCATTTCACAGGAGGTAAATGTCTTAAATTTAAAGGAAATTTTGCTGAATTTTTTTATAAACGTTAGTTTATTTGATTATGCAGGAAAAGTCCTTGGGTAAGAGGCCAACGTATCCTGAGGTTTTTATGTACACCCATACAAAAAAGCACGATAGTCAGACTTTTGTTAATGTCCGTTGCAGACAACTCAATGTAGGTTAAATTTATATTTGTATATTAATTATTTACTAAAATATAGTTAATTTATTGTAAGTGTTGTAATTATAGGAGCAATTACAAGATACTCTCACTCAACAGCGACAAGTCTCTGAAAATGTGGACGAGAGTCGGATATTTCTTGATGTAGTTGGTGGTAAGAATAACCGAGGAAGGATTTTTGGCTTAGGATCAATTGCAAATACATTCCATTCGCATTCATCTGCATCAACAACAGCTGCTTGTAGTAAGCGTTCTGAACCTTCAGAGAGAGTCATTCAGCTTGAGAATACTGTCAGTATGTTGCTCGATATTGTAATCCAGCTGAAGAATGAGATGAAAGAGTTGAAAAACAAGAATATCTCTCAACAGCCAGATCGTCTGCCTTCACCTACATAGTTTATATTTGTAATAATTACGTATTGGTACTGATTTTGAGTTGTATTTCTATATATTTGTTTTTATAGATTCTACTATATTATTTAGGTACCTATACTGAGTTTATATTAATTTTTTTATTCATACTATGGATTCTATATGTTAATTGCATTATATTTTTTTAATGACTAATCAATTTAGATTCTCAAATTTTTATCATTTCAATTGCTACATTTGATTCTACTAATCAATTGATGATCCTCAAAATTAGCTATGTAAATTATAATATTTGCTTTGGTGATTTTAGCAACGGAATTGCTTTTTCCGTTGCTAAAATTAGCAACGGAAATATTTTTTCCGTTGCTAAAATTAGCAACGGATATGGATTTTCCGTTGCTAAAATTAGCAATGGAAAGTTTTATTCCGTTGCTAAAATTAGCAACGGAAACAGTAATTCCGTTGCTAAAATTTACCAATCCACCGAAAATGAGTTGGTTGAATTTAGCAACGGAATGAAAATTCCGTTGCTATATTTAGCAACGGAATGAATTTTCCGTTGCAAAAAATAGCAACCGCCAGATTAGCAACGGAATTTTCCGTTGCTATTTGTTTTAGCAACGGAAAATGCCAATTTCCGTTGCTAAATTGGATTTTTCTTGTAGTGATATCATTCTAGTTACCTCATTTTTTCTATAAAAATTTGCTTTGTCTCTTTTATTAAAAATCTAACATAGTATCAGAGTTTTTATTGGTCATAAATTTGTAAGAAAAATGACACAGGAAAAAATAAGTAAGATCTGGTCACGTGTTCAATGGAAAAAATTATAAATCATGAGCATATGAAACAAGATGTGAAATTTGCTAATGATCAAGCGAATTTGTCACAAGATGAAGAATTTTTTTTCTTGAGAGTTGGAGACAAATGCTCCAAAAGGAAAAAAAGTTAATAGCAAAAAATTGATGAGAAAATGCATAAAAAAATTGAAATTTAATGAGAAAGTATATCAAAAATTGAAGTTTGATTAGAAAATACATGAAAGAATTGAATTTTTAGTGAGAAGTGCACCAAAAAGCAGTTTTTTGGAGAGGTGCTCCAACCATTGAAGGATTATGGGAAGTACATCATGGGTCACAAAATTCGTACAACTTTGAATTAAGAGGAAATGTTGGAGAATGATTCAAAATTGTTTAAAAAAACTGATCCTATTTTACTGTATGTTTTTAGGTCACTTTGAATTCAAATTTTAATGAATTAATGGATTAGTTTGTTAGCATCTTTTGCAGATTTTTTTTATTATTTACATTATTATAAATGTAAGTTTAAGAATTAATAATATGATTAACATATAGTTGTAGTTATCTCCTCTTTTCTATACAAATTTGTTTTGTCTATTCTATTAAAAATTCAACACACAGGCAACTTATTTCCAGAAGAAGATATATCGAGAACATGTCCTTGTTTCTCCCTGTCTTAAGCTATCTTCCACAGACTATTCCTTTTTATCCTTTTTTTTTTTCAGTAATTTCATTATATTGAAAGCAACACTTTTGAAGAGTGATTCTCAGTGAAAACAACAGTCCTTGTACGTACAATTGAGTCAAGAATTCTTCCACGGCATATGCTTCCTCTACGATACCTTAAATAAGAGACCTTCAAGCCACGACATTGGCAAATCTCCTTTGGCATGCAGTCACTACGTACAATTTGCTTTGAAAGTTTTGCATCTTTACTATAGCGTGTAGCCTGCCAAATCTCTGCAATATTTCTGCAACTGTGAATAAGTTAACTCCAAATTAAGTAGAACAATGACAAACCCACATTCTTCAAATCCACACAATTTTTATTTATCCATTAAGAAATGGGTGATAAACAATTTAACATTTTCAAGAAACCAATTTAGTCAAATCCACACAATTTTCACATCAGTTGTATATAAAGGTGGGTTGCAAGAGTTTGTTTGAGAAGCTTCAATCAAAGATGAACTTGCCGAACTCTCTCGGCACTGTTATTGGAGCTGTGCTGGGTCGTTCACTCTTTCGACTTGGAAACGCTTGTGTTCATATGCCTTCACCAAATCATGCACCTCTCATGTTAAAGAACGGGTCTGGGTAGAGGAGTTTCCTCATATACTATCTAATCTTCTACCTAAGGATTTTTGTTTCTTCTTGATCAATGGAAGCTCATTATTTATCCCAAAAAAAAAATGTCGAGAATATAATTAATGACACTTTCCCCTTAACTTGATTCCCTACACCAATTATAGTTTGACTCCGGGGTCAATTTCACCCAAAGTCACCCAACTTATCACTTATCGCGCAAAAGTAACCGACTTTTTTTTCTTGACTTAAAAGTCACTGAACTTATAACATATTTGCATAAAAGTCACTGTCACCGGATTCCGGCGAAATTCTCACCGGAATGATGACTTGACATGCCACGTCATGTGCCACATCACACGTGTAACCCATCATAGAGACACATCACCAGCTGACATGTCAAACTTAACATGTCAGCTGCCACGTAACCCAAAAAATCCACATCAGCTACCAATAGGAATATAATATCTAATTAGAAAAATAAAATTAAAAAAATTGAACTGAAAATTTACCGCATGTTTGTTTTATTAGTACGGATCAACAAACTAACTCACGGTGGTTGCTTTTTTTTTTTTTATTTGATGGATTTGACTGTAGTCAGATATAATTTGACGAAGAGCAGTAAATACTAATTAAAAGAAATTGAAAGGTTTGAGTTATAACCAACTATTAAGAAAAATTGGGGAGCTATAGAAGTTTGATTAAAGAGTGTATGCTGACTTAACGTTATCCAAGGAGGAGAGGCTATTGTTTGGTTCTTAATTGCAAGTTAGTGATTTACTTTATGAGAGAAATATAGAGAAAAGAAATAAAAGAATTTTAATTTCTCTTATTGTGTTTAGTTGTAATAAAATAAAAGAAATAATATTTTAAAGTTTTATTTAGTTTTTCTTTATTTCCCACTTTTTCCATCTATTCAATGGGAAATTATTTTTGAGGTTAAGAGAAAATTGAGAAATATAAATTTCTATGAAAAATTAGAATTCTCTCCTAATTACTTTAATGTCCAAACAATAATAAAAAATATATTTCTTAATTCTTTTCTTTTCCGCCTAATTCCATCAAAATAAACAAATTAGAATGTTCTATATTCGAGAAAATTATAAAAGAAATATAAAGGAACACAGTCACTGCAGTGAGTGGGCTCCATTGATGCACTCAAGTTAAAAAATTATGTATATAAATAAAAATTTTAAACATTTTATAAATATATATCTTGAAATTTAAGTGAGTTTCTATTATTTTAGTGTAAAATTTGATTCCCTTAAAATTTACTCACAAAAATTTTAAGTGAGTTTCTATAATTCTAAAATATACATCAATGCATAAGTAGCTTTAGCAATATAGATGCCTGCTATATCCAATCGCTACAAAAAAAAAAAAAAAAACCGCATCAAAAATGAGCGACGGAAAAGTTTTCGTCGCTAAATAGCGACTGTTTCCTAAATCAGTCTTGAAAATTTATATTTTCAGTTTGGGGTCAAGTTTAGCGACTAATGAAAGAAAAAGTCGCTATATATTGGCGCCAAATAATGGCGCGTTTGCTGCAATGAAATTTAGCAATGCTTTTTGGTCGCTAAATACTGTTCAAATTTTTTATTTTGGAAAAAAAATGGTTGCGACTGATTTTGAGTTGCTAAATAGAGTGAAAATGTAGTGATGCGATAGCGACAAAATATTTGTCGCTAATTTTTGAGGTAAATTTTGGCTGCTTTTTCAGCAATTGTTTAGTGACTAATTTAAGTTGTCGCTATTTGGAAAAATATTATAATTAATTTTTTAGATTATAAAATACATATTTTGTCAAAATATTTTTAGAATTCCAAATCATGGAATATAAATTCTCTCAAACAAGAAAACCCCATTTTCAAATCTCCCAAAAACCTGATCACCATGCCCGCTCCTCCATTGTCACCGTCAACATAGCCGCCACCCCTCTACCGGCAATCTCGAAGCTTCAAAACCACTGTTGTCCCTCCTTTGCTTCACCACTCCTCCTTTTCAAATCAAGATTTCTTTCTTCCCTCAAATCGAAGACTTTCCGTTCTATTTTTGGCTAGCTCCGGTGTCGAATGGTGACATGAACCACACCGACGAGCTCCTGAAGGTGAGGCGCACCTTTCGATGCTCTTCTTTTCTTCCTGCTTGCCAACAATAAGTAGATCGAAGATGGGCCTGCTGAGGTATTCCAGTTCATCTCTTTCTTTATGCATCTTAACCATTTCTAGGTTCTTGATGTCTTCTTCTTTTTTTTCTCTTTAGATTCTTATCTCTTATGATTTACTAGGGTCTTGTGTTCGATTTTCCTCAAAGTTGAAGCAAAAGTACTCTTATTATTGTGGTTTAAATGAGTCTTAGATACTCACTGATTGTTATCTAAAATATTCATTGAATAATCCAATAGCTAATTGGAACTGTAATCAACTTAATCTTTTTTTTTTGATTGGTAAATTGAGTTGTTTGAATCTAATTATTATCGTTGGAGAAGGGATTGTGTGCTTAAGTTTGTGAATTTTTATATGCACTTGAGGCCAGCAAATTACCTTCAGGTATGAAATTTTTGACCAGCATATCTAGGGATCGACTATACTTGCAGAGCTGCTAAATTTTTAGGCCAATTTTAGGGATTAGGAAGTTAAGCAATATTAATTTATTACTTAATATTTTAATTTTAATAAGCATGGGGCAGGCTATTTTATAGGCTGTGATTAACACCCAAATTGCAAGTGAAGAGGTTTTATGGTAATGATGATGAAGAGGAAACTTCTCAGAAAAGATCTGTGGAGGAACCAAAACTGCTTGGTGTTCATCCGGTTACTAATGAAAAGGTTTTATGTAAGCCCAAGTCTATATATTTGTTCTTCTACAGACTTGCAAAAAAGAGCCTCTGTTTCTCATGCATATAAAGTTTTCATTTCAATGTTATACTTACAGTTATTTGAGTTGATACATCCTGTGATATTAAAGATTGCAAAAGTGTTACATTGGAGAAAGGATTGGGGTTTTTACCAAGTGATGGCATGAGGAATTGTGGTCGACCTAAGAAGGACTGACAGCTTGAAGCAGTTGAAGCTATGTAGCCTTGTGAAACACTAATTGCATGCCAAGCATTCAAACTAACAGTAAGTGTACTTAAATTCCATTGTTCGAACAGGACATGCAGATAAAGTCTATTTTAATTTTAATAGCATAGAAACATCAAAAGAAGTCGATATTCAATTCAGAATCTTTCTTTTTTGTTCTTTTTAAATTTGTGATTTATTGAAGAGGAAGAATTGATATGAATCATAAGACTAATCAAATTTCCGTTAAGATCAGCAAAAATCAATGCATTTTATATAAAAGCGATGGCTTCAGATTTTTTTTTTCTGTAAATGGAAGCCATCTGCAGATGTGGTTACATATTTTTTTAACGCCTACTATACCATTTTAGAGCTTCGGCTCACATTACTAATGAAGCTGATTGCAGCTATGCTAAAGGAATTTTTTTTTTCTATTTGTAGTCAATGATGGTATATTTATTATAGGTATTTATAACTTATTTCCTTTCCATTTTCTTATTTGCAAGGTATTGGATAGTGGCAGTTTTACATAATCCATTGTTATAAGTATTTATTGACTTATTTCCTTTTGTTTAATTCTTATCTTATTAGATAGTGGCAGTTCTGTTACTTTCTTGCCTTTATGTTCTAATTATTGAGGATTTATTTAAATGATTAGAGGAGCTCTTCAGTTTTATACCATTTCCCAATCTGCTAGGCATTTTTACTTTGCTGCAGTTGAATTTAGTATATATTATCATGCTATTGTTTTGATAGGATTAGACACTTGTCCTTTGTTGGTGGGTTTATCTTTGTTAATAAATCAGATTGATTAGTCTTGCTGCATTATAAGAATTGCCCTTACACGATACCACTAAATTTGATGAATCAAATTAAAGAAAAGTTTTTCCAAGAAGCAGCCAAGAACTTTGATGAACTTTTGACATGCTTGACAATTAAACAACCATGAGTGTGTAAAAATGGGTTTTGAGGTATTCTCAACAACCAATTGATACATAATTGAATTTTACAAAACTCATGGAACCCACAGAGTAATTTGTGGTTGGGTCTAGGTAAATGATTAATTAATTTATGGAACTATTGTAGTATTAGTTAATTAATTAATTAATTAGTATGTGTATGTACGATAATGGTACTTAGTTATTAATTAGATAAAATAAAATGGTTGTATTGATATGTTATTTGTTGCACATGCATGCACATGTTATATGTATAAAAGTGAAAAGACTAATCTCTGTGTGTTGTATGAGAAAAGAGATGAGTCATATTTTAATAAATGCAGGGAAATGTGGAATGTGTAGTCGTCTTCGGAATTTGATAATAAAGCAAAGTGAGGTTTTTAAAGTTTTTAAATGGAGCCACTTATTTTTGTATTTTTTTTATTGATTTTTTTCTTAAATTTATTTTAAATTATTTTTATTGACAATTCACGGCATTATATATATATATATATATAATTGATTGTCGAATGAGATGAAAATATAGTTGCTTTGTTTTGAATATTTCAGGAGAAAAAATCGATAAAAAAAATTTGAAACAAAATCACTCTATGCAAGCAGCAAGCTTGGTTTTCCGAAACAAAAGGTAAGCTTTATTAATTGCTGCATGCATTTTCTCCATTCAACTAGTGTGATCATATATGTAGATTGCTTTAACTACCTGCTTATTGAGAATGGATTTTGATTTTGGTTATATAGTTAACTGTAGAAATAAAATTTGTTTTTGAGTTTTGCGGTAGCAGTTTCTGTCTTTAGGGTGAGTTTTTGTTTAGCCTTAGCTCTGTTCTCAGTGCTGCTGTTTTATCTTTATTTTCAATAAAATCTCGAATATGAGAACAAGCCCATATATCCTTTTATGCAACAAACTAGCATGTATTTGATGTGCTAAGTAGTGTTGTCTTTTTACTTGTTATCTCTTAATTTGTAATGGTAAAAAGGACAAAAATACTTGCCTCTAATTTGTTATGATGCATTCAAGTCTAGTGGAACAGTTTGATTTTCAAATGGGTACAATAAGAACACGAAGGCAAGTGCGTTGGTTGTTGTTTGTGAGGAACGATGAAAACCGTAAAGTTTTTTTTGGTAGCATATTGTATAAAAATTTGTTAGTACCAATATTTAGTTTGTATTATTTTTTTCTAAGTACTTTTAAAGTACTACATAATTTAATGTACTTCTTTGATATTATATTTTTTAAATTAATAATATTAAATAATTTTTATTTATATAAATTAAATTATTGATGTTATTATTATACTTCTACTAATAATAATAATAATAAAAATAAAAATTGAAAATAATAATAAATTAATTTTACAATATAATTAGTGACGGAATAGCGACTTGAATTGTCGCTAATATAAAATGACAGGCGAATGATTATAGCTTTTAGCGACGATATCGGTCGCTAAATTTTTTGTTCTAAGGACGACTATTTTAGGGCTTAATTAGCGACGGATTTTGTTGTAGCGACAGCTTCATCGCTATATTAGCGGCTGTCTTAGTCGCAAAAAATACCAGCTACAAAAAATAGCGACGATTAGTCTGTAGTCGCTAATTTTAATTAGCGACGTATTCCATCAATTAGCAACGAATTGTTGTCGCTAAATCCCTTTTTTATAGTGAATGGCAGATCTAAAAAGGAAAATATACCGACCGGATTGAATGGAAATTGTAACGGTTAAATCAAAATTTAGAAAAAAAATAAAGAGAATAGTATTTAAACTTAATTAGAGTTTATAGGCCATGAGGAATTTGGAGAGTTTGTACAGTACATGAGTGAGATGCATTAAATGTATTAGGCCATTAACAGTTTAACACCCTATCATTAAATAGTAATTATTATTTTTTTATAATTACATGTTTGGGATAGAGAAAATGGAATACAAAATCTAGTTAATTAGAAAAATAGTTAAATTTTTAATTCGTTTAAACTACTGATAATTTTCAGTAACTTTTATTAATTTTAAGTGAATCCTTATTTATAGTAAAGTTCATACAAAAATTTAACTCAATTCAAACTTATAGATGTTCAAATATAACACAGTTCGATCATCAAATACTCAAATACAATGAATTGGGCTTTAAATTTAATTTCCTGATATCACAGTTTATGATAAATGAACTAATATTATGTGAATAAACCTCTCCCCACATTTTTCACAAGATCCTCAATTGAAATTTTCGTACGAGGAAGCCTTGAGGATAAGGGAATAAACACTGAAATTCTATGAGGATAAGGGAATAAACACTGAAATTCTATCTGTAAAAATAAATCTTAACCATTTACCTGAAGGCGAGGCATCTCTGTAATACAAATACCACGATCTTGATCGTTACTCCATAAAATTTGACATAAACTGCAGCAAAATTATTGAACAAATCTTCTTTGGCAGACGCTCCACCAAGCAATATGCGCGCATAAGTGGTTTGTATGCCAAAGGAGATTTGCTTACCAATTGCACTGCAACACTCTTCTTCTCATTCTCATTCCAATATTCACTATTATTGCTTGGGATTTCGTCCTGCGAATCTCAACTTAATTACTTCCCAATTGCATTTAAGCATCTTTTAATTTTCTTCCCAATCAAGTTTTATTTTAATATAACCTGCAGGTTTTTCTTTTTTTCCTGTTATATTTTAGCATTAACAGAAAATGTCAATGCCAAATTAATATATATGTATATATGGTGTTTAAAATTAGATTTATTCTCTTTCTGAAAAAGAAAATAATTTTATTTGTTTTGCATGTGTTATCCTATATTGAAGAGCAGTAGTGGCAAAAGACTTCTTGTGGTCCGAATGAGATACCCAAATAGGATGAAGTCGGAAAATGGGTTCAAATCACCTGAAAACACCATAAAAGTTTTTTCCTGATCGGAGGTCATCGGGATGAACACTCCAATAGTGAAACGAGAGTATTAATGATGAAAGAGAAGGTTTAAAGAGAAAATCTCTTACTATAGAGCCTATGTTTGGCTTTGGTTGCTTGGATGACCATGGGCTAATCATCGTTTGCCATAACAGAAATTTCACCTTACTTAAGTTGATATTATCTCCATAACTATCAGAGTTAATTGGGCTTTTGGACGGGCTAAGTCTTAATTAATGCCCACTAATAGAGGTTAATAAAACAGGCCACCACACCATGGAATTTCTATACAAATGCTCTAAGTAAACAACTTTCGGAGCTGCTATCAGAGGCTCAAGTAGATGTGTAAGCCACTTATAAAATAGTATGCAATTATAGAATAAAAAATATAATTCTACACTAAGTGAAAAATTAATATAAAATATATTTCTATATTTCAATAATACTTTTCTAACAAAAATCATTTTATTCTTTTCATTATTGTTCGAACTCGCACATAATACCTGTGTGTCACGGCATGCAATGTATATATACCTTGTAAATCAGCAGTCGAAAATAGGGAAAGTTTCATTGAAAAGGAAGAGAAAAGAGGATATGCTGAAGAAGTAGCAGCATATGCTGGGAGATGAAGGTTCTCCTTTCTCAATCATGGAATTGTGGTCCTAACTTTTCTCACCATCAATCCAAAGCCCAAACAACCTTCAAAATGTTTTCTTTGTTTCAATCAGATTTTATAACAGTAATTGTATATGTACCACCGTTTTCATAGTTTATTAACAGCTAATTGCTGTAGGGCAACTTATTATCATGTTTGGAGAATCAGATTTCGTCCATAAAATGAAAAAGTAAACGAAAAATGGGACGAAATAGGTGGCTACGTACATGCATCTCCAATTACAGAATGTTTTATTGGACACGATATTTCGAAAAACTCATAAATTTTGATGAAATTTTGTCCAAAGTAAATTGAGATTTACAGGGGAAGATTTTCATAGACTTTTATTTTATTAGAAAAATATATAAATGAACTTTTTAATAGATATTAATGATTTAGTTTACCTCAAAAAAATTGATAATACGAATCCTTGAAAAGTAAGCAGGTCATAAATGGACCAAAAAAATATGGATCATAAATGAACAGATTATATATGGATTTGACGGACTTAGAAGGACCCATATATGGGTTGAGCTCACATTTCTTTGGAGCAAACTCATGACCAGAATCATAATATTAAGCAAATATGCAGAAATTAACTAAGTTTGAAAAAACTCTAGTCTACTGATTTTAGTTATGAGATACAAATCTAATTTTGAACTCTTCAATAACCCAAACAAAAGAGAAGCTAAAATAAATGTAACACTTACTATAACAAAGTCATATCGATTTAAATAATTATCAAGAATTTTTTTTTTAAATGTTATACTGAACCATAAATAATATCTACTGACAACAAGCTTTTTCAATCATTGTTAACTACGATTATACTTGTCGATTAACTTATAACTGTTCAATTTATTATTTATTAATAAAAATTTCAGCAGTATAACGGTTTAAAAACTTGCCTACCTAACCTGTAAGACAAACAATTCCATAGCCCCTTAGGCATACAACAATTCATGAGCGATATATGCATTCATCTATCAAACTCATTCTATTGCCACTTCATATTACAAGTCATATATACATATACATAATTATATTGTTCATATATAATCCAACTTTAACTTTCAAAATTAGGCTTTATATATACATGCCATACAAAAGGAGTTTCCAACTTTTCTTTCTTCTTTAAAATTAAGCTACAATGTGTGTACTTTGTTCCACTCAGATGCCTGAACCTACATACAGTAAACATTACGTGTTGAGTATTAAATATACTCAATGATGACTATAAATTCATGAATCTCTAGAATATGCACAAATGCATTATACATGCAAAATTTCTTAATTATTCAATAAAACACAATTATCATGCCACTTAAAATTTTATGCTATTAAATACCATTTTAGTCCTTAATTTTTTCAATTAATTACAAAATTATCATTTTTACAACTTATTTACAATTTTGCCACTAGTTCACTTATTTTCATTGTAAATCTATTATTTGATATACAAATTACTAATTAGTCCCTATTTCACCATTTTCATATCAAATTATATTTTGATCCTGCAAAACTATAAGAATTCAATTTTAAGCCATTCATTCACTTATTCTTTATTATTTTTACTTGTTCATTCACTATTTTATCATTTTTATCTGTTAAACTTATTATTTAAGTAAATTACCATCTTAATCCTAAACTTTTCATTTTCTTTCATATAGGTCCTTTTCACTCTAATTCTCGTTTTCACTTCACTTTTTGAACTTTTAACTTATTTTTTTACCATTATACCCCTGGTATAATCCCGACAGAAATCTTCAGATCGGATATGCGAGGACATGAATTCTACAAGTCCACAACACTGGACTAAAAAATGATCTCGAAAGATCACTCCATCACTTTTACTGAACTATGAGAGATCATTATGAACCTGCCATAGTAAAGCAAGTTGTCATGACTTGCACCGTGGTATGAATATTTTTATGGTTAGCCAAACATATCATGAACTAGATTTAAATCGCTTGAGCACTACTAAGGAAAAAATTACTTACTTATCTTAAATTTATTTTTCACATTTTAACTCTTTCACTTACATTTGCATTTCAATACATTAGTTACTCAACTATTTTCATCACTTTTGCACATTTTATGAATATCTCATTATAATTCATCACTTTTACTTATTTCATGAATTGTTTCATCATAATTCAACATTTTCACCTTGAACAAAATGCAAATTCACACTCTAAAATATTCATATAAATTTCATAAATTCCAAATAAATTCATGGACACTTCTTTTCATGTCTAAATTTATTTTATACCATTACACATCATATATACACAAAAAAAATACCCTAGTATACACTAAGGTTCCATTCGGCCAATATTGGTTTCATACCAGACCAACTCTTTTAATTCCATTTAAGCATTCTAAAGGTCAGTTTCAAGGCTCTCAATCACTTTTCTAAGCTTATATTCAATTTAAGCATGCATTTAACACAAGTTCGCTTAGTTACCTATTATAAACACATTCAAAATTAAAGAAAATTGATAGATTTTATGGTCAAAAATCTTATACACTTGTTTAAGCTTCCCTTGACTTCCTTTTCCTTGCCTTTTCTCATGGAGGCTTGCACACCACTATGATTTTCTACAAAGGGCTGAATTTCTTAATCAATCAAACACTAAGATTTTGATCTCTTTTGCTCAAAATAATCTCATAAATGAATTCTAGGTACCCAAAAATATTTCTAAGCACCCTAAAACTAAATTTAAAGTTTAAATTTCACTTACCCAATTTTAAGCTTTTCACTTTGTCCCTTGATTTCATCCACTATTCTTACTCAAATGAAAAAGTAGGGACCTTGAGAACCTTGTAGGGAGGCTAAATCACACTTGAAATGCTTGGATTAGGTGAGAAACTAAGAGAAGGATTGAAGAAATTTGAGAGAGAAAGAAGAATGGAGTATTCGGTTAAGTTAGGGAGAGAAAAGGGCTAAAAGAGATAAAGATCATAATCAAAAAAATTTTTTCTCTTGTCTTATATAGTGGCTTAAATAGGTTGGGCCATGGTGAAGGGATGCCACATGGCATAAATATAATGATCATGCAGCGGAAAAATTAAAACTTTGGATCATACATGCCATGCAATATACAATATAAAATCGAAACATGCAATTTTAGGGTTTTTGAGAAAACTTACATCCTTGAATGCACTTTAAAACTTGATTTTTGCAATGACCAGTATATAAGATGGACTTATATACCTTAGATCTCGACCTTCAATGCCAAAGGTGCTGCCTCCACACCACTCTATGTTCACACAAACACTTGCAAAGAGGGCTTAAAACGAGAGTGCTAACTCTAACCTTTTGTATTCAACAATGGGTATTGAATGAAGACACAAGATTTGATCATGTTCTTCCTTTAGGGTTTTCAATGGCTGCCCAAAATACAAAAGAAGAAGAAAGAATTCTTTCCCCTTGAAATTACGACAAAGAGAGAGAGAGAGAAAGAGCAAAAACGGCAAACCCCCCTTTAATTCCTTTTTAATTCATTAATATATATCACTTGTCTAGGGTTAGTATGAATGCATTTACTATAATTAAGTAGTAATTTCAGCCTTCATCACTTCCTAATTATGTGATATATCTTAATTCAAATTCTATTAGAATTTAAATTCAAATGGCATTAGTCATTTAATCAAAGTCCACCACTTATTTAGAAATTTTGCACATGCTGAAATTCACTAGGAATCTAGCTTGAATTTTGGCCACAATATCTCCTATTTAAGTGTTGTATCTTGATTCAAATACTATTAGGATTTAAAATCAATTACCTTAATTATCCAAAGACAATTAATTAATTAAAATTAACCTAGTATGTGCCAATTTTTCCTCTCTCATGGACCAAGGTCCATTAAGCAATTTTAATACCTATTATCCACATTAATTTGACTTTAAATAAAAGCCCAAATTAATGTCCAATACTTTATTTTAAATATCTTAAGCCCAATGCTTTTTGTGCGATCCTATAGGTCCATTTAATATTGGCAATGAATTAATAAATAATCCAAAGGCTATATATATTCTCTAGCAAGATATTATAGCATTCCAAATTAAATAAAAATGCAAATGGCATTTAGTGATCTAATGTAATTTTACATTGTCCCTTACCCATAAATATCAGAATTAATATGAGGCATGGAACTAATCATCCTTATATATACTAATACCTTTCTTGATATTTTAGTGACACTGAACTCTCAGATAAATAATGATTACTCATTATTTCATCTCGGTATGGCCATACACTTCTCAGTTCACTGATCAAGTGGCCGATGATATTTTCTCTCTTATTGAAAAGGGTAATCCCTTCACTTTCCTCATGCTCTATAACATGAATTAGTGCGTGCTCAATCATACCCATACTTGTCACCCTGTTATGAGTACATTATGTGTATGTCAAAGAACACAGTAATTCATAAAGAGTTTCATAGAAATTTTAGGTGTAAGAACTCCAATGTAAAACTTGCAATTGAAAAATACTTATGACTTGTACCATGTAGTGTTCTCATAAGCGGATCGAATCCAGATTTCATGTTCTAAACATGTATCTATGATCTCTAATTGACACTCTAGTCCTTATGATCCATAAGACAGAACTCAACTTATAAGAGAAAGTATACTAATCTTAATTCATTGTTATTCCCATAAAAATGACTGACTAGGGATATTTAGAATAAAGTCTCAAATGTTTTAAGGTCTTACAACCATGTGCCTCACACATGATAAATTAAACTAAAACAACGTTCTTGGATAGTTCTGTCATTTGATATCCACAGGAATACAACAGATAAAACAAATGCCTCATTTATTAACCTGAATGCTTTATAATAATGTATTGGGGCTAGGACTTACACTAACCATCTCTCACTAACACTAGTTCCAATTGGGCATAGCCCTAAGACCGAATGCTCTCAAATGAGCTTCGTGTAGATTTGGACGCAATTGTTTCATCAATGGATCTATTACATTATTTTCACTCGCTATCTTGCTAATCTTGATGTCCCTACGGTCAATGATCTCTCTGATCAGATGGTACCTCCTGAGTATGTGTTTGGATTTTTGGTGTGACCGGGGCTCCTTTGCCTGTGCAATGGCCCCGTTGTTGTCACAGAAAATTTCTAATGGATTGAGGATGCTTGGGACCACTTCTAATCCAAAAATAAAATTTCTAATCCAAACAGCCTCCTTTGTACCTCACTCGCTGCAATATACTCAGATTTTATAGTTGAGTCGACTACGGTCTCTTACTTCGAGCTTCTCCAGCTGATAGCACCACCATTAAAAACAAAAACAAAATTAGATTGCAATCTTGAGTCTTGAGTGCTGGTCTGAAAAGCAGCATCGGCATAACCTTGTATGACGAGCTTTTCTTGATCACCATATACCAAGAAGTGATCCTTAATCCTTCATAGGTACTTTAGAATCCCCTTTACAGCAGATCAATGCTTCTCACCAGGGTCTTGCTGAAACCTACTAGTTATACTCAGTGCATTAGCAACATCCAATCTAGTACATAACATAGTATATATGATAGATCCAATAGCAGATGCGTATGGGATTCTACTCATGTTGTCCCTCTTCTCTTTGGTTTCAGGACATTGTTCTTTAGTCAAATGAACTCCCAAAGCCAAAGGTATGTACCTTTTCTTTGAGTCTCCCATACTAAAATGCTTTAGTACTTTATCTATGTACTTTTCTTAACTTAGTCCCAAAAGCCGACGTGATCTATCTCTATAGATCTGAATACCAAGTATTGTCTCAGCTTCACCTAAGTCTTTCATTGAGAAATACTTCCCCAACCATTGCTTAACCTTTTGCAATGTTGGAATATCATTCCTAATGAGAAGGATGTCATCCACATATAGGACCAAAAATACTATTATGCTCCCACTAAACTTCTTATACACACAAGGCTCATCTTCGTTCTTGATGAAGTCAAATTCTTTGACTGCTTAATCAAAACAGAGATTCTAACTTCGGGATGCTTGCATCAATCCATAAATGGATTTTTAAAGCTTACAAACCTTCTTAGAATGTTTGGGATTAAAAAAACCCTCAGGCTGTATCATATACACATCCTCGAGGAGATTAATTTCGTTAAGGAAAACAATTTTGACATCCATTTCCCATATCTCATAGTCATGATATGCAGCTATGGCAAGCAAGATCCTAATGGATTTGAGCATGACTATAGATGAAAAGGTCTCATTATAGTCTATACCATGAGTTTTTCGAAAACCTTTAGCTAATAGTCTACCTTTGTAGGTCTTATCAGCTTTGAATTTAAATAGCCATTTGCATTCAATTACCTTAGCACCTTCTGGTGGATCAACTAAGGTCCAAATCTAGTTATCGTACATTGATTATATCTTAGATTTCATGGCTCCAAGCCAATTTTTTGAGTCAGGGCTCTCAATAGCTTTTCGATAGGTAGTTGGATCCTCATGATCCACTAACTCAATAGTGTCACTATCGATGATTAGAAATCCGTATCTCTCAATCTCCCGCCGTAACCTACCGGACCTTCTAAGTTCTTGTGTAATGGGTTCTTATTCCATAACTGGTTGTGAACTTGATCCCATTTCAAACTCATCCTCTACAAGAGTTTATGGCACTTGAATTTATCCAAGTTCTACTTTACTCCCACTATCTTTCTTAAGAAGAAATTCCTTTTCCAAGAAAATAGCCTTGCGAGCAACAAACACTTTGTTCTCGGCTTATGAGTAAAAGTAGTATCCCTTTGTTTCTTTGGGATAACCTACAAACAAGAAGACAATAGATTTGGACTTTATTTTGTCAGATGTTAATTTCTTAACATGTGCTTTACAGCCCTAAATCCTGAGAAAAGACATATTGGGCTCTTTCCTAATCCATAACCCCGAACGTGCTTATGGATGGTTCTATTTATTTAGACAACCACAATGTAATGACTATACTAGATTATCCGGATTACTGTTACTAATTACATTCCATTAATCCTGTGAGTCATCTATTAATAATGCATATAGATATATACATACATATATACTTTACAAATCATATAAGATTAAGTTGTTACATTGAAATACTAGTGGATTATTAATTACAAAACTTGATAATCACATAACTATAATACAAGGTACATCACAAAAAGGTACCAAAATGAATCTCATACATCAAAATGATTCTTCCTAATCTGATGTTGGCTTCTAAGATTGTTGGCTTTGTCCCTGAAGAATAGGTTTAACTTGCGAACCTACACGAATAAACACCTGTGCTAAGCTATAAAGCTTAGTGGGTAACAAAAATAACATGTTAATAACCACTCACAGCGGTTATCGCCAACAGAATTTAATTTCGGTTACAAAATTGCTTCATCATCTTTTGCAAACGTGTTTATGGATGGTTCTATTTATTTAGACAACCACAATGTAATGACTATACTAGATTATCCAGATTATTGTTACTAATTACATTCCATTAATCCTGTGAGTCATCTATTAATAATGCATATAGATATATACATAAATATATACTTTACAAATCATATATAATTAAGTTGTTATATTGAAATACTAGTGGATTATTAATTACAAAACTTGATAATCACATGACTATAATACAAGGTACATCACAAAAAGGTACCAAAATGAATCTCATACATCAAAATGATTCTTTCTAATCTGATATTGGCTTCTAAGATTGTTGGCTTTGTCCTTGAAGAATAGGTCTAACCTGTGAACCTACACCGATAAACTCCTATGCTAAGCTATAAAGCTTAGTGGAGAACAAAAATAATATGTTGATAACCACTCACAGTGGTTATCACCAAACATACAACAATAATACAAAATAAAATGTATTTACTTCATTAAGAAATAATACTAAGTAGATTATTGGAGGAAATAACTGTATCATTTAATCATAGTAATAAAAGATTGCAAACTATGTATACATGTCATTCATTTTATAAATTATCTGTTTAAATTTCTGTGGGTATGGATAACGAGTGCTGTGGATACCATAAGGTATCAAACATATAAATATCCGAAGGTATTAAATTTGTGGACCCAACTGGGTTAGAACTGTGGCATCATTTAGGTACATATTATGGACCCATACAGGTCAGACTATAACAACTGCAACTGTAACCCTATAGGCATGCCTATCTATCTACCACCAAGTTTTTATGTGCAGGCAAAACAAATCATATTTCATATGTCATTAATTTGTATTAATATAATCTAATATAACATGGATGAGTGCAAAGTACTAAAACAAAATACAGTTTGAACTTTATAGCATAAGCAATAATCATTATACTGCAATAAATTTGAAGTAAAAACATGTATACTATACTTTAAGTAATGAAACCTTAATTTCCTATTCTTAAACAATTCTTATTCTTAAAGAGGTATAGTACTATATACTTGTAATTTAAAATGATATATAAACTTAGGATGAGTTTAGGTAGGTTTAGGCATCAAGTGGGGTCATAAAATTCCAAATATCCAAATACAAAGAAGGGTCACAGTTACTACCAATTTTATGGTAACCGTGAGCCTAATCATACAATAGGGGTTACGATTACTACCGAATTCATAGTAACCGTGACATATATTGCATCTCAATTCTGGACTAAAGGCTAATTACCACAATGTTACTAAGCTTAGGGTGGTAACCATGAAGTAAAGCTACGGAAAGGGGTTACGGTTACTATAAAATTTATAGTAACCATAAGCTAGGATGGATTTTTGTTCTGGATTGAAAACTGGGGTGGCTCACGGTTACTATAAAAAACCTAGTAACCGTGATGCCCTAATCTGCCCAATGGCAGATTTTCAATTCCAGGTTCTAAGCCAATTTTGATCTGTAAAACAATATTTTCAGCCAATATGCCCTTCTACAAAGTTGTAGGCCTATGTTTCTAGTTTCCAATAAACTAAAAATAATCTTAATAGGTCCTGTAAATCTTAAGATATGCAAAGAAAACCATAAATTGCTCATAAAAATGGGGTAACAGCTATAACCAGATTTCAACACAAATTTTCACTATCATGCAGTGAAAATCAGTTCTCGATTTCCCTAAAAAATCAAGATATGTGTGTCTAGTTTCTATAAAAACTAAAATTTCTCCATTTGAATAAATATAACTCAAGATATGACCAAAAGAGTACAGACTGGCCCATTGAGTTTAACACAGATTTTTGTATCTTTCAACAAAACTTGCTTATTTTATGTCTAAACCACTTTCAAGCTTAAGATCAACACTTCAAACATACAATAGCAGTAGTAAAGACATCTCTCATGTCCAAAAACTCAAGCACACACACACACACAACCATACAAGTTCCCATACCTTTTTGAAGCTCCAAATCTTTTCACCCTTGAATAACTTCTTTCCTCTTATTTTTGCTAGCTTCTCCTTCTAGAAAATAAGAACACCATCATGAACACCCATCACTTTATTCAATGAACAACACATAACAAAAGAAAATACAAGGATACCTTATAATCAAAACCAACTATATCTTCCTTCTATTTGCCAAAAACCCAAGAGATCTAGAGAGAGGTTTTGAGAGAGAGACTTTAGGGTTTGAGAGAGGATGAAGATGAAGGAAAGAAGTCACTTGATTCAGCCGGCCACCTCTCAAAATATCTCTCTCTCTCTTTTTTTCTATTGGTCTAATTGTCATTTACATGCAAAACTTGCTCTTTGATCCTTTACTTTCCCTTATTTCTAATTATGCCCCAAAACTAACCCTTTCACTTTTTAATTAGGTCCTCTCTATGCATTTACATTTAATTTAATATAGAACCTAATAATTAATTAATGAAAAAATTCTCCTATGGTATAATGAGGGGCATTACACACAATATATATATATATATATATATATATATAATACAATTAAATATTTATACACTTAATAGCAATTTAACATATAAATGACAGTAACTAGCAAATTTTACCAAATATTTATAATATTTTCTTTATCAAATATTAGCAATTTGTATTGGCTATCAGCTAGCACGAACCAACAATAAACCAAACGGTTTTTAAATCGGCTTTATGAATAAATTAATTTATGGAACTGGTAAAAAAAATTATATTGTAAAAATAGTGGATAGATAGTTATTGATTATACGTGTTAATATACTATTGATCTAATCAATGTATGAAAAATTCATGAATAAAGTCTTGGTAAGAATTTTTTATTTACATAAATAAGTTATACTGTTTATATTATCTCTAATTGATCACAAAAATATTCAAATTAGTCAAATGCAAAAAAAAAAATTCATAAAGAACTAAAATTTAAAATTCAAAACTCAAGTATAGAAGAAACATTAATTCCCAACTTTTAAATAAAAGTGCAGTCTCTAGATTTCATTAAAAATTAGTTGACAACTCTAGCTGGTTAAGGTGTACATCACTGAAAAATTCTCAATCAATGGGTGAAAGTATATAAACCATAAAATGATATATATGGAAGAAAATCCCTCGAAATGAACATAACATTGGCTCGTACGAGGCCGAGAAATAGAAATGGTCAGGTCTCAACATAAAACCAATTACAAACAAAACTTATAAGATTTCTATTTATGTTTGTTTCTAATGTCCATAAACATGTTATCTAATTCACATAGGATATAAGGTTGGACTTTCATACAAAAGCAAAGAAATATTACCAAATTATTTAAAATTGAGCATCTAGTTAAATATGCTTATGTTTTTTAAGTCTAAATAAGCACATTTAAGATATTTTCGGCTGATATTTGTCAATGGATAAGGATCCCCTCAAATCTTCAGCCACTCACGGCACTTTGTATTTATCTTTATAATCCGTATTTCATTGCTTCTTTGTATTTATCACATGTAACTACCTGCTGTATATTTACTGAGCATCACTACCACTGAAAGATAGAATCAATTATCACCAAATTCCTTTAACTTTACATGGTTCCGGAGCCTCTCCCATGGCTTCAACAACATAATCACCACCTATCCCTCCTACCACCTTTTCACACCACACATTCTCCATAAAACTCACCAGCAAAAATTACCTTGCCTGAAAAACCCAATTTTAACATTTAATAAATTATCAAGGCCTTATGGGATTTGTTGATGGTATAAACCCAAAACCTGAAGCCACTATTGTAGATTTTAGCAAAACTACATAACCAATACCCAATCGGACCTATGCCACTTGGTTCCAAAAGGACCAAATGTTGTTATGTTGGTTGTTATCCTCTCTATCTGAAGAAGTCTTCCCATATATCATTGGCATGTCATCTTTCCAAGAAGTTTGGAATGCTCTAGCCAATACCTTTGGCTCTATTTCTCACAACCGACAACTGTAGCTCCATATTGAGCTTCAAGAACTCAAGAAAAATGACATGTCTATCTCGAAATACCTACAATGTGCAAAATCACTAGCTGATGAATTATCAGCTGCTGGTCGTACCATGCCCACTTCTGAGTTTAATGCCATTATCTATAAAAACATTGGTAGTGAGCATCACAATATTATCACTGCTCTTAATCTCAGACCTGAGCTAGACTCTTTTAATGAATTGCATAGTCACTTATTTGCTTATGAGATCCTTCTCAAAAGCACTAATATCATACCTGTTGCCAATATGGCTCAACGTCAAACTTCAGATCCCGTAAACACCACTTTCCTTCCCTCCATACCTTCATAAAATACCAAATCCTTCAAAAAAACTATGGCTTATGTCAAATTTATGGGTTGTGCAACCACACTATTGATCGTTGTAGGCGTAGGTATGAGCCTCGATAAAATTTTAGCACTTCGAACTATGTTGCACAAGCCAATCTCACTACCTATCAACCACCTAGCCATCCACCCCCTCCTTCCTAAGCACCATCGTACCCCTGGATAATTGATTTAGGTAAAAATTTTCATGCCACTCCAGATCTCACTTCCCTTCACACTTTCGCGACCTACAATGGGATTGATCAATTAAGGGTTGGTAATGGTCAAGGTTTGGACATTTCTCATATTGGTAATGGCCATCTCATTTTCTCTCCTCATTCTTTTCAATTGCAAAATGTCTTACATGTTCCTAAATTATCGCAACGTTTACTTTCTATTCATCAATTTTGTGTTGATAATAAATATTTCTTTAAATTCTGGCCTAATTTCTACTTTATTAAAGCCAGGTGACCAAGGAAATCCTCTTTAAAGGACTGAATAAAGATGGACTCTACCTCATGTCACTTCAAGGGCGCAAGGTGGCACATGTTGCTTCTCTGTCATTTGAAAATTGGCACAATAAATTAGGTCATCCTCATTCCAAGATCGTGTCACAAGTGATTATTGAAAATAATTTAGAGTCAGCTACTTCTTCTGCAAGTTCTAAGTGCATTGCTTGCTGTATGGGAAAGCTTACACGCACCACTCTGGTGCCAGTTTCTCACATAGTATAATGCCCTTAGAACTTGTATTTTCAGATGTCTGGGGTCCCTCTCCAACCATTTCTAATTTAGGTTTTAAATATTTTCTAGTATTCATTGATGATTACACCTGATACTCTTGGGTTTATTTCTTAAAAAATAAAAGTGATGTTTTTAATTCCTTTATTCTTTTTCAAACTATGGTTGAGAAACAATTTAATTATCCCATCAAAGCTTTTCAATCCGATTTTGGTGGGGAATTTAAAAAACTTGCACCTTATTTCCTTCAGCATGGGATTATTTATCGAATTTCCTTTCCCCATACACATGTACAGAATGGAGTAGCTGAACGTAAAATCCCATACACATGTACAGAATGGAGTAATTGACACTGGTTTAACTTTTTTGGCTCATAGTCATATCCCTTTTAAGTATTGGCCTTATGCATTTGAGCATGCTATCCTCGCTATCAATTTATTACCCATTGCTATTTTAAATGGAACTAGTCCGTATCAAAAATTGTTTCATAAAACTTATAATTTCCAGCACTTATATGCTTTTGGTTGTACTATTTTTTTTCCTTTATTAAGGTCATATAACAATCATAAATTTAGTTTTCAAAGTAAGCCATGTGTCTATCTGAGAAATTCACCAAATCATTGTGGCTATATTTGTTTAGACAAGGAAATTGGCAGATTGTATGTTGCACGACATGCATAATTTAAAGAAATGAATTTTTATTCCACACAATTTTAGGTCCATGTGCTCCTTCACGTGCCCTTGTATCGTCTCCATCCTTGCAACCATGGCTTTGAGATGTGGTCTTCTAATTGAGGTAAAACACTTAACCCAACTTCCCCTCATCTTATCTCACCTTCTACCACATTGGATAACTCCCATCCCCATACTCATATCTCTTCATCACCACATTTGTCTTTATCTCATCATTCAACTAATTCATCCTTATCCTCTTCATGTGATGATGATGCCAAAACCCACTCCACCTATTGACCTCACCCTTCCTCATCCTTATCCCCTTCTATTTCTACCCTATCCTCATCATCTCCCACTATCTTCGACTCCCAAACCCAATCCTTATCTAACGCCTCTTTTGGTCTCAATCTTTGTGTTGACCTCACCACTTATGATGCCAATATTGACCATATTGTTCAATGACCCTCCTCTTCACTTTGCCACTATGGAATGAATCTCCATCCCTCTATCTTGGCCAAACGGCATGTTAATGTTCTTAGTATTGCCCCCATTACCAAACCCAAAATTGATTATCTTAATATAAAGCCCCTCACCTATACCTAAGCTAAAATATACAAGGAGTGGTAACATGCTATGCAATCTGAGATGGACGCCCTTAATGCCACTCACACATGGACCCTTGTGCCCAAACCACCAAATGCAAATATAGTTAGCAACAAGTGGGTCTATAGAATCAAATGTAGGCTCGATGGCCACATTGAATGGTACAAAGCGTCGTGAATGGCTGTCACCAGCAATTCGAAGTTGATTTTCATGACACCTTTAATCTAGTTATTAAAACAACCACTATATAGACAATGCTCTAATATGTCACAACTTAAGGATGGCCATTTCGATAATTGGATGTGTCCAATGCATTCCTACATGGGTTTTTGGTCGAGACTATATATATGTCTCAACCACAGGGCTTTATTGATGTAGCCCATCCTAATTATGTGTGCAAGCTTGAAAGATTATTGTATGGTCTTAAACAAGCCCCTCGTGCTTGGTTTGATTGGCTAAAAATTCATCTCTTAACCCTCGAATTTTATGCTTCCAAGGCTGATACTTCTCTTTTTATTTACACTAATGGTGCCACTAAAGTTTTTATCCTTGTGTATGTAGATGATATTCTTATTACATGATATTCTCTTGGCGTTGTTCAACACTTTATCCGTGCCTTACAAAAAGAGTTCCAAGTCAAAGATTTGGGTGATCTCTTATACTTTCTCGGTGTTGAAGTGATTCGAACCTCTACTGGCTTATTTTTGAGTCAACAAAAATACATCCAAAATCTTTTGCATCATATAGGCATGACCAATGCCAAAGGTTGCAACACTCCTCTTGCTACTGTTGTGCCCCTTTCCAAGCATGATGGTACTTTACTCAATGATGGCACACAATATCGATAAAACTGTGGGGCACTTCAATATGCAACACTAACACGGCCTGACATAGTTTTCTATGTCAACAAATTGTGTCAATTCATGCACGCACCAAGTGATGTTCATTGGAAGGCAATCAAACGGCTTCTTCGATATTTGGCAGCCATAATTTCCTATGGTTTATTCTTTGCTGTGGACTCCTCTTGTATGTTACAGTGCTATACGGATAGTGATTGGGGCGGTTGTCAAGATGATATGCGCTCCACCAATGGTTTTGCGGTCTACCTTGACAAGAATTTAATTTCCTGGGTTGCCAAAAAGCAACCGACTATTGGTCGTTCCTCTACCGAAAGTGAATACAAAGTTCTAGCCAATGGCACTCCAAAACTCCTATGGATTCAAGCTCTTCTTCGTGAAATGGGTGTTTTCATGAGTTCTTCTCCAAGTTTGTGGTGTGATAATATTGAAGCTATTTATCTTACTTCAAACACCATCTTTCATGCAATGACAAAACACATAGAGCTCGACTATCATTTTATTCGTGAACGTGTGGCCGCTGGACAACTTCAAATCAAATTTATTACCACTGAGGATCAAATTGTTGACATTCTTACCAACCCATTGCCTACTGCTCAATTTCTATTCCTTCGTTGCAAGCTCTGGTTACTTCCTCGCCTGGCATTGACTTGACAGGGGGTGTCAACGGATAAGGATCCCCTCAAATCTTTATAATATGTATTTCATTGCTTATTTGTATTTATCACATGTAACTACCTGCTGTATATTTACTGAGCATCACTGCCATTGAAAGATAGAATCAATTATCACCAAATTCCTTTAACTTTACAATATTAACATTGTTTAGTTTAAGTAGTTGGACAATTGTATTTCATTTTACAAAAATAAGATTTTAAGTTCGAATTTTATTTATGGAGAAAATTGATGCTGAGAAATTTTTTCTCATAATGATTTGAGTTGATTTGAACTGAAATAATCGGATATATGTATTTTTGAAATCATTTGATTGATATTAACGATAAGAATGTCTAAAAAATTATGAAACTTGTTGGCGTAAAAAGAATTCATGGTCAAAGAAATGGATTTGGATATAATGGAGAAAAATTTTTCAAACCATTATAACCAACACTTTATCATTATAATTAATTGACTAAAATACTTAACACACCTATTTCATCCCTAAATATAGCTATAAATTCAAAACATTCTATCCCAGTCAAATACAAAAGTTGATTTCTGTATTTTTTTAAGCATTCTTTGACACCTTTCACCCCAAAACCTCAAAAATCTGCCAATATTGTTCGATCAAATTTATGAATTTCAATATAAATATAGTGAATTTTCTACAACTTCTACATCATGTATGATTTCTTGATTTTGTTTGAGTAGGTGGGAAAAGCAGACAATCACTGTCGTAGAAACAAGAATTTATTGGACTAAATCAACCAGTTTCAGTTTTTTTAATTGTTATTTTTAAAAATAATTTATGTGGAGACACAAATGCTTTTTAGGCCTATGGTGGGAATGGCATGAGGGAACTTTGACATATTAAAAATTCACTTTAATAATAATAATAATAATAATAATAAGAAGAAGAAGAAGAAGAAGAAGAAGAAGAAGAAGAAGAAGAAGATAGACAGAAAGGGACAAGGGTAGATGGCACATGAAGAGAAGAATGTGTTGGACAAGAAGATCCCTAACTGTAATATTTAATTAATAAGAGGAATATTGCTTGTTTTTATGCCCTTATTTACATGTCGATCTATAGCTTGAAGAAGAGCTTGGGCCATGCTTTCCACTTCTAGCCCTTCTTCTTCTTCTTCTTCCTCTGGTACAACAATGGCTTCCATGGCAAAATAAAACTTGCATGACACGTTTGCATTCACCACAATTAAACCCATTTCTTCGAATACCTCTAATATTGGAACCAGACAATCTCTTCCATCCTCACATATCACCTTTACAACAAACCCTTTCCCAGCTTTCTCCACCTTCACATCCCTCTGAAATTAACACAAATTCGAAATAAGTTTTAGCTAGTGGTACTGGTCCGCGCCGTGTCTAATTTAAATTTAAATAAATAAAAAATACAAATTTATGAGAGCAGATTACCTTAGATAACTGGATTTGCTTGATGAGGTCTAAGAATTCTACTTTGATAGCATCATCTATGTTTGATAATTCTCTTTTAATTTCCTCTAACTTGAGTTTGAGCTTGTAAATATGAAGAATAGCATCTGCAATGATGCAGCTTCTTTTCACCTTCAAAAACAGTACAAAAGAATAAGCATCCATGAACTTAAATCGAAACAAGAAAAAATATATTTAAGTATATTATTACAGATTTGGAGTAGGTGAGAGTTCTTAGAATGTGAAGCTTCCTGCGCAACGCTATTCTTGTTCGCAGCCCAGACACCATCTCTGTGTTTCTCTCTCTCTCTCTCTTTGTGTTTCTGTGTGTGCCTGGAGGGTGTGTTAGTTTATTAAATGCTGAGTGAGATATAGAGAGAGGAGGGTGGGGTTTTATAGGAAGAGAATGGGAGAGATTAAGGGTATATCTTGGGATCTTATATTGCCAAAGCTGCCATCTTCTTGTCTTACATGAAATTGGGAACTTAAACTGGTTTACAAAAAGAACCCCTATTACAAATTTACTATCCCTATATACCTATATTGTTTCACCATTCATACCTTGAAATGACAATACATTAAGAATTTTAAATCCATTCGTTTTACAGTCAGAATGAAAACAGATTTCAATACTTTCAGGACGTAAGTTTAAAATTTATGATATATTCAAAGAGTTAAGATTAAATATTTTGAGTTCTCCGTTACTTTAAAATGATTTAAAATATTAATTTTATCGCAATTATAAACTCTTCTTTATGTGTAATTATCTCTAACAAATTTCACATATAATATCATTGGTTTAGTTATTTTAATTTTTTTGAAAAAATTGAATAAATGCATGATTTGCCAAGTTTATTATATACATTTACACACATTTTGCTGATTTCGCTTTCACTTGACATACTGCTTGAGCTATCAGAATTAATGTCACTTCAGCAAAATGCCTTATATATAAGTAACAATATTTACATATCATCTATATAACAGTTTCACAAAATCTGAATTTCGAACTAAATACATACAAAAAAAGAAAAAAAAAGAATTGGGTGAGTTTTTAAAAAACTCCAATGATCAAGTCAGATGCTATGCGTTAAATAGGAAATGAGAAGATAGAAAAAATGATAAAAAAAATATATAAAAAAATTGCATGTATTTAATAGATATATATTAATGCTTTATAATAAAAAAATATATAGAAAACTTCCGTGTATTTAATAAGTATATATTAATGCTTTATATTATCTAGTTTAACAACTAATTATGAACTATTATAATTATTTGTCACGTCTATTCCTTTATATCCATTTAGTTAGCTCGGTTGACCCAAATTTAGTTTAGTTAATTAAGGTGTTTGAATAACTTCTGGTATGAGTTTAAGTGTGAAGTGATGCCTTTATAAAGTGAACAACAACAGTAATAAGGAGACAACTGATCACTAGCTTTAATGGAAAGGTGTAAGCTCCTATAATGGGTAGCAAACAAGAAAAACCAGTACATGAGATAAAAAAATAAAAAATAAAAAATTGAGGCAGATGAGTGATTAAGCAAAGGTAGATGATTGATAAGAGAAAAGTGGATTATGCAGTTGTCGTATTGGTATAATCTTTATGCATGGGAATGGATGTGGGAAATGGAGTCAGTTTTACATATACAAAATTAATGGAAAATTAAATTATTCATCACAGAGAGAAAGAGAGAGAATCAGAGTAATATTGGCATTTGCAGTGTTCACGGGCCTCTCGTTTGGTTTCACTTTGTCCCCCATGTTGCTAGTGGCCGTAGGTCACATGTTCTGACAATATTAAAGGAAAAAAAAAAGAAACTTATGTAAGTGTTTTTATTCTTTTATGATTGTTTTTCTACTTCTCCCCAAATTTTATATAATAATTTATATATCTTATATCCTTTCACTAACATCCTTTCCATTTCAGACAAATCCACCTGTTTTGCTCTTTGCTCTTTAGTTTTTGTTAACTTACTGCTCTCTTATCCGGACTGGTTTCTGCATCTTTTGGTAAAAAAATAAATAAAAAAAAATTTAATTGTTGAACGTTTCTTCTTGTAAGATTCAACCTCTTTCTCTTTTCGTGACTTTCCCTTTGACCTGCATGTTTTCGGATTCTTTTAATGCGCATCATAACATACAAACTAATTTGATGTTTTTACAGATCTTGAATTCTGCCAATTTGTAACTATTTCTATATATATATTGTTGTAATTTAAACGAAATGATTTATCTCTTTCACGATATATAATACCTAGTCAAAACGGATCTACATGTGGTAATAAGATATTTTTTTAAGGAAAATTCTTCCAAACAAGGAGTATAGACTGATACGGTGCATTGCTATTTATGCATATTAATTGCTATTTCTCCTTTTTTTTTTTAAACCAATTTTAAATAAATAGCGATGTATTATTAGCTTGTTTGTGAAAACAATGATTTATTTGTTTATATTCATTTCATAATTTTATTTAAGAAACACTAAAATTATTGATATATTATATAATTCACAATACACGATATACAAAAATAATAAAAACTTAATTTGCATTCAAAATAAATAAATAATATCATCTGAATCTGGATAAAAAGTTTCCCTAGGATTAATATTCCACAAACATAATCCATAAGTCATTTAATCCTTAAATTGAAAATCTACCATGGATAAGTGTTAAATTTCAAATTTGCCTTTACAAAATTAAAAATGATATAAATACTTTAAAATTTATTTTTCTTTAAATATTTTTAAAATATTAAAAATGGTACAAATTTATTTTTACAAAATACTTTGAGAGCATATTTAGATCATTTTTTTATCAATAAAAATATACATATTTGCTCTCAAAGCATTGAAAATGGTCAATATTTGCCTTTATAAAGACAAATCTATATTATTTTTAATACTTCGAAATGCATTTTAAAAAATTAAAACTTCAAACTAAATTTGTACTAGGTAATTTGACCATTATCTTAATCTACAATCATGCACGGAAAAAAAAGAAGATAATTATCATTTTGTCTTTTTTTAAAAAGAAAAAAATCTACCTCCTTGTTTCCTTATGTTTAATAAATGTGAATGATGCACTAGTGGGTCATATTGAAATTGAAATTACATAAAAGAAAGAATAGGAAATGCAATTAATTGCTAAACTAATATTGTACGATCTTCTAAAGAGTAAACAAAAGATATTTGTTTGTCTCTGTACTAGTCGGTCATATTATTGGAAAATTTATGTTCGGATCTTATCTAGGCAAGATACATGAATTAAAATATGAATTAATTTTAATGGTGTGTTGATATTTATGAACGTTAATCATCTCTACACTAATTATTTCTACACTTTTTTTCTTAATTAACTTTGCACATGTGTCATTTTATCATTAAATTTAGACAAGAAATTTTGCATATAATTATTATTAACGCATATAGAATATCTGTTTCTAATATCACCCTGAATAATCCACTCTTATTATTATTATTATTATTATTATTATTATTATTATTATTATTATTATTATTATTATTATTATTATTATTATTATTATTATTATTATTATTATTATTATTATTATGTTTCTAATTTGTCAATTCGTATTTTTTTAGGTAGAGTAGGTGAAATTTTGAATATGATATTATGATGAATATGATGACCTCCAAAGCTTTTAGGAGTCTTAATTTAGTTACACGTGGTTTTCTAAATTGTAGAATTAATGTCTTTTTCTATAGTTTTTGTTTTTCTTATTTTTACTCTTATAGTTTCAGAATAAAAAATCCCTTATAATAACCAAATACATATATAATGTCATGAATTTTTAATTTTAAGGGTAAAATATCTATATTTCGATAAATTCAATGACAAAATTTACTTATTTTTAAAAGTATAAAAGAAGAATCTATTTATTTTAAAAATTTAAATGTAAAAATAATAAAAATAGTGCACTCAATTTTTTACCCTCTTCGAAAAGTTAGATAACCTTAACTTATATCATAGTTGCTTTGTATATGGTGACTAAAATACAATAGTACAACTCAGTGAAAAAACACTTAATAATCCACGGCAAAACGGTTGGATACAAAAAGTGGTGATGTTAAAAAGAATTCAACCTCAATTGGAAAAAAAATAATAATAATAATAACAAAATAAAAGAATAGAGAAGACAAGAGGAGACCATTTCTCAAATTTTGCCAATTCTATGACAAGCATGCTTTGTATATGTAACACAAGAATATATATAAAGGGCAATACATGTTGGATATTTAGGATTTATATATGATATGTGTACTTAGAGGACATTATTTTAGGTAGAAGGTCGCTGTCTTTGCCTCCAAAGCTTCTGATATTTCAATGTTGTAAGCCTTATCTATAATATCTAAATTTGTTTTTTTATTTGTCTATTTCTGCTTGACATTTCTCCATATCAATTCAGGATGCTTGCTGCCTCAGTTTCTTGTCTACTTGCTCCATGCTCTTTGCCTTTTATCTTCTCCTCTCTGGCTTCCTTGTTCACATGATCACTATATCCCACACTACCAGCTTATACAATGAATATATTTTTACAAATGTAATAATAAAAAATTAAATCTAGAACAAAGTTGTAAATGAGACAATATTTTATAATTATAATAAATTTTTTTGAAATCAAACGGATATATATATCAATCAAAAGTATAAATATCCTTTTATTTTATTAATCCCAAAATAATTGATAATTACGTCCATGGGCCGTTAGTTGATGGGTTCTAATGGGTCAACTTTGACCGTTATTTTTGTTTTCGCTGTACTCAATTTACGGAAAATGTAGGCTATATTGTTTGGAAAACTTTTTACTTATAAATTCTTTATAAATCAAATGAATAGAATATTATTTTGATGATTCTTTATGAATCAAATTAACCCTATATTAATATGATAACCATCGTCTCATTTTCTATCTATTAATTTGTTTATGTAGTATTTTTACGTTAACAATTAACTCGAATAGTACTTGAATATTTGACAAGAAAGTACGACCCAAAAAGTTAAGAGGGTTATCAATGCTATAGTTTTTTATTGACGAAAGTGATGCGATGGCTATTGAAATCAAGCATTCAAATAGGACAACAGGTTTAATATATGGCTTAAAAATATTATTGCAAAAAAAAATATATATGGAAAAACTGAGATTTTATAATTATATCTTCTCTCAGTTTAGGATACTATAATCTGATTTAAAAAAAAAAAAAACCAGAATATAAAACGTATAATCTTAAAGAGTATTGCAACAATTTCTCTTACATAAAAAAAAATAGAGAAAAAAAATAATTGTTGGCTCAAGAGTTAAAAAAAGTCAGATTTTCTTAAATTAAATCTTATGTTTAATTATTGTCACTGTGCGCCATTAAAATGGCTGTTCTATAAGTTCGATAGTACCGAATTCTAGATTAATCTAACATTTTTTGGCATGATGATGGAAGGACTTGCCCCCATATCTAACCCCCATGATCACCCAAGTAAGTCCCTTGTTAGTCAAGTGGATCAGCACCTATTATGGTCGATAATCTCCACCAACACCCGTAAAATCTGGAGATAGAATGTAAGACATGGTGGTCAATCTGTCTCAGTTTTTTCTACAATCTTGTATTATGGTCATAAAAAGACTTTTATTATGGTCGACTAAAAAGATGTTCCATCCAAAAATTTTATCATGCAATAAAAATCTAATAATATTATTCTTAAATATTACGAAGAATTTGTTGCAAACCACTGCAAAATCTCGAATAAATTACTAAAACACATAAACTAGTCCAACTTGGACAAAGCTTAGCTGCTTGGGGAGTCAGCCTAATTGGATTGAGGCCATGACCAATAATCGACCAATTTGGAACACCACGGCAATTTTTGTCGGACCTCACTCGTTGGATAGATTTTAGATAGATTAAGCTATATCTAATAGAAGCAGTAAAAAAGCTGCATAAAAAAAAAAAAAAAAAGACCTACCAACAATAATAATATAATTTCTGTATAGAATGTGAGAGGAAGTTCTCAGTTTCTCCGATAGCCTTAGAAAACAGAATCCGAGCAAGAAACAATCCTTTATTAAAAAGACTCATAATCAAACTGGGATTCTTTCAAAATTATCGATCCTTGATTTTTTCCGTATAAAAAAAAAGGAAAAATGACCAAATTTTGCCTATCCACTATTTAAAATAGTATAAATTTGCTCTTAAATTATATATTTTGTTTCAAAAATATATTTATTGCTATTGAATTCGTTCATATTTGCAAATGTCGTTACTAAATTAGTTCATATTTATCCTTATTTGATATTAAAAAAACAATTCATCTTTCCTCTCATAGCAATAGTAGAATATTTTTGAAAAAAATATTAAGGGCACATTTATACCATTTCCACATAGTTTAGAAGCAAATTCGACCCTTATTACTACAAATTAATATTGTAAGTTTATGTTGTTTTTAAGGAATAAATTGGCTAATATGATCTTATTTTTAATCAAAATAAAATGAAAATTCCACATAAAATAAATAATTAAAAAATTAGTGGGATGGTGGTTATAATTTATATGTGTAATTTCATCATGAAAAATTTTGCTTGTTTTAAATTTGGGAAGGCCCAAAAGACATAAAACACAAATCATGTTATGATGGCAATACTTTTGGTTTGGGGCATTGGTGTCATAGTCAAAGATGTTTGTGAGATGGTCGAAAGATAAAAATGCAACATCTGCTTCAAGTTTCTGCACAAGCAAAATCAGTTTATTTTGGTGGTCCATTTATTCATTGGCTTTTGATTGCATGAAAGGGTCAATGAACTTAATTTCAAATAAAAGACTAACACATGTAAACCGAACATGCTTGGTATGATCCCTTTTTTTGTTCCTTTTTTTTTTCCTCTTCGATTTCCTCATAGTTACCTCATTCTAGAAAAGAAAAGAAAAAGCAATGCTTTTGAAGTGATTCGTCTTGTATATCATTTCATGTATACTACAAGTTACAACATGTTGTCAATTTAGATTTTTATTCCAGAAGTTATTGATTTTAATATGTTGCTTTTAATTAAGTCATTCATTATCTGAATATATTCGGTGATTTTAATATTATAATATATCGTAAAATGTTAATTCGGTACAATGAATATATTCAAAGATTTTAATATTGTAATATATTGTGAAATGTTAATGTGCACTATCTAATTAAAAAATAATTTATTTTTTTTATCTTTTTTATAATAGAGTAATACGTATCATAAAGTGTATTGGTGTACGATGCACCAAATTATCACATCTTTTTTTTTTTTGATCAGCCAAAAATAACAAGAAGATAGGAATTACAAGAGTGCCAAGAATGCTAACTCAAGGCTAGGAGTAACCGGATATTTCCCCCAGAACCAAACAGACCCCATCCTAATCCACGCTGAAAACAACTAAACCAGCGAAATACCAAATTATCACATCTCATATTGAAATATAAACTCAACTTGAAATAATAAAATATGTACATATGTTTAATATATATAAAGCTTAATACATGTCAAAAAGGCTCTACCCTAGATCAAGAATATATTATATATAGGGAATAAAGTGGTGGAAAAAAAACACCATAAAAATGAAAGAATTCAGAGGTTCAAGCACACACCATAGCTCTAACAATTGTCCAATGGTATATGCTACTTCTTGGATGCCATATATATGGAGGCAAGTTTCGAGGCTAATGATTGTGGGTTATGCGGTGGCATTACAGGGCAAATGCTCCATTGGTGCGACTGCTTTCTGAAACCCTATGACAGGACCATACTCCTTGGTAATTAATAATACACATTTGTTTTCCCTATCAACATGATTTACCTAACCTAACAACACATTATCGCTAGAAACCGAGGATTATTAGAAGAACAAAACATTGTGAACGGTATGCAAATTATAGTACAACACACCAACTATAGTCCAAGTACATCCAAAACCTCACATTGAAATCACATAGTAAGGTTATTTGAATAACGAGCTCTCATAAATATAAATGGTTTTTTTTTTTCAAAATAAAATTGGACTCCCTCTTTTCCTAATTAAATTCTAGTCGAAAGAAATACATAGATTTGACCTAAACATAAAATTCTAAGTATGTATGAAGGCTTAATATGCTAAAGTTTAACCCAGATTACTCTTATAATTAACTATCATGGGCTTGGTTTTCTTCCATTTGATCTTTTTTCTTTTTCTTTTCTTTTTTTTTTTCCAAAGGTTTCCTTCAATTTAATCTAATGCATGGGATATTCTGTACTGGAATTTCAGTTCGTACACTTGTACTGGAATTTTAGTTCGTACACTTACTTTCAAAGTGAATGGTGTGGCTCTTGGAGTCATGAAGAGTATATACACATAAAATGTGGGTAAAGACATACAAGTATAACAAGAACATGCTCCGTGTTCCATTTTAAAGTATCTTCTATAGCTTTCATTTGAAAGAAAATGCCTTTTTTTTTCCCTTATTTTCTTTATTAGCGCCAAAATGAATTAAATCTGCATATATATATATATAAAAAGCCTTAAAATGACAAAATAGGCTCATATATACCCTTTTCAAGGGTGTATTTCACCCTTCAGATCTAAGCATAGGGACTCAATTTACCTTTAAAAAATTTTAGAAATAAATGTTAGATTATATTTCTATTTGAGACAGCACAAATCTTTGGCCATTCGGCATTAATTAATTAGTTTAATTAATCGAAAATACCTTAAGAAAGGAATCCGATTAAGAAAAAGTGACTATAAATAAACCTTCGATTTATGAGATTGGAATCGATTAATATAAATGTGATTCAGAGTCAAAATCTTAGGGAATAAAGTGCAGGAACAAAAACTTCAACCACAGAGAATAGCATTGTCCGGTGATATATGCTCTTTGAGGATGGTGTAAATAATAGGGTGAATGAGTTGGGCAATCCAGGATTCAAAGAGTGACTCAGTAACTCAGTGAGTTGAAGTGCAGCTGCATTACAGGGCCATATCTCCATTGGCATGGAGCCACTAAATTGGCCAATCCCGGATTTCAATACATAGTGTGCACCCTGCCAAAGGAGATTTGCCCGGCAATGCTTTCTGCGGCACTTGATTATCTTTGGCTTATCAAACTGGAATTGTTGTTTCGGATTCTTTTTCTGAAATCCACATGATATAAAGAATTGCAACTCGATTTGGTCGTAATTTTACATATCATATATTTAAACCTAAAGTTAACAAGCACATTTCTAGTGGAATCTTGTCAGTAATAATAATAATAAAAATAATTTCTTTAAAGACATTACAATAGTAAAATCGATTATAATATATTAAAAGATTTTATCTTCCAGCTATTGTATTCTATTTCCCCTTATAAAAGAAGGAGAAGAAAGGGGTATAATCACTTTGTATGGTCCAATCTTTAAAGCACAAAAGGGACTGCAATTTTGGTCGTACTGATGCCTGAGGCCTTAGGTGTGGGCTGTCACTTCTCCGGCAAGAGACGATGCCGTTTATTTGGTTTTCGTCGGGAAAGGATAGTGTCGTTTATTTGTAGGCCATATACCATTCGATAGTCCCACTTTGCTTTCTGAATTTTTTGTATTTTGTCAATTAAGCTCATAATTTTTCTTTTATTTGGATTAACCGCATCATTTCAACTGTGATTTTGCTTCTATTCGAACTCTTAATTATTAGATAAACTGTTAAAATGAAATAAACTTAAGTTCATAGGCTAAATTTTGACAAGATAAACGTTGTAGGGCTTAAATTCAACAAATTCTAAGTTGGATGGATAAATTTTGACCACAACAAAAGTTGAAGAATTTAACCTGAATAACAAAACTTAAATGACTTGATGAATAAAGGTTTGATAGGCAATTTTGCTTTCCATCCACTTGAAATAGTTAAAATTTACTCCTAAATTCTTCTTTTTGGACCAAATATAGCCTTAAACTTTTCGTTTATTTCAAATATGCCTCCAGGCTTCTTTTTTAAATTCAAATATATCCTCTAAACAAGTATACCTCTGTCTGAAATAACATATTTATACCTCTGTTTAAAACAATTGATAGATATATTTGAACCAAAGTTCATTTTGCCTGCTAGTAGTCATACTTACACATGTACATTATTGGTGGCAAAATATGAATTAAATTAAATATGTTACATACAAGAAATTAAACAAGAGTAAATATAAATCATTTTCAATACTTTATGAGCAAATCTACGTTTTTTTGTTGACTGCAAATATAGAAAAATGTTCCATATTTGCCTTTAAAATATTAAAAATGGTCAATATTTACTCTACAACATATTAAATAAGGGCGAACATATATTATTTTTAATACTTTAAAGGTATTTATATATTTTTTAAATAATAAACGTATATCATTTTGTATGCTTAGGGGACAAATTTTGCTCATATCCCACAAAACTACATGTTGAGCCCAAACCCTTAGGTGTATGGTTGTGTTAAATGAATGGCATATTCTCCAAAATCCGTACGTAGCTGTTTGCAATTGCCACTTCTAGTTTCTGCGTACAGCAAAAGGGAGATTGCGATTCAATTGATGGCTCTTCAAATCTTGAACAGCGGGATAAGAATACATCTCTACAACTTGCTTTGGTATCTTTCAATTCAAAGCATCGTTTATAGCTGCCCACAATTGCCCCCTTTATTTCGGCTATCAAGAAAGCTTTCTAATACTTAAAAATTTCATAACATGAAATATACATATTTGGGACTACACTGTAAGGTGAGAAAAGAGATGGTAACTAAGATTAGACATGTATACGGATTTGAGATTAATTTTAGTCCAATATATTTAGTATTAATTAAAATATTTGACGGTCAAATCTTAATTAGTAATACAGCAAAGAGAATGTCAGCTTTTGGTTGATAAGGAATAAAGAGCTGGAAATTGGAGAAAGGCTTCAACAAGGAGAAAAAGGGGTATTGTCCTACAGAATATGCTTGCCTTATAATGCTATAAATAACAGGCTTCAAAGTTCAAGACTCTGCAAGCTGATCAGGTGCAGCTGCATTACAGGGCAAATCTTCTTTGGCACGGACACACTATATCTTGGATCTAATCCAATCCAATTATCAGTGTTCGCCCTGCCAAAGGAGATTTGCCCGGCAATTCTTCTGCACAGTCTCTTATAATTTGCTCGCTGATATCTCAGAGCTTTATTACTCATTAATTTTGAGTATTTTCCATGAGGTCTGTATCATTAACTGTAAGCAAGTTATTTTAGTGGTTTTAATTTATCAATTAATTGCAATTTTACCACAGTTTTATCACAGTGCAGAATCAAAAAGATCATTTATTTTCTTCATAAATGCATAAGAAGACAGCCATGCCAAGATCTGCAGCTTCTCCATGAACTGAGAATAAGAAGAGAACTAAACTCAAATTACAGGTGATTATAAGTTCTGAGAATGCCTATCTGAAGTTTGAACCTACAATTATTGTATGGCTGCGGCATTTCACTTCAAGCTCAGACGTACCAAGCCTATTGGGAAAATGATCCTCTTATTGTAATTGGCTTTTTGCTGAGCAAGTTTTTCGTGATGATTTTATAATGACATTTCCGGAGTTTTCGTCTTCCTAAGGAAAAGGTGCAAGTGCTGGAATGAACGATATATAACCTTTGCCGCTAATTTAGTTTTAGGCCACCAATTCCATCAATCACTTGCCTAACATTTTGATATTGTTTTCCAATTTTCCAGCTATTTTGCTTCTTATGAATTACGGATGATACTTCGTTGATAGAATAACTTTATAACGCAGAAGAACAAGTCAATCATGAATTTGCGCCAAAGATATCATATAGAATGGCAAGATTCATTCTCCTTTAACTGGAATTTATGTTCTTGTTCTAAATATAAAGTATATTTAAATAGAGTAATTCTATTTTGCCATTTTATGTACTTGTTGGTGCAAATCTGAATTAATTCATATATAATTAATTATACCCAAAAAAAAAAATGAACATGTTGCATATAAAACTTTCAGGAATCCAGAAGACTTTCCACATTTCTTTTTTTTTTTTTTGGTGGGGGTTAGCTTGGTACAGCTTAGATTAAAAGAAGAGACTCTAATCAACGATTTCATCAGCTTATTACAATTAAGAACCAATATTCCGCAATTCGTACATGTGAATGGTAGAATTCACATTAATTCCAATTTCTGCTTCATATTTTGCATGCTCAAAAAAATCATTTGGCTTTTGATAGCCACAAAGTGTTGGAGAATGATTCAAAATTGTTTGAAAAAACTGGTCCTATTTTACTGCATGGTTTTAGGTCTCTTTGAATTCAAATTTTAACGGATTAGTGGATTAGTTTGTTAGCATCTTTTGCAGATTTTTTTGTTATTTACGTCATTATAAATGTAAGTTTGAGATTTAATAATATGATTAACATATCATTCTAGCTACCTCATTATTTCTATAAAAATTTGCTTTATCTCTTCTATTAAAAATCCAACATGGTATCAAAGTTTTTATTGGTAATAGGTCTGTGAGAAAAATGACAGGGGAGAAAACAAGTAAGATCTGGCCACATGTTTAATGGAGAAAATTATCAATCATGATCATATGAAACAAGATTTGAGGTTTACAAATGATCAAGCAAATTTGGCACAAGATGAAGAATCTCTTTCTTGAGAGTTGGAGACAAGTGCTCCAAAAGGAAAAAGAAAATTAATAGCAGAAAATTGATGAAAAAATGCATCAAAAATTGAAATTTGATGAGAAAATACATTAAAGAAATGAATTTTTGGTGAGAAGTGCATCAAGAAGCAGTTTTTTTGGAGAGAAGTGCTCCAACCATTGAAGGATGATGAGAAGTACATCATCGGTCACAAGAATTCTTACAACTTTGAATCAAGAGGAAATTTTGGAGAATGATTCAAAATTGTTTAAAAAAACTGATCCTATTTTATTGTATGTTTTTAGATCTCCTTGAATTCAAATTTTAATGAATTAGTGGATTAGTTTGTTAGCATCTTTTGCAAAATTTTTTTTTTATTATAAATGTAAGTTTGAGAATTAATAATATGATAAACATATCGTTGTATTTACCTCCTCTTTTCTATAAAAATTTCTCTTCTATTAAAAATCCAACACACAGGGCAACTTATTTCCAGAAGAAGATATATGGAGAACATGTCCCGTATCTCCCTGTCTTAAGCTATCTTTCCACAGACTATTCCTTTTTATCCTTTTTTTTTTCAGTAATTTCATTATATTGAAAGCAACACTTTTGAAGAGAGATTCTCAGTGAAAACAACAGTCCTTGTACGTACAATTGAGTCAAGAATTCTTCCACAGCATATGCTTCCTCTAAGATAGCATAAATAAGAGACCTTCAAGCCACGACATTGGCAAATGTCCTTTGGCATGCAGTCACTGTGTACAATGTGCTTTGCAAGTTTTGCATCTTTACTATAGCGTGTAGCCAGCCAAAGGAGATTTGCTCTGCAATATTTCTGCAACTGTGAATAAGTTAACTCCAAATTAAGTAGAACAATGAAAAAACCACATTCTTCAAATCCACACAATTTTTACATCATGCTATCTTCTATTTTTTTTTTTCAGTTATGAATAATGATGATTACACTTTTAATTATTCCCTAGCTAGAGCAGAATAAGCTCAAAATTTTCTTTCTGAGTCATATTCTATATGTGTTCCGCAATTTGTATTTGAATTGTTTTTCTGTCGTTTTTTCTTAATTTCAAGATGATTACCTATGTTATGCTGTCTTCTATGCAGTTAGAAGTAATTTTTTCGCTTCTTCCTTTTCAAATTTCACCCATTTTTTCACCAAGAAACCACAACATATAATAGTTTGGCTAAATGTCTTGGTTCTTTGAAATAAGATTACAAGTAATGGCTATTCATTGGGTAAAACCAGACAGCCGATATAGATTGAGATGACATGTTCAACCAACCAAAAGCAGAAAATTTTTTTTTAGTGAATATGATCCATCTGTTGCTATATTAAACGAATAAGATACATAAAGGAGGTATTGTAAGTTATATTTATACATAAGAGCTATGTCTGCTTGTACATAAAAATTGAATAGATTGAACTAACAAAATATTTGAGAGTCGTTGTTGGTTGCAGGTTTATTAAAGCATAAAAGGAGCAGAAAATAAGTGTCAGAAAAGTAATGGGTTAATTTGTGAACGCAAGTTGTGTTGATGATACGTGACTATCTATTCTTGAATAACTGTTGTTACGTAGAAGACAAAAAGGCAAGTCGTGGGCACATTTCAGAGATTAATACTGACGACAAAGTACGAAAAGATTTCAAGTTCGAATTCTCACTATCTTTTTCCTCTATAAAAAAAGGAAGTTCCAGCGTTTGTAGTGCTGAGGAAGGCAATTAGATGGCATCTTATTGATTAGATTGTGACTTTTTATTTAGTATTGAAACAAAACATGTGTACTTAATAATTCAAAGGAAATAATAAACAAGTAAAGACAGAGAGGGAGAGAGAGAGAGAGACTTTCCCTTTAACTTGATTCTCGACACCAATTATAGTCTGACTCTTAGTTTTTGAGAATTATCATTTGAGAGATTTTGTCCCCCAATACTTCATCAAATGAAAATTTGATAGAAGAGAAAAGACTAAATATTGCCTTGGTGAAATATTAGATTGAAAATTCTTTTCCAAAACATTGTGAAGCTTATTCTGAAAAATTACAGCGCCATCTATTAGTTTAAACCCTAATAGGAATCATCTTAATTCAGAATGATGAAATATATATACATATGAATTTGAAGAAGTAGAGCAATGAAATTGGTTTGGCAAAGAATTGCAGTGTAGTTGAATAACAAGGCAAGTCTCCTTTGGCAGTATTGAGAATAAGAGTTGACAAACACTCAAATTCCTGCCAAAGGAGAATTGCACTTATATTCTCCACTATTTAACTTCAATATCTGCTGCTGTCTGTTAGAGATAATGCAGAAATCTCTTAAGCTATTATTTTATTGCTTACATGTCTAGTGGTTTGTTTACTTGGTCAATAAATTAGCTGTTAGAGTCCTAGTCTAACTAGTTTGTTAGTAGTTGTCATATTTTCAGGAAAGTTTTTATGATCATGGATTTGTTCCTACTTTTAAGTATTTTTAGTTATTTTTCAATTGTATTTAAGAGACTTTCAGCTCAATAAAAATCATCCAAGTTCATCGTTAAGTTGCTGCATATTTCTATTCTTGCCTTTGTTTTCTATTATAAACTCTTTTATCTTTAACATCTGGTATCAGAGTCCGGTACTGAGGCCTGAGTTTTTCTTTGTGATGGCAAGCACTAACACATCGAATGGAGTGAATATTGCACAACCAGCAATACCAATTTTTCAGGGTAGCAACTATGATGTCTGGAGCACAAAGATGAAAACTCTCTTCATCTCTCAAGACTTATCACTACAAGAAAATCTGAAAATAACAACGAAAAAATAGCAATGAAAATGATTTAGCAACGGAAAATCAATTCAAAATATTTTTCGTTGCTAAAATCGGTTAAACTTTGTAGATTTAGCAACGGAAAAATATTTGGCTATCTTCCGTTCCTAAAAATGGAGGAAATTTTTGGTGCCAAAATTTAGCAACGGGAATTAGCAACGGAATCAGTATTTCGTTGCTATTTAAGGCGCCAATATATGGCAAAAAATATTTGGAACAAAAAATAGCAACAGAAAATAATTTTCGTTGCTAAATTAAATACCATTGCTAAAATAGCAACGGAAGATAATTCGGTTCGGTTGCTAAAATAGCAACGGTATTTATATTCGGTTGCTAAAATAGCAACCGAAATATAATTTTGTTGCTAAATAGCAACCAAATTTTTTCGGTTGCTAAAATAGCAACAAAATTTAAATTTCGTTGCTAAATAGCAACCGAAATAGGATTTCGTTGCTATTTTTCATTGCAATCGAATTTATTTTCGGTTGCTAAAATAGCAACGGAATTGAAATTCCGTTGGTAAATGAGGGGCATTTTAGTATTTTTAATGTTTGTTAGAAATATAAAATAGAAAAACCCTAGGCATACATATTGCCTCTTTCCTTCTTTGAACCTCCTCCTCCCACTCTTCCCCCACCCCCATAGTCAGCGCCGCTCATGAGAAAAACCCTAGGCATACACATACACATTTTAGTATTTTTATTTCTTTTTTGGTCTTAACCTAGATGGAGGTAGAAGGTGTGGAATTGGTTTTATGAATCCCCTCCAACATAGGATTTTCCGTTTACATTTATAGGAACTGTGGATTTGATTCTCCTGACATGGGGCGCTATTCTCATGCTAGTCACCTTGTAGTTGAATTTGCAGAGGTAATTAACTAATCTTTCTTATTAATCTAAAATGGTCTTTAAATTTTTAGCCTCAAAGCTTAATAAAATATTTTACTTTTCTAGATCATCCCTCAAGCACCGTATGCGCGACATGGATTGAGTCTTGGTGCAAATTTCACTCCCTTGATTTGACATCTTTTGCTGTTCTTCTACCCTGTAGCATACTCGATTTGCAAGGTAGGTTCATTTCCAAGCTAATTTAGAAGAGTAAATCTCTTTACCTGTACAATGAAAAATCCCCAGGTATGTAATTTCTCAAACAGTTCTCTGGTTCAACAATCTTTTTACCTGGATAATGAAAAATTCCCAGGTATGTAACTTCTTTTTGCTTCGAATTATTTTTTTTTTTTGGTTGTTAGACTTCCAATGTCATCTTAATTTATTAAATTTATTTCTGTTTTTGTTGTTGACAGATCTTGAAATGGAATATGGAAAAATGTGGACTTTATACAACCTTTTTTGTCCTTTGAAGAAAATGATGCTGGTAATGTGGCAGTTTCATTTTCTTTAATTTGTTTTAATCATAACTTCCAACCCCTCTGACTTTGTTCTCAATGACTACTCTTTGACTGTGTTGATCTGTTATTAATTTTTTTTCCTGGTACATTTGCTCTTTCTTATATATGTATGCTGGTATTCTTAAAGGATCCAAACACAAACTTAGCACAGTTGAATGTTTGAATGCTGCAGAGGATTTTTCTGTTTCAATCTTTGTGTTTTAGTGAATTGCAAGTAACGGAGTTGAGTGTTTGAATATGTAGGAGAAGTAATATAAGAAGCATATGCACTTGAATATGGGAATGATTATCTTGAGATACATTTGGTGTTAACAGACTGTGTTATCGGATTGCTCCAATTTAAGAATTACGATTAATATGGGCCCATATCTCATATTAATAACTTTAAGTCTTTATATATTTTCGTCATAATTGAATTGCTAATACTTTTATTATTTTTAATCGAAAGCACGCCTTTGAATTATCTATGAAGCAGGTGCAGCAATACTTTTTATATATAATATACAGAATAGAATAAAAATTAAATCTTAATCAATTAAGAAAATTGTCGAATTCTTAAATGAATTTTCTGATGCAGCAACACTCTATTAGTATCACAAAGACAGATATTTTTTATGAGACCTACTTATTGCTACGTTAATTATTTCAATTTAAATAAAATAAAAAAATATAGAGGTTTAATTGAAAGAAACAAAATATTAGATGTCTAATCTTAACAAAAAGTAGTTTGCGAGGTCAATTGTTAAAAAAATAGTATGTATATTAGAGGTTAAATTATATTTGTCTCTATAATTGATAAGGTTGAACACCAAACCTGAGATAAAGACAAAAGGTTTGTTGACTGAGATTCAATTCAATTGCGTAAATTATATTTACAGCTGTGGTCTATTTGCTTCCAGCTGGCCAACTCACATCAAGGAGGTTCCTGCGAGTCTTTCAATACTAGTGACAAAGTGGTCCTTTTCTTCTCCATAAATGGCTACTAAATTTAACAAAAATAATCACGTATAGTTTCAATGATGGTTTTTTGATTCCAATTAACTCTAGCTAGTTGGTTTTTATTTCATCCCACAAAAATGCAAACTGCACGTCGATTGTTTCTCCATTGGCAGGAGCTATGTAGCTGCTAGATAGGAGACGGGAGACATGAAATGCATCAATTATTGGTTCTATTAGGTAGAAGATGGGAAGGATCCCAGGAATTTGGTTGTGTTAGGTCCCATCAAATTTATATAATAATAGAATGAATAATTCATCTCTTTGAGAAGGGCTGCACCATCAATCTTTATCTATCAGTGCATGATAAATTGACCACTGCCAATATTGATTTTATCTTATGATATAAATATAATTCTTTGGTCTGACCACTCAATTCCAAACTAATTACTAGTACACTGTCGGTGCAATGGCATACAATATCAGTTTTTGTGGGCATTTCTGGAATGATAGACAGAATTGCTGGCACTTTTGCTAAAAGAGGTTACAAAATTGAGTCCCTTGCTTATTAAGCTAACAAATATTAATTTAGAGGCCTTGAATGGCTACTGCATCTTTATAGGGTCTTTAAAGGTACCTTTTTTGTTCTTGACAAATGGTGAGTTACTTAAATGATTCAATTTTTTATTTATCTAAAGAAAACATGAGCAGGAAAGAATAAATGTTTCTGTTGATTGTATACGTATGCATGCACAATAACATGTGAATATTACCAACTATATGAATATATGAATGTAAACATATCTACTTATTTTTGTACTTTTATTTCAATTGCAGATGTGTATTCACATAGCTTTTCCTTTTTTTTTTTTTATCTAACTTAATGATTCATAAAATTGATGTTATTTCAGCTGCCACAATTGCAGATGTGTAGATCATAGCTGGATTTTGAATTCTTAGTTGACTTGTCTGTTCCACCTTCAGGGCTTACCCTTGTTCACATTGAAATTAACAAAATTGAAAAGAAAAGGCAGATCTGATGACTATAAAAAGACACAGTAGAAGACAAAATTTTGGCTCTCCAGGTATCATTCTATAAATTGTACGGGGATGTGAATCTTTTATTTTGTTTGAACACAAATATCAATTTTTGTTTTTAAGTCTTTTTGTGCGAGAGTTTATCCAAGCATGGCAAAACTTTTCCTTTAATTTTATTTGCTCTTCACTTTTATTTGCAGGAGGAAAAGAGAAAAATGGTAGCATCTGCATTTGGGGAAGATCCAAGTGGGGGCTCGGCTACTTGCTTGACAGTTGAAGATCTCAAATATCTATTTATGGGGAGAAGTGTTACAAGAAAAGCTGCTCATTTCTCTGTGTTGTTTCATTCATTTTTCTGACTAAATATATTGTTAAAATTCTTAATTATCGTCTAGGTGAGCTGAAGCTGTAAGTATTCTTAATTATGGTTGTAGTGAGTACTACAAGATTCCATCCTCTTCAAGGGTCAAGAAAGAGAGTGGGAGTTGTATTTTTTCAATCTTTAACTGCACCCACATTTCCATCAAAGAGAGCCAAAGGTAATTAGGTTCTTTTCTTGATGTTTATATCAGATAAACAATAAAGTAATCTTGATATTTATACATGCCAAGCAAATATTGGATGCACACAGCACTTTTTAACAATGGAAGATATTTTTTACTCGGAAAATGAGATATGAAATCTTGCCTTTAAAAAAAAGTGCAAACTCTTTAGATATTTCTTCACGGGATTTCTCATTTTCATATTCTATTCTCCATTCTTACTTTTAATCTTTTGCTGAAAGGTGGAGATAATGATTTAATTATAACAAATTCCATATTTTCATATTCTATTCTCCATTCTTTCATATTACCTTTTTGCCTGTAAATTCTTGTTATTCAACTTTCTTGCTTTTTTTAAGTGGTTGGTTATTGATAGCACAGGTGAAGAGTAGATTTGATCCAAAAACTGGAGGAGCAGACCCAAATACGTTTTCAAAAGCTATAACTGATCTTGGATTTACGCCAATGGTCAAGGTTATAAATATAATTGAATATTCTCCCTATTTGACCCAATAATTATTTCTATCTTGCTACAGATACAAATTATGTGCAGGACTTGTCAAATAAAATGTTTATTTTATTATACTTCCAAAAGGTGTGTTGGTTTTGTAGATTAAATATTACTTTCTGATATTTATCATTTCATTTCTGTGTTCTTAGAAAGTTGAGTAGTTCTTGTGTTTTTTAGGAGAAGCAAAGTTCAAAGAAAAAAGCAATTGAATGGCCTGAGTTGAAACCTTGTTTATATAAGCACAGATGAAAATCAAAGAAGATTCTCTGCTGTGATACTACAACTTAAAAGAAACATAGAGACCCATGGTTGTACACATTGTAATAGTTGAGTAGGTAAAATTTTTTGCTTTATTATTCTCTTCATCCAAGATGCACTCTGTTGTAGATCATACATTTTTTTAATTGACTGCAATCTCTTGGACACATTGGAGCTCCAATTATGTTAATATTTGCATTGTGTTTTCAATTATGTAAATAAAAAATATTGGCAACAACCTTTGTAACATTGCTGGTAGGGTTATAATGTTTATTGTGGTCTCTGATTTTTTTCCTTGAAATTGTTTTGGTAGTTATGATGAGAAGAGTCCTTGTATCAAATCTAAAGGTATTGTGGTTAAGTAATTCATACTTCATTTTAATTGGTATAACTTTATTTTTCTTGTCTGATGGCAATGCTGCTCTTTGGTTGAACATATCTGCTACTTGTTTGACAAGAATTGCCAAAAGGGAAGTGGTTTTATTGTGTAGATTGTGGTAATATATATTCTACTGTGCAGAAGCTGCTAGTCTAGTCAAATCATTACTTTGCACTAGAATTGGACTAAGGTCCTTTTCTAACTTCTTTTAGGTAACAAGTATTTGTTTTGTTTTTGGTGTATTGGATACGAAACTTTATAGTTATCTAGACCCAAATCATCATATATATATTTTCCAGTTAACTTTTATTGTTCCTAGGATGAACTTTAATCATGTTACCTGTAGGTTTTTGCATAAATTTTATGTGAAAAATCAATAATAATTTAGTGACGGAATAGCGACGATAATTCCATCGTAATTTTTTTATAATACCGACTGAATTTAATAATGAAAACTTTAATTCGGTTGCTAGAAACAGCAACAAAAATTGATTTTGGCTGCTATAAATAGCAATGAAATTTCTATTCGGTTGCTAAATATAGCAACGAAAATTCTAATTCCATTGGTAAAAATAGCAACGAAAATTGAAATCCGTTGCTAAATTTAGCAACGGAAAACAATTTCCGTTACAAAAAATACCAACCGTCAAATTTGCAACCGAATGTTCCGTTGCTACTTTTCGTTGCTAATTTTTAATAGCAATGGAAATTCAACAAATTCAGTTGCTAATTTTCATTGTTATTTGCTAATTTTCTTGTAGTGTATGGGAGTTGGTAGAGAAAGGCTACAATGAAGAAGGTGCAACGGAAAGATACTTTGAAGGATTTATGAAAAAAGGATGCTAAAGCTCTCTTCTTCATTCAACAAGGTGTAGATGATGCTGTGTTATCCTCCCGAATTTCAACTACAACAAAAGCAAAAGAAACATGGGTTGTTCTCATGAATGGGTATCAAGGCATAGCAAAGGTACTTACTATCAAGCTTCAAACACTTCGTAGAAAGTTTGAAAGCTTCCAAATGAAAGATGGAGAAACCATAGATGAGTGTTCCAACAATCTTATGGCTATAGTCAATCAAATAAGGAAGTATGGAGAGAAGATGATCGATCAAAAGGTTGTTGAGAAATTGCTGTGAAGTTTGACACGAAAGTATGATTCAGCTGTATCGGCGATAGAAAAATCCAGAGACTTGACAGTCTTGATAATTGATGAACTATTGGGTTCTTTGCAATCTCATGAAGATCGGTACAAAAGCTATGAGGAGAGCTCTTTTGAGAAGGCATTCTAGACTAAGATACGATTTTCAAATAATGACAATGACAATGGGGGTAGTAACAACAACACAAATCATGGAGGTTATTCATCTCGAGGAAAAAGAGAAGGCAGAGGTACTAGAGGAGGTGGACGATCAAGTGAAGGTGAAACTCAAAAGCATAAGTTCAGGTGTTATTATTGTAACAAAATTGGTCATATTGGGAAGTATTGTCATTTGAAAGAAAGAGATGAAAAGCAAGCAAACTTTGTTGAAGAAAATGATGAGGATGAGTTTGAATGTTTGTTTCTTGCTTGCTATACTACTAATGTTTGCTTTTCAAATGTGTGGCATATGGATAGTGGTAGTAGCAGCCATAAGACAACAAATTTGGCAGCATTTGTTAGCGTGGACAGTTCAGTTAGACCAAGTGTGAAGATGGCTAATGGAACGATACGTAAAACAGAAGGAAAAGGAGTGGTGAAACTGAATTCTTGCAGAGGCAGCTGCATCAAGAATGTTCTTTATGTTCCGAATTTGGACTCAAACTTACTGAGTGTTGGGCAATTCTTAAGAGAAGGCTACTCATTGCTCTTTGAAGATTTATCATGTTCTGTTTTTATTGATAAAAGTAAGGAGAAGTTGCTACTCAAGGTTGCCATGGTGAAGAATAATATGTTTCCCGTCACTTTAAGTGATGAGAATCAAGCCTTTGCTGCCTCTATAGACAATGACAATTGGATGTGGCACCACAAGTATGGCCACTTGAATTTCAAAAGCTTGCAATTGATGTCTGATCAAGATTTAGTGTATGGATTACCTTCCATTTAACAAGAAAATGATGTATGTGAAAGTTGTGCACTTGGGAAACAGCATAGGGACTCTTTTCTAAAAGGGCATACGAGGAGAGCAACAGAACCTCTTGAGCTGGTTCATGCTGGTGTTTGCGGCCCAATGCAAACTCCCTCTCTGGATAATAACTTATAGTATCTTATGTTTGTTGATGATTATAGCAGGATGACGTATGTATATTTCCTTAAGCATAAATTAGATGTGATGTCCACCTTCAAGAAATTTTAGCTTTTTGTTGAAAAACAAAGCAAGTATAAATTGAAGACTATGCGAACAGATCATGGTAGAGAATTTAGGTCCAATGCATTTGAAAATATTTGTGAAGACTGTGGAATTTGTAGACAACTGACAGCATGCTACACACCCTAACAAAGTGGAGTGGCGGAAAGGAAGAACAGAAGTCTTGTTGAGATGGCAAAATGCAAAAAATCTTCCGAAGCACTTATGGGCTGAAGCAGTGCACATAACAGCCTATATTTTAAATCGAAGTCCTACAATGACATTGCACAATCAAACACCATTCGAAGCATGGAATGGATGGAAGCCTAAGGTAACCCATTTTAAAGTTTTTGGATGCATTTCTTATGTTCATACTCCATCACAGCAATGAAGTAAGCTTGATGATAATAGTATTAAATACATCTTTATGGGTTATAGTGTTAATATTAAAAGCTATCATTTTTATGATCCAATTGCTAAAAAGCTTATCATTAGTCGTGATGCTTTGTTTGATGAGGAAAATACATGGAATTGGGATGAGAAACAGGGGTGTCAAGAATTCTTTCACATAGAGGAAGCAAGTATTGAAGAAATTCGTGGTGATCAAAATTCATGTTCTTCGACTTCAACAAACCAATCCAGCCCTATGGATTCACCTGCAGTACCAACGAATTCTTCTAATCTTTCAAGTGGTGCATCATCAAGTGGATCTTTTACACCTTCAAGAAAATAGGGTTCGTTGCTGGAAACTTATCAAAGAACAGAAAGATGTCAACTTGCTTAGATTGAAGAGCCAAACTACTTTGAAGATGCAGTGATTTCAAAGGAATGGCTCGCTGCGATGGATGCGAAAATGCAGTCTTTGGAAAGAAATCAAATGTGGGAGCTGGTTGAACTACCTAAAGGCAAAAAAGTGGTTGGGTTGATATGGATCTATAAACTCAAATTCAAACCTGATGGCTCAATTCAGAAACATAAAGCAAGATTGGTGGCTCGTGGATACATGCAAAAAAAGGGATTGATTTCGAAGAAACATTTTCATCGGTAGCTAGATTTGATACAATTAGAACAATTTTTGCTATAGCTGCTCATTACAAATGGAACGTGTATCACTTTGATGTGAAATAAGCCTTTTTGAATGGTATTTTGGATGAGGAAGTGTTTGTGGAACAGCCAACAGGGTATGAAGCTAAAGGTGAAGAAAAGAAAGTCTATCGCCTTAAAAAAGCTTTATACGGGCTCAAGCAAGCTCCAAGGGCCTAGTACGCAAGAATTGATGGGCATTTCACTAAAAATGACTTTGAAAGAAATACAAGTGAGCCGATTTTGTATGTAAAGAGAAGGGGGCTGGTGAGTTACTTATTGTTTGTCTTTACGTAGATGACTTAGTCTATACTAGTAATAGTGATAACTTGATTGCTGAATTCAAAAAGCTTATTTGGTGAGTTTGATATGACTGATATGGGATTGATGAGTTATTTTTTGGGGTTGGAAATACAACAATGTGCTGCTAGAATTTTTGTTTGTCAGCAGAAATATGTAAGAGATCTCCTTGAGAAGTTCAAACTACAAGATTGCAATCATGTGAAGACTCCCATGGCGACAAACCAAAAGTTTAGCATTAAAGATGGAGAAGAAAAGGTTGATGCAAGTGTGTGTCGTAGCTTAATTGGTAGCTTGCTTTATCTCACCAACACCCGACTTGACATTCTAAAAGCAACAAGTCTGCTGTCAAGATTTATGCAAACTCCAAGTAAGGTGCACTATGGGGCTGCAAAAAGAATTCTACGTTACTTGAAGGGAACAAGTTCTTATGGTCTTTGGTACAACAATGATAATTTACACCTGTGTGGTTTCCCGGATAGCGATTGGGCAGGTTCGGTGATGATTGCAGAAGTACTATAGGCTACATCTTTAGTCTTGGGTCAAGTGCAATATCATGGAGTTCAAGGAAGCAAACTTCTATAGGTAGCTCTTTCGTCATCAGAAGTTGAGTATATGACTGTAACTTCAGTGGCATGTCAACCGGTATGGTTGCAACGAATTCTGAATGATGTGAAGCAACAACAGAATGTGACTACAATTTATTGCGACAATCAATCCACTATTGCTATGACGAAGAATCCCGTTTTTCATAGTCGTACAAGGCATATTGAAACGCGTCATCACTTCATTAGAGAATTGGTAGCAAAAGGAAGCAATGAGATTGCTTATTGCAACACAGATGAGCAGCAAGCTGATATGTTCACGAAGCCTCTTCCTTGACAAAGTTCGAGTATTTTAGGGATTTAATTGATGTTGTGGATTTCTGCATTAAAGGTGTATGTTAGAGATAATGCAGAAATCTCTTAAGCTATTATTTTATTGCTTATGTGTCTAGAGGTTTATTTACTTGGTCAATAAATTAGCTGTTAGAGTCCTAATCTAACTGGTTTGTTAGTAGTTGTCATATTTTCAAGAAAGCTTTTCTGGTTGTGGATTTGTTCCTACTTTTAAGTATTTTTAGTTATGTTTTCAGTTGAATTTAAGAGAATTTCAGCTCAATAAAAATCATCCAAGTTCATCGTTAAGTTGCTGCATATTTCTGTTCTTGCCTTTGTTTTCTATTATAAACTCTTTTATCTTTAACACTGTCTTCTAAGGATCCATGGCTTCTTTTTATCAATGGTAGATTCGCACATTGAGATCGGATATTCGATTACCAAAATCAAAACTGGAATTATCCATCGGATCATTCCTTCCGATGAGCTTCTTCTTTCACCTTTCCATCAAATTAATGGTCCCCTTGTTATTGGATAGGATTCCTTTGTTCTACCTTTTTTCATGCATTTTCACGTAGCTGCATATATTCACATATATATTATTAAATTAATGTACAATGATGACATCTCCTGTACATCTCCTGGAAAATTCTCTTCTTTCATAAAAGGATGACACGATTAAGCCATTTCATTAAATATCAGATTGCCTTTTGGAAAGTCAGGACCACGTATCTGAACAATATCTCAAGAATTTTTACTTGTCTCATTTCATTTCTCTGTCTACACAGTTTGCATTTCTGGACTGCATAATCACTCCATCATGCTTCCAAGTTATAATGCTTTCTTTTCTTTCTTTTTTTTTTTTCTTTACTATAGAAATATAATATCTAATTACAAAAATATAATTAAAAAAATTGAACTCAAAATTTACCTCATGTTTGTTTTATTAGTACGGATCACCAAACTAACTCATGGTGGTTGCTTTTTTTTTTTTTTTTGATAGATTTGACTGTAGTCAGATAGAATTTGACAAAAAGCAGTAAATACTAATTAAAAGAAATTGAAAGGTTTGAGTTATAACCAACTATAAAGAAAATTCGGGAGCTATAGAAGTTTGATTAAAGAGTCTATGCTGACTTAACCATACCTAGGAGGAGAGGCTATTGTTTGGTTCTTAATTGCAATTTAGTGATTTATTTTATGAGTGAAATATAGAGAAAAGAAATAAAAAGAAATTTAATTTCTCTTAATGTGTTTAGTTGTAATAAAATAAAAGAAATAATATTTTAAAGTTTTATTTAGTCTTTCTCTCTCGTTTTTCTTTATTTTTCCACTTTTTCCATATATTCAGTGGGAAATTATTTTGGAGGTTAAGAGAGAATTGAGAAATATAAACTTCTATGAAAAATTAGAATTCTCTCCTAATTACTTTAATGTCCAAACAATAAATAAAAAAAATATATTTTTTTTAATTCATTTCTTTTCCGACCAATCTATCAAAACAAACAAGTTAGAATTTTCTATATTCGGGAAAATTATAAAAGAAATGTAAAGGAACACAGTCACTGCAGTCAGTGGGCTCCATTGATCCACTCAAGTAAAAAAAAATTATGTATATAAATAAAAATTCTAAACATTTTATATATATTGTGAAGTTTAAGCGAGTTTCTATTATTTTAGTGTAAAATTTGATTCCCTTGAAATAAACTCACACAAACTTTAAGTGAGTTTCTATAATTCTAAAATATACATCAATGTATAAGTATTTTTAGGAAGTGGGGTGTTAGAAACCGGCTTACAGAAACCGGCTTACATGTATGCCGGAATCTGACGAGATGGGCTCCACTTGATTGACCACATTAGGTGTTGAAAACCAACTGTACTTATTGCTGGAATCCGACCGATGGGTCTCACAAGGAGAGATAATCTAGCTTGAACTAGTGCCGGTATTGAGCGCCTCTATCGTCCTCCACACCAACTCTGATTTTCTTTTTTTTTTTTAAATGTGCTCAACCCCGGCTTTCACTTTTCTGCTCACACTACAAAGAAATGACGATACAATGGTCTTTCTCGTGATCAAAGACCAAATAGTAATTAAAGATCAATTATTAGGAATCTCATATATAAGGGAGAAGGTTGTATGCACGCTCGTCCATTTCATTTTTCTTTCTTCCTATCACACTTGTTTTTTTGCTTTCATAGTTCACTCTTTCTTTGCTGCTTCTCATTTATAAAGTTTCTTGCATTAATTTATATCATTACTTTAATTATAATTAAATTAATTAGTGTTGTAAATAATATTTTGAATTTTATTTGAAGGTAAGATATTAACTTCTAATATTATTGTAATACATAGTTTAAATTTGTTAATTAAAATCTATATTATTATTAATTTCATTTTCATGTTTAATTTGTAAGTGGTAATAATTTTGAAGGTTATTTAATTTCAAGATTGAAGGTAAGATATTTACTTTTTTTAATCAATATATATATATATATATATATATATATATATATATATATATATATATATATATATATATATATATATATATATATATATATATATATATATATATATTAAGAAATTTTAAAAATTAAAAAAATAACTCACAAGGAAATAATAAAATTAATTGTTTAGCATGATATTTGTTTTGAATTAATTAAGTTGTGAATTAATTATTTAGCATGCTATTTGAAACTATTGATCGCTTAATAATTTGTAGTGTATAAAATTAATTTAATTGATTGATAAATATTAAATGGTTAAAAAAATGCATTGATAAATGATCAAATTTTGAAGTGCGCTATATGTCGAAATTAAAAATTTATCTTTACATGCTTAAAACTTGAAATGAAAATTTATATTTATATTTTAAAATTTAAAATTTAAAATTTAAATAAATTATATATATATAATGTGATAAATATTAGTTTTATAAAATTTTATGATTAAAACAAAGATAATGGACGTAAAGTTTAATAATAATAATAATAATAATAATGTATCTATGGAGGAAGACAAATAATCTTCATGAGTTTCAATCAATCAATCTATAATTAACGGAAAACAAAATGAAGTATTAAAAGATATAATAAAAACAAAGGCCCCAATACTGGCACAAAATCAATCCAGATTTCAAATGGACGTGGGACCCAAAAGTCGGGTACCAGCATGTGCTTCGGCCGATTTCAAGCACACCATCTAGTTAAGTATGCGGGGCCAGCCATGTCGGATTTCAGCACATCTTTGTGTCAATTTTCAGCGTCCTAGTTTTATAAATATATTACTGCATATTTTGAAATTTTTTTAAAATTTATCCTATTTTCAAAAAAAATCCCTTTTAGGAATATTGATGACTGCTACATCCAATGGCTGATCTAAAAAGGAAAACATACCGACTGGATTGAATGGAAATTGTAACGGTTAAATCAAAATTTAGAAGAAAAATAGAGAGAATAGTATTTAAACTTAAGAGTTTCTAGGCCATGAGAAATTTGGAGAGTTTGTATAGTACATGAGTGGGATGCATTAAATGTATTAGGCCATTAACAGTTTAACAGCCTATCATTGAATAGTAATTACTTTTTTTTTTTGATAATTACATGTTTCGGATAGAGAAAATGGAATACAAAATCTAATCAATTAGAAAATCAGTTAAATTTTTAATTGTTTAAACTACTGATAATTTTCAGCAACTTCTGTTGATTGTAAACGATTTCTTATTTATTGTAAAATTAAAACAAAAATTTAACTCAATTCAAACTTATAGAGGTCCAAGTATAACACAGTTCGATTATCAAATGCTCAAATACGATGAATTGGGCTTAAATTTAATTTCCTGATATCACAGTTTATGATAAATGAACTAATATTATGTGAATAAACCTATCCCCACATTTTTCACAAGATCCTCAATTGAAATTTTCGCACGAGGATGCCTTGAGGATAAGGGAATAAACACTGAAATTCTATCTGTAAAAATAAATCTTAATTATTTACCTGAAGGCGAGGCATCTCTGTGATATAAATACCACGATCTTGATCGTTACTCCATAAAATTTGACATATACTGCAGCAAAATTATTGAACAAATCTTCTTTGGCAGACGCTCCACCAAGCAATATGCATAAGTGGTTTGTATGCCAAAGGAGATTTGCTCGCCAATTGCACTGCAACACTCTTCTTCTCATTCTCATACCATTATTCACAATTATTGCTTGGGATTTCGTCCTGCGAATCTCAACTTAATTACTTTCCAATTGCATTTAAGCTTCTTTTAATTTTCTTCCCAATCAAGTTTTATTTTAATATAACCTGCAGGTTTTTCTTTTTTCCTGTTATATTTTAGCATTAACAGAAAATGTCAATGCCAAATATATATAGTGTGTGTGTGTGTGTGTGTGTGTGTGTGTGTGTGGTGTTTAAAATTAGTTTTTTTCTCTTTCAGGAAAAGAAAATAGTTTTATTTGTTTTGCATGTGTGATCTTATATTGAAGAGTACGTAGTAGTGGCAAAAGACTTCTTGTGGTCCGAATGAGATACCCAAATAGGATGAAGTCGGAAAATGGGTTCAAATCACCCGAAAACACCATAAAAGTTTTTCCTGATCGGAGGTTATCGGGATGAACACTCCAATAGTGAAACAAGAGTATTAATGATGAGAGAGAAAGTTTAAAGAGAAAATCTCTTACTATAGAGCCTATGTATAGGCTTTGGTTGCTTGGATGACTATGGGCTAATCATCGTTTGCCATAACAGAATTTTCACCTTAGTTAAGTTGATATTATCTCCATAACTATTAGAGTTAATTGGGCTTTTGGACGGGCTAAGTCTTAATTAATGCCCACTAATAGAGGTTAATAAAACAGGCCACCACGCCATGTACATATACTATTTCCTTTTTATTATGGAATTTCTACACAAATGCTCCAAGGAAGTAAACAGCTTTCAGAGCTGCTATCAGAGGCTCAAGGAGATGTGTAAGCCACTCATAAAATAGTATACAATTATAGAATAGAAAATATAATTCTACACTAAATGGAAAATTAATATAAAATATATTTCTATATTTCAATAATACTTTTCTAACATAATCATTTTATTCTTTTCATTATTGTTCGAACTCGCACATAATACCCATGTGTCATGGCATGCAATGTATATATACCTTGTAAATCAGCAGTCGAAAATAGGGAAAGTTTCAGTGAAAAGGAAGAGAAAAGAGGATATGCTGAAGAAGTAGCAGCATATGCTGGGAGCTGAAGGTTCTCCTTTCTCAATCATGGAATTGTGGTCCTAATTTTTCTCACCATCAATCCAAAGCCCAAACAACCTTCAAAAATGTTTTCTTTGTTTCAATCAGATTTTATAACAGTAATTGTATATGGACCACCGTGTTCATAGCTTATTAACAGCTAATTGCTGTAGGGCAAATTATTATCATGTTTAGAGAATCAGATTTCGTCCATAAAATGAAAAAGTAAAAGAAAAATGGTACGAAATAGGTGGCTACGTACATTCATCTCCAATTACAGAATGTTTTATTGGACACGACATTTCGAAAAACTCATAAATTTTGATGAAATTTTGTCCAAAGTAAATTGAGATTTACAGGGGAAGATTTTCATAGACTTTTATTTTATTAGAAAAATAAATAAATGAACTTTTTAATAGATATTAATGATTTAGTTTACCTCAAAAAAAAATCGATAATACGAATCCTTAAAAAGTAAGCAGGGTCATAAATGGACAAAAAAAAATATGAATCATAAATGGACAGATTATAAATGGATTTGACGAATTTAGGCCAACCCATGGGTTGAGCTCACATATCTTTGGAGCAAACTCATGACCAGAATCATAATATTAAGCAAATATGCAGAAATTAACCAAGTTTGAAAAAACTCTAGTCTACTGATTTTAGTTATGAGATACATATCAATTTTTGAACTCTTCAATAACCCAAACAAAAGAGAGAAGCAAAAATAAATATAACATCCTTACTATAACAAAGTAATGGCGATTTAAACGATTATCAAGAATTTTTTTTTTTCAAATTCTTATGTTGAACCATAAATAATATTCACTGACTACAAGCTTTTTTAATTATTGTTGACTATGATTATACTTGCCGATTGACCTATAACTGTTCAATTTACTATTCATTAATAAAAATTTCAGTAATATAACAGTTTAAAAACTTGTCTACCCAACCTGTAAAGCAAACAATACCACAGCCTCTTAAAGGTACAACAATTCATGAGCGATATACGCATTCATCCATCAGACTCATTCTGTTGCCACTTCATATCACAAGTCATATAGACATATAAATAATTATATTGTTCATATACAAGCCAACTTTAACTTTCAGAATTAGGTTGTATATATACATGCCATGCAAAAAGAGTTTCTAGCTATTTTTTCTTCTTTAAAATTAAGCTACAGTGTATGTACTTTACTCCACTTAGATGCCTGAATCTATATGCATGAAACACTACGCGCTGAGCATTAAATATGTTCAGTGATAACTATAAATCCATGAATCTCCAGAATATGCACAAATGCATTATACATGCAACTTATATATACCTTGTAAATCAGCGGTCGAAAATAGGGAAAGTTTCAGTGAAAAGGAATAGAAAAGAGGATATGCTGAAGAAGTAGCAGCATATGCTGGGAGCTGAAGGTTCTCCTTTCTCAATCATGGAATTGTGGTCCTAATTTTTCTCACCATCAATCCAAAGCCCAAACAACCTTCAAAATGCTTTCTTTGTTTCAATCAGATTTTATAATAGTAATTGTATATGGACTATTGTGTTCATAGCTTATTAACAACTAATTGCTGTAGGGCAACTTATTATCATGTTTAGAGAAACAGATTTCGTCCATAAAATGAAAAAGTAAAAGAAAAATGGGACGAAATAGGTGGCTACGTACATTCATCTCCAATTACAGAATGTTTTATTGGACACGATATTTCAAAAAACTCATAAATTTTGATGAAATTTTGTACAAAGTAAATTGAGATTTACAGGGAAAGATTTTCATAGACTTTTATTTTATTAGAAAAATAAATAAATGAACTTTTTAATAGATATTAATGATTTAGTTTACCTCAAAAAAAAATTGATAATACTAATCCTTGAAAAGTAAGCAGGTCATAAATGGACCAAAAAATATAGTTCATAAATGGACGGATTATAAATGGATTTGACAAATTTTGGCCGACCCACGGGTTGAGCTCACATTTCTTTGGAGCAAACTCATGACCAAAATCATAATATTAAGCAAATATGCCGAAATTAACCAAGTCTGAAAAAACTCTAGTCTACTGATTTTAGTTATGAGATACAAATCAATTTTTGAATTCTTCAATAACCCAAACAAAAGAGAGAAGTGAAAATAAATATAACATCTTTACTATAACAAAGTCATTGCGATTTAAACGATTACCAAGAATTTTATTTTTCAAAATCTTATACTGAACCATAAATAATATCCACTGACTGCAAGCTTTTTCAATCATTGTTGACTATGATTATACTTGTTGATTGACCTATAGCTGTTAAATTTACTATTCATTAATAAAAATTTCAGCAGTATAAAGGTTTAAAAACTTGTCTGCCCAATCTGTAAGGCAAACAATGCCATAGTCCCTCAGGAGTACAACAATTCATGAGCGATATATGCATTCATCCATAAGACTCATTCTGTTGCCACTTCATATCACAAGTCATATATGCATATACATAATTATATTGTTCATATACAATCCAACTTTAACTTTCAAAATTAGTTTGTATATATACATGTCATACAAAAAGAGTTTCCAGCTATTTTTTCTTCTTTAAAATTAAGCTACAGTGTATTTACTTTACTCCACTCAGATGCCTGAATCTATATGTATTAAACACTATGCGCTAAGTATTAAATATGTTCAGTGGTGACCATAAATTCATGAATCTCCAAAATATACACAAATGCATTATATATGCAAAATTTCTTAATTATTCAATAAAACGCAATTATCACGCCACTTAACATTTTAGTCCTTGATTTTTTTTCAATTAATTACAAAATTGCTATTTTTACAACTTATTTATAATTTTGTCACTACTTCACTTATTTTCACTCTAAATCTATAATTTGACATACAAATTACTAATTAGTCCCTATTTCATCATTTTCATGTCAAATTACGTTTTGATCCTCCAAAACTATAAGAGTCCAATTTTAAGCCATTCATTCACTTCTTTATTATTTTTACTTGTTCATTCACTATTTTATCATTTTTACCCGTTAAACTTATTATTTAGGTAAATTACCATCTTGATTCTAAACTTTTCATTTTCTTTCATATAGGTCCTTTTTTACTCTAATTCTCATTTTTCACTTCACTTTTTACACTTTTAACTTATTTTTTTACCATTATGCCCCTAGTATAATCCCAACAAAAATCTTCAAATCGGATATACGGGATGTAGATTCCATAGGTCCACAGCACTGCACTAAGGAATGATCCCGAAAGATCACTAAATTACTTCCACTTAACACTTAACACTTCACCGAACTATGAAAGAACATTACGAACCTACCATAGTAAAGCAAGTTGCCATGACTTGCACCGCAATATGAATATTTTTATGGCTAGCCAAATATATTTTGAACTAAATTTAAATCGCCTGACTACTACTAAAGGCAAAATTACTTACTTATCTTAAATTCACTTTTCACATTTTAACTCTTTCACTTACATTTGCATTTCAATATACTAGTTACTCAACTTTTTCATCACTTTTGCACATTTTATGAATTATCTCGTTATAATTCATCACTTTAACTTATTTCATGAATTATTTCATCATAATTCAATATTTTCACCTTGAACATAATGCAAATTCACTCTCCAAAATATTCATACAAATTTCATAAATTCTAAATAAATTTATGGACACTTCTTTTCATGTCTAAATTCATTTTATGCCATTACACATCATATATACACAAAAAAAATATCCTAGTAGACACTAAGTTTCTATTCGGCCAATGTAGGTTTCACACACTGCCAACTCTTTTAATTCCATTTAAGCATTATAAAGGTCATTTTCAAGGTTTTTAATCACTTTTCTAAGCTTATATTCAATTTAAGAATGCATTTAACACAAGTTCACTTAGGTTACCTAATGTAAACACATTCAAAATTGAAGGAAATTGATAGATTTTATAGTCACAAACCTTATACACTTGCTTAAGCTCCCATTGACTTCCTTTTTCTTACCTTTTCTCTTGGAAGGTTGTACACCACTTTGATTTTCTACAAAGGGATGAATTTCTTAATCAATAAAACACTAAGATTTTGATCTCTTTTGCTCAAAATAACCTTATAAATGAATTCTAGGTACCCAAAAAAATCTTTAGGCACCTTAAAACCAAATTTAAAGCTTAAATTTCACTTACCCAATTTTAAGCTTTTCACTTTATCCCTTGATTTCACCCACTATTCTTACTCAAATCAAAAAGTAGGGACCTTGGAAAACTTGTAGGAAGGCTGAATCATACCTGGGATGCTTTGATTAAGTGAGAAACTAAGAGAAAGATCGAAGAAATTTGAGAGAGAAAGAAGAATGGGGTATTCGGCCAAGCTAGGGAGAGAATAGGGCTGAAAGAGATAAGGATCACACTTAAAAAATCTTCTCCTCTTGTCTTATATAATGGCTCAAATAGGTTGGGCCTTGATCCAACCCAAAACTCATTCTCACAAGCCCAAAAGCCCTTTTTTAAGCCCAATAAGCAATTTTTATGTGGTTTTCTCACTTTTCAAATTCAATTCATCCCAAATTTGATTTCATAGTTCATATCATGCATAAAATAGGATGTACACAAAATTTAAACTCAATCAGAGTCCACTTTTTATCCAATTTAATCAGATTTGTCCGATTTGATAATTACTTGGGCTACTGAAAAATTACATCTTTACAGCCAAAATATTCTAAATATCATTTTAAGTAAAACTGCAATTTTTGAAAATTTTTAGAGCTCATATACCATTTTTAAGGGCTCGATCAGACTTTAGTTAATCTAGTTACTATTTAAACCAAACTGCGACCTTATTAGTATTTTCGATTTTTGGAGGCTTATTTGACCTCGATTGCACTCCAAATTTTAATTTCGAACTAACCATGAGTAATATTTTTTGATGATCAAATAAAATATTTTTACCTTCGAATGTATTTTTTCACCTACGAAAAGCACTATTTATTATCAGGAAATATTATTCACTACTGACCCCGATATTGAGACCATTGCAATTCTCACCTACTAAAAAAAATTCGATCCTCGAAATTTATCTATAGCGAAGAGCAGAGGATACTGTTGCCTTGTTAGAGTTTTTGGCTCCTATGTAGCCTCCTCCACATTATGATGGGTTCAAAACACCTTCACTAGTGAAATCTGCTTGTTTTTTAGCTATCTGATCTCTCTGGCTAGGATCTTCGTTGGTTTTTGCTCATAGGTCATATCAACCTACACTTGAATCTCTTTTGGAGTGATCACGTGGCTAAGATCAAATTTGTACCTTCGAAGCATTGACACATGTAATACATTATGAATCTTTTCTAACTTCATTGGCAACTTCAATCGGTAAGTCACAGGACCTACTCGTTAAAGTATCTCATACGGACCAATAAATTTTGAATTCAGCTTGCCTTTTTTGTCCAATCTCAGAACTTTCTTCCAGGGAGATACCTTTAAAAATACTATGTCTCCAACTTGGAATTCTATATCTTTCCTCTTCAAATCTGCATAAGACTTTTGATGATCCATAGCTTCTTTTAATCTATCTTTGATGACTCGTACTTTTTCCTCTGTGTTATGAATCAGATCAAACCTTACCAACTTTCTTTCACTCAATTCTGTCTAGTACAAAGGAGTTCTACACTTCCTTCTATAAAGTGCCTCATAAGGTACCATCTTAATGCTAAACTTGTAGCTATTATTATAAGCAAACTCTACCAAAGACAAGTATTTCTCCCAACTACTACCAAACTCTAGTACACAGCATCATAACATATCTTCAAATATTTGAATCATCCACTCTAACTAACCATTTGTCTAAGGGTAAAATACTATGCTAAAGTGGAGTATAAAATCTAAAGCGTCTTGTAACTTTTTCCAAAAATGTGAGGTGAATTAAGATTCCTGTCAGAAATAATGGATGAGGGCACTTCATGCAATCTTACTATCTCATTAATATAGGTCTCTGCCATCTTAAGGAAAATCAATCCATACTGGCAAGAAATAAGCGAATTTGGTGAGTTTATCAATGATCACCCATATAACATCATGCTTCTTTGGAGTACAGGCAATCCGGTAACAAAATCCATGGTCACTCTATTTCATTTCCATTCCGATATCAAAATAGGATAAAGTAAACCCGATGGAACCTGGTGCTCTGCTTTTGCTTGCTAACATATTAAACATTTGGTCATAAACTCTATCACATCCCGCTTCATGCCTGGCCATCAATAAAAGGCTTTCAAATCCTGGTACATCTTATTACATCCAGGATGCATCATATAGCTACTGTGATGAGCTTCAATAAGGATATTTTTCTTTAATTCCTTCTGATTTGGAACACAAAGCAGTTTCTTGCAGTAGAGGCTACCATCATCACTTAAAGAATAATCCATACCACTACTATCTTTAACCTTGTTTACAATGGCCACTAATCGATCATCTTGCTTCTGGGCTGCCTTCACTTGTTGCACAAAGTCAAGTTTCACTTATATTTTAACTATCAATGCTCCATTTTAGACCAAGCTGAAACTGACATGCATAATTCGAAGAGCTACAAACACTATTGTTAGTCATTTACACTTAATAATCACTTAAACACATTCATTGAGAATATTCAAATTACCTGCCATAAACTTCCTGCTGAGTGCATCAGCCACTATATTTGCTTTTCTTGGATGGTAGTTGATGAAACAACCATAATCTTTAATCAACTCCAACGAACATCTCTATTTAAAATTAAACTCCTTTTGAGTGAGCAAATATTTCAAACTCTTATGATCTATGTAAATGTAATATTTTTTTCGTACAGATAATGCCTCCAAATCTTCAAAGTGAAAACAATGGCTGCAAACTCCAAATCATAAGTAGGATAATTTTTTTCATGAGTTTTAAGTTGTCGGGAGGCATAAGCAATCACCTTACCTTCCTACATCAATACAAGTTTAAATCATTTTTGGAGGCATCACTGTAGATCATAAAGTCCTTGCCTGACTCTGATTGAGTGAGTATAGGAGCTTCTGTTAGCATACTTTTAAGTCTCTAAAAACTTTTTTGGCATTTGCCAATCTATTCAAATTTGGTGTGCTTCTTTAGTAGTCGAGTTAGAGGAATTGCAATGGTGGAGAAACCATTTATAAATCTCCTATAGTATCCGGTCAAACCCAGGAAAGTTCTGACTTCTATAACATTCTTAGGTGGCTTTCACTAAAAATTTGCTTTAATTTTTGTAGGATCTACTTTTATACCCTCAGCAGACACTACATGACCCAAAAGAATACTTTATTTAGCCAAAAATCGCACTTGCTGAACTTGGCATATAATTGCTTTTTCCTCAAGGTTTGTAGAATAATCTTCAAATGCTTATCATGACCTTCCAGTATCTTTGAGTATACCAGAATGTCATCAATGAAGACTACCACAAATTGATCCAAATAAAGATTAAAAATTCTATTCATTAAATCCATAAAGGCTGTTGGTGCATTTGTGAGCCTAAATGGCATGACTAAAAACTCATAGTGACTATATCTGGTATGAAAAGCAATTTTGGATACATCTACTTCTTTCACTGACATCTGATAATATCTCGATCTCAGGTCAATCTTTGAAAATATACCCGTTCCTTTCAATTGATCAAACAAATCTTCTATACGAGGAATTGTGTATTTATTTTTAATAGTTACCTTATTTAACTGTCTATAGTCTATGCATAATATGAGTGTTTCATCCTTTTTCTTCACAAACAATACTGGTGCTCCCTAGAGTGACACATTGGGTCTAATGAACCCCTTGTCAAGTAACTCTTATAACTGTATTTTTAATTCTTTTAATTCTGCAGGTACCATTTTGGAAAGAGCAATGGAGATTGGAGCAGTGCCCGGAGCAATATCAATGGAGAATTTAACTTCCCTATCAGGTAGCAAGCCTGATAGTTAATTACCATTTTTCCCCTGGATTTCTTACCCTGACCTCCCTTACCAATAAATTGTCCTTGCTTCCTCTTCTATTGATATTGAAATCGTCTGCTGGCCTCCTCTGTCTGTATCGTTTCTAATTTGAGAGCAGCCTTTGTCACACCCTTCTCGGAACAGTTTTTTCCGAATCGAAACTTAGCCGAAACTGGTATATTTATTTTTTTTACTATTCAATAACTTTTTGTCCTTTCATTGACTTTATCTTTTCAAATCATTTTTGTGAATTATTCTTCAATAATTCACTCAGATACTTGGACTTTTCAGTCTTTCATACGAATTATGGCATTGAATTCACAATTCCCTTTTATTCTTTTTGTATAATTCTTTGCGAATTATTTTTCAATACTTCTAAACTTGATCTTTTTACACTTTGTTTTCCTTTTTTTCCAAAACTTTTTAATTATTCGCTAAGCTGAATTTTATTTCGTCAGCAAAATATTTTATCATCTTTCACTCTTTTACTGCTTTTTATTGACTAATTTATTTTGATAAATTAGTTACACCTTTATTTTACTACTTTTTATGCACTTAGAAATTCTATTAATATATTTTATTATTTTATGTCTCAAAAATGCATAATTTGACTTTTTCATTGGATTATTCATTTCAAATACCTAATTATAATTTTGCCATTAAAATCATTTATTTTCATTTTTATTATATAATTTCTTCCATTATTCATCGTTTATTCTTTATTTTATCATTTTTGGGTAAAATTATATTTTAGTCCCAATACCATGGAAACTTTATCTTTTGACACAGTTAGATTTCCGAAATTATCATTTTTCCTTTATTACTATTTCTTACTTATTTTTACTTATTAATTATCCATTTTGGCAAAATTATCATTTTACCCCAAAACTTTTATTTTCTTTCATTTAAGTCCTTTTTTCATTTAAAACTTCATTTTATCTTTTTTTTATTTACTTATCAATTTATTTTCATCATTTTCATTCATTTTATGAATTATTTACCGATAATTTATTATTCTTATTATTTTCACGACTTAATAATTATTTCAAAAAATCCATCGGTTTACTTTTTACTTCTTGTCGTTGATATTAGTGTAATTTCATATTAATTCATCACTTTAGCCATTTTTATACGATTATACATAATATTTCAATTATTTTCATTATACATATTAACATTAAATTCTAAATAAAATCACAATAATTTCAATAAATGCCAATAAAATTAATTAAGCATTATTTATTAGTTATTGGCATTTTTTATCAAAATAGTCATTTAATTCACTATAAATCACAATTTTCATTCAATACATACACTATATATAACTTTAAAAATTTTCAATAAATTCCAAATATTCTCTAAAAATTAATAGACTCAATTATCATATCTATTATTATTTTAAGCTAACATAAATTAATTATTTGCATTTTTCTCATTATTTTCTTTATCTAACATTTTCGGCCACCAACAATTTTTCACCTTAAAAATTTTCTTTCTTTCATTAAGGCCTTCATTTCATTTTCTCTCATGCTTAATTTCATTTACCCTAACATATTTTATTAATTAACAACTTTAAAAAAATTTTAACCTAATTACATCAAAGGAATTACTTCACAAAAAAGGGAAATTAATAGATTTTGTAGTCACTTACCTTTTTCCATGCTTTAGCTTCCTTAAGCTTCACTTTTCTTTACTTGACACAAAACAAAACTTTATCCTTCAATTCCATCACCTTTGGCCGAATTTTTCTTCCAATAAAACACCATGATTTTATTTTATTTAGCTCAAAATAACATCAAATTTAACCTCTATGCATCCAAAACTATGAGAAAACACTAAAGAACCAATTAAAATCACTTAATTTTCTTAAGTTCATCTTACCTCTTTTTCTTTCTTTACTTGATTTCTCTTTTCTTGCTCAAATCACTTGCTTAAGGCCACTAGGGTGACCTAGAGAGATAGAACTTCATCTTATATGTTGGGATTTATGGGAGATTTGGGTTGAAAGAAGAAGAAATCAAAGAGAGAAAGAGGAGACATTTCGGCCACCATAAGAGGGAGAAGGGGCTAGAGACTTCTGGAGCAAAATGTCCAGATTTTTGCTCTATTTATACCCTCTTGATGGGCCAACATAGAGTTTAAATGAGTGGGTTTTGCCCAATTAAACATTAAGGCCTATTTAGGCCTTTTTAAAGCTCAATCCAATTTCTCTCTCTTCCTTACTTCAAATCACTTCAATTTTGATTTTATCATTCTTAAAACATCAAAAATAGATAGTACATAAATTTTTGGCTCAATCGGAGTCCGTTATCGATCCGATTCAAACTTATCGGTCCGATTCGACAACTGTCGGTGTCACCGAAAAATTCTATTCTCATCACCAAAATATTCTACATAAAAATTCATGTAGGCACACAAAATCTGGCAATATTCGAAGTTCGTTTACTATTTTTAATTGTTTATGCAAAATCAAATCACATTCCCAACCAGAGAAATTGATTCGCTACCTTTTTCGTATTTTTGACTTTTGGAGGCCCATTTGACCTCAAATTCAATTTAAATTTCAACCCTAAGCTCACCATGACTATTCCTTTCAAAATGGTCCAATAAAATATTTTTGACTTTCGAGTGTCCTTTTGAGCCCAGGAAATACTATTCATTGTCGGAAATCACTATTTACTGTTGATCTGGTATTGAGGCCATTACAGCCTTAACAAGTGATCTCAAGTTGGGATAACTCTGCATCCCTACAATCTATCTAAGTTCATTATGTAATCCTCTCTCAAATCTCTGACATAACTTTTTTCTGTAAAGTGACTTTCATCCAAATAAGCACTCAACCGCTAAAATTCGTGCTCATATTCTGACACTATCTTATTACCTTGCTTCAACCTCCGGAAGACATCATGCATAGTTGCTTTATACTAAGACCTAATGCACTTTTTTTCTCAACTATGTCACAAAGAAATTATAATTCAACTGATCTATTAGGATGTGCCTTCGAACTGAATCCCACAATATAAATGCCGATCCCTATAGTAGAGTCATAATACCCTCAAATTTTTTTTTAGTGGGCTACTGGTGATTTCGAACAATATTTTAATTTTAAATAGCCACTCTTCGCCTGAGCAGGTGTCAAAGGGTCACACTAATGAAAATCTTCAGCTCCCAATCTCTTTAACTGTTCTAAAATTAGCTTTCTTTTTGGTGGAGCTGGTGGCTATACTTGTATTTCTACCTGTAGCAGTTGTGCCTGACCCACCTGCAACCTTTGATGTACATAATCAGCTATCAAATTAAGGAAGTCTGGCTATGAAGGTGGAGTGGCACCACTGGTGATGAAGTTTGCTGTTGTAGGGCCTCACGTTGCCCAATACCAAATGATGTCTCACTCTCACCATCCCTTACTTCACGACCTTGGTCGGACGACATCTTTCACTATAAAACAAAAAGGAGCAAGCACACATTAGATTTATATCACTTTTTCACTAATAGTTGGTATTTATATACATATAAGCCAATCACTTAATCTCACTCCGATCTTAGAATCGTCTAAACCTTTGCTCTGATATCACAAAATCCAACGCCCTTACTATAATAAAGTCATGTCGATTTAAGCAATTACAAAAAATTTTTTTTCAAAATCTTATACTGAATCATAAATAATATCCACTGACTACAAGCCTTTTCAATCACTGTTGACTATGATTATACTTGCTGACTGACCTATAACTGTTTAATTTACTATTCATTAATAAAAATTTCTGCAATATAACGACTTAAAAACTTATCTACCAAACCTGTAAGGCAAATAATTACACAAGCCCTCAAGGGCATAACAATTCATGAGCAATATACGCTTTCATCCATCACACTCATTCTATTGTCCCTTCATATCACAAGTCATATACATATACATAATTATATTGTTCATATACAATCCAACTTTAACTTTCAGAATTAGGATGTCTATATACATGCCATACAAAAAGAGTTTTCAACTATTCTTTCTTCTTCAAAATTAAGCTCCATTGTGTGTACTTTGCTCCACTCAGATGCCTAAACCTATACGTAGTAAACACTAAGCGCTGCGCATCAAATATGCTCAGTGGTGATTATAAATCCATAAATCTCCAGAATATGCACAAATGCATCATACATGCAAATTTTCTTAATTATTACTTAAAATACAATTATCACGCCACTTAATATTTTATGCTATTAAATACCATTTTAGTCCCTAATTTTTGTCAATTAATTACAAAATTGCAATTTTTACACCCTATTTACAATTTTGCCACTAGTTCACTTATTTTTACTCTAAATCTATTATTTGATGTATAAATTACTAATTAATCCTTATTTCATCATTTTCATATCAAATTACGTTTTGGTCCTCCAAAAATACAAGAGTTCAATTTTAAGCCATTAATTCACTACTTTATTATTTTTACTTGTTCATTCATTATTTTATCATTTTTATCCATTAAAATTATCATTTAGGTAAATTACCATCTTGATCCTAAACTTTTTATTTTCTTTCATATTGGTCCTTTTTCACTTTAATTCTTATTTTTGCTTCACTTTTTACATTTTTAACTCATTTTTTTATCATTATACCCTTAGTATAATCCCGACATAAATCTTCAGATTGGATATATGGGATGTCAATCCTATAAATCCACAATACTGCACTAAGAATGATCCTGAAGGATCACTCCATCACTTTCACTGAACACTTAACACTTCACTGAACTATAGGAGATCATTACGTACATGCCATAGTAAAACAAGTCGCCATAACTTACACTGCAATATGGGTATCCCTATGGCTAGCCAAATATATTCTAAACTAGATTTAAACTGTCTGGCCACTACTAAGGATAAAATTACTTGCTTATCTTAAATTTACTTTTCACATTTTAACTCTTTAACTCACTTTAAGCATGCATTTAACACAAGTTCACTTAGGTTACCTAATGTAAACACATTCAAAATTGAAGAAAATTGATAGATTTTATAGTCACAAACCTTATATACTTGCTTCAGCTTCCTCAGACTTCTTTTTTCTTGCCTTTGCTTTTGGAAGCTTGTGCACCACTTTGATTTTCTACAAAGGGCCGAATTTCATAATCAATAAAACACTAAGATTTTGATTTCTTTTACTCAAAATAACCTCATAAACGAATTATATGTACCCAAAAATATCTCTAGGTACCCTAAAACTAAATTTAAAGCTTAAATTTCACTTACCCAATTTTAAACTTTTTACTTTATCCCTTGATTTCATCAACTATTTTTACTCAAATCAAAGAGTATGGATCTTGAAAACCTTATAGGAGGCTAAATCATACTTAGGAGGCTTGGATTAGGTGAGAAATTAGGAGAAAGATTTAAGAATTTGAGAGAGAAAAAAGAATGAGGTATTCGGTCAAGCTAGGGAGAGAAGAGGGCTGAAATAGATAAGGATCATACTCAAAAAAATCTTCTCCTTTTGGCTTATATAGTGGCTCAAATAGGTTGGAAGGTCCAACCCAAAGCTAACTCTTACAAGCTCAACCACTACCCTACCTTACAAATAATTCGGGCCCCTACCCGAATAACCCTTAAAATTTTGAACCCCACCCGAATAACCCGAATTTATTTTTTCTTTTATTTTAAATTATTAAAAATGAGGTTTGGATCGGGTCGGGGTTGATTCGACCCAAACTTGACCGATTTAAAGAAACAGTGCGCTTTTTGGGGGGAATGTTTGTTTTCAGGTTAATTAGGGTTTAACCCGATCCCGAACAAACCCTAAATCCCCGACCCTAATAACCCTACTCGAATTTCTTGTTTGGGTCGGGTTGTTCGGGTAGAATCGGGTTTGAACGCCCCTATTATAAATATATATATATATTCAAAAATATTTTATTTTTAAAATTTCTTGTTAACAAGGAAAGTTTCCATATTATTGGAAGAATACATATGTGTTATGCACCATCCAATAAATGACCAATGCATTCAATTTATTTTGATCATCCAATCGAATGATATATAATGCACACATATATGTATTATATATCAAATTAATGCTCATAGCATTCTATTCACTTAAAAAAATAAATAAATTTGAATTGTAAGAATAAAAATAAATTGATTGATGAAATTAATAAGAAAACATCATATAAGATAAGTGATAAGATGAGGAAGTTTTTATATAAGAAGAGAGGGAGAGCTTGTTGAGTCATTTTCGATCGATTATGGAATTCCTACAAGAAGGGAAGCCACTGTGACTTTAAGTCAGTAGCTTTCTAGAGAGAGAATTCTTAGAGAGAGAGTCTGAAAAAATTCAATATCTGGAGCCACCGTGTATTGGGCTATTTATAGGAGATAAGGGAGGTGCATTTGAGTGCTTGTGACCTGATAATTGGCTATCAGAGTAGGCAAGCGGCGGAGTGATAAGGAGCAGATAAGGGCATGGACTCTACATTGTATCAGTGAACTAATTGAGACTAATCTCCCATCAGTTCGATCAAACATCACGTGGCCTCTTTCTTGGCTTATGGCTCACGCACGATGCTCTTTTGTTGATGGCTTTGGGCTCTGCTAGGTGTAATGGGTTTGATCGCTTGGGCCTTTGAGTATTATATTTTCATAGTTATCACTTGTCCCTCCAAAAAGGGTCCAATCGGGTGAATCTCACTCTGAGGTACTCCAATTGAAGAGTGGCTGATTGGTCCAAGCTGATTGGAAGAGCATAATCAGTCGGTCATCTGGCATAAGTTAAGAACCAGACTTAGAAGCTTAGGCATGTGATCCGATCGAAATGCATGATTGGTCGGCCATATAAACCGCCAAGCGTAGCAGATGACCTTTAGGCCTTGTATTTACTTGGATTTTCAGGACAATTTCACATGTCGAGTTAGTATTTTAACTTGCATTCTGATTTGTAATTGTTGCATAACACTTAACTTAGGAGAAGCTATTAATTTAATTTGGCCTACAAATAAATGGACTCTGACTTTTGCATTTTCAACTGGGGATAAGCGTTGAGCCTAGCGGATAAGTTGTACCAAACATACCTCAGCAAAAATTTAACCCGTAAATAAATAAACTCCAACTTTTGCATTTTTGGCTAGGGATGAGCGTCAAGCCTAGCGGATAAGTTAGGATTTTATCAATCAAAATTAATTGCGTTGATCAAGATTTTCTTCAATTGGAATAAAATAGATCGTCAATCAAAATTTTCAACAATTGGAATTGATTGTATTGACCAAAATTTTCTTCGATTGGAATAAAATAGATCATCAATCGAGATTTTTATTGATTGAAATTAATTGCATCGACCAAAATTCTCTTCGATTGGAATAAAATAGATCATCAATCGAGATTTTCATCGGTTGGAATTAATTACATTGAGTCGAATTTTTCTTCGATTGGAATAAAATGGATCGTCAATCGGGATGAGTATCGAGCCTAGTAGATAAGTTATACCAAACATACCTTGGCATAGGCATCTTCTCTCCTTTCTTCTATTAGATCTAAATCTTGACATTTTTCCTAGATGTTCATCCGATCGGAATAGAATGTTGATCGATAGGAAGGGACGCCGACCTCTATTGATATCATTGTCTCGAAACCATAGACAAGAGAGAATGGCATTTGGTGAGTGCCCGCCCTTGGGGAAGTTCTATAAGATAATAGGATACTCTGCAGTTCTTCAGTCCAGTTGCCTTTTACTTCACCTAGTCACTTCTTCAACCCTTCTAGGATTGTTCGATTGGAGACTTCGTCATCCTATTGCTTTATGGGTGGACAATTGAAGTGAATCTAAGGCTGATGTTCAAGCCTTGGGAAAATTTTCTAAAGATTGAACCATCGAACTGCTTGCCATTATCTGCAATAAATATTTTGGGTAAGCCATACCTGCAAATGATATCATTCCAAGCAAAGTTTCTTATCCTTTCTTTCGTGATCATCGCCAGAGGTTTTTCCTGGACCCATTTAGAGAAGTGATTAATGGCTACAATGAGAAATTTTATCTGCCTTTTGCCTTGAGGAAAGGATCTTAGAATGTCTAAGCCCTATTGGTCGAATAACTAGGCGATCCCGATCAACTGTTAATCTACTGCTGGTTATCTTATGATCCTTTCGTGAATCTGGCATTATTGGCATCTTCTCGCTTTCTTCTAAGTATGTTTGAAAATGCTTGGCTAGAAGTATCCGGTCTAGAGTACTTTTCTTGCCATGGCCCTACTGGCTTCGTGTACCCCACAAATGCCTTCATGGACTCTTGCCTTTATTTCTTCGATAGGATCTATTCTTGGCCTTCATGCAAGCTCGGATCACTCTAGACCCACCTTTACAATCACGACTTCTATCTACTACTTGATCATGATGACATACGCTTTTATTGAATAATTACTTGTCCGAATACTACAATATGTCCATGATGTTGGGTCTTTCTTCCCCTGTTAGACCTTAGAGCGTCATCCAGCTGGATGTGTTGTCTAGCTCTTTCCCTCATATCAAAAAAATTGGCTGACGAATTCGTAGTTATTAATTCAAATAATGGAATGATCGATGATACCTTCAATCGAGACGATTATCGCCATTTTCACACTTACCTTCCTCACCTCGAATATCGTGGCTTGAAATCTATCGATGTAGTCTCTAAGACTTTCATCGGTCCTTTGGTAGAGGTTGCACAGGTCGTTCACCGACTTAAGCATTCACATTTGCACATAAATCGTAGTGATTAACAGCTCTTTGAGCTGTCTAAAAGAGGTTATTGATTCATGAAACAACTCGTGGAACCAATTTAGAGCATCTCTTTCTAAGGTGATGGGAAAGATTCTGCAGACGATCCTTTCGTCATAGGGTGTAAACCTGCACCTTGGGTTAAATATTCTGCCAAATGGATGGCAGGATCCATTTTACTTGTATATTTATCCATCACTATGTCTGTCCATCTGAGAGGTAGCCCGAACTCCATTATTTCCCTACAAAAATAGAGAGGTAGTATTTTTGTAAGTGTTTCCCTCAAATATATATTTCTTAGGGTTTTGCCAAGTCAAACTGTCTGAGCTTTTGCTTGAACCATTTATCCTCCTTACTCATGGCTGTGGAGGTAAATTCATCTTTCAATCTTTTAGAGCTACTGCGACTAGGCATGCAATGAAAGATAGGTCATCTCCAATGGACGCGGTGGAAGACCTACTAAGGCAATAGGTGGAGTCTCTGCTTGAGGACATTATCCCCTTGCCTTTATCATACTTGGGATTCTGACACCTATTCTTCCACCGTCATGAGCTTGTGGCTCATTAACGAAGATTCCCTAATTTCTCCTCCTTCTAAAGTCTTCGTCCACAAAGTCTTCTTCATGGTCTTTTCAGAATTTCTAGGCATTTTGCCTTTTTTGATTGTCTGGACAATGCTCTTAATGAAATCACTAAAGAGAACGCGCATGTCCTTGACCGTGATAAGGTGTTTTCTATATGTCGTAGGATGGCATCATCAAACTTCTAAAGAAGGTTACCCCTAGTTAGGGATCTATGAGATCTCTCTCTTCTCTCTTTAGGCCTAGATCTGCCCTTACCATGTTATTACGACCATGCTCTTCGAAAACTATGTGCTCCATGGATCTTGAACCGACCATGGCTCTCAATGAAAGCACCAAGTGATAAGATGAGGAAGTCTTTATCTAAGAAGAGAGGGAGAACTAGTTGAAGTCGTTTCCGATCGGCTATGAAATTCCTGCAAGAAAGGAAGCTCGGTCGGACCAGACGTAAACATTTCGAAGTTTTAAGTCAATAGTTTTCTAGAGAGAGAATTCTTAAAGAGAGAGAGTCTCAGAGATTCAATACCTAGAGTCACTGTGTATTGGGTTATTCATAGGAGATAAGGGGGTTCACTTGAGTGCTTGTGACGTGATAATTGGCTGTCGGAGCAAGCAAACAACGGAGTGATAAGGAGCAAGTGAAAGGGCATCGGCTCTACATTGTGTCAGTGAACTGATTGAGATGTAATATCCCATCATTCCGATAAGATATCACATGGCCTCTTTTTTGGCTTGTGGCTTCCGCTTGATGTTTTTTTGCTGATGAACTTTGAATCCTATCAGGTGTAATGGACCGATTGCTTGGATTTCATAATTATCAATAAGAGTTAAAAAAATTATGAATAATGATTATTAATTTTACATATGTCAATATATCGATATATTATTAATTTAGCTAAAAAAAATCATACACAATTCTAAACAATACTTTTCTATAACAATTTTTTATTGCTCGGCCCGCCATGAAGCTGAGCTTCCTGATAATTTTTTTCTATTTTAATCACCTTTATTTTAATTACCTTGTTCGTACATTTGGACTTGAGAAGTTGAGCTAATTAATAGTTTAAAAATGGACTTGTTAATTTTTGACTCAATTTAAAAATTCAATTTCAATCCGGTCGTAAATAATAATTTGAATTAGAATTCAAATTCTGAAGAATTGAATTGCCTGAATCCTAATAACCTAAAAAATTTAGGGTCAAATCTGAATCCAATCCAAAATCTAAAAATCTATCCAAAAATATCTGAATTTAACTAAATTTTATTTTATCATATTTATTTATAAATTATAGTGTTATATATATATATATATATATATATATATATATATATATATATATATATATATATATATATATATATATATATATTATTTTATTAATATTTCCGTCCTAATTTTTATATAAAAATTAAATTTAATTGAAATAAAATATAAATACCTAATTATTTAAATTTTAAACTGTAAATAAAAATAAAAGAAAAAAAACAAAAAAATTCAAGTGGAAATTGACCGATATTAAGTGCAATGTCATTTTAATGTGTGTGTGTATATATATATATATATATAGCCAGAATTTTAAATTTCTAACTTCTTGATTTTATTTTCTCTTCTTTATTGTTCAACTTCTCATTACTCTGCTTTCTTTATCTCACTTTAATTTTAATTGCTAATAATTTAGCTAGTAAGATTTTAACAACTTTTTGATATTGAAAATTAAACTAATATAATCGAATTTTTAATTTAAAATTGAACCACATATACCAATTTATTTTCAGTTTAGTTCAATTCTTGGTCTGATTCAATTTTTTTATTTTTTATTATAATCGTGATACGAGACCCTATATGAATCAGCTAGAAAAAAAAAAAAAAAGGACACAATTTTTTCCAAAAATAATCATAAAATATTTGAAATCGAAAAAACTGATTTAAAATGATTCTGATTTAAATTCATCATATCTGCCCTGATTGGCTGGTGTATTTGAAAGTCTATTGTTTTCTCCAAATCTAAAAAGTTTAAAGTTGTCATTGTCAATTTCTCTTTTAAAAGTTTTGGATATAGACTTTGACTTCTATTTCCGTACCCCATATGTGTATACGTAGATAAAAAAATACGATAGAATAATAATGATAGTTATTGGTAAAAGGTTCTTAGAAATTAATAATAGGTAAAAAGGTAATTTAGCTTCTTTTCTTTCTTTTTCCTTGTTCCTCCAATTTTTTTATGTCATTTTATTAGGTACTTCAATACTAATTTTGCTTTAGATTGGGCATTATAAAAAGCGATATTTTAATTATTTAAAGTATGCTTTATATTTATTGATATGATATAATATAATATAATATAATATAATATAATATAATATAATATAATATAATATAATATAATATAATATAATATAATATAATATAATATAAGTTAAAGAATTTGTATTTTTTTTTTGGATAAACGAAAAATTTGTAATTAGAAACTAATGATTACATTTTCCCAAAGTAATAATAAAAAAGAAACATAAAATACATAACATATCTACATAGGTAGCGTAGATAATACAAAGCAAAGAAAAGCATGAATACACGTAAAAACATGCAGCAATATATTAAAGAGAAAAAAAATATATAGTAGAAGAACAAGAACATGCTATTGGATCTTCCTTCTTCAAATATGTTCTGTCAGCTTTTCTATCCTTTATTTATTTATTTATTTCTAACTTTTCTGAAAAAAAATAAAAAAAGAAGTGATGCCCTTATATATACCGATGGTATGTCCTTTTCAAGTAATTCCTTTATTATGACACTTTGAAGAGTGAGAAGGCCTCCATGGAAAAATCTGCAAACGATATTGGCATCTAACTAATGTTTCAGAATATTAATTAATTAAGTCAATACCTAAACAAAAGTTCCGTTACTATGAAAAAATCACTAGAAGAAAGAATATTTTAAATTATATATGAATCATGATATTGATACAACTGACTATTTAATCGATATATAAAGATTTAATATATATGAAAATACTCAAATTTGACTCTAACAATAACTTATTGAACCTGTATACTGTCAATTTTATAAATAATAAATACATATTAATACTAATTTCAAAATATTGGAGCATGGGACACTCAATTGCCATAAAGTAACATTTGATTTGAATCATTATATCGAAGACATATATTCTGCATGCATAAATTCTATTTTTTCTCCTATTTGCTACGGGGATGAAGAGATGTGATGCAAAATGAATTTTTTTTATCCTTGATCAAAGATTTTTCTATGAAAAATACAAATTGTAATAAACCTGACAAAAATTAAAAATGGAATAAATTGATTTTGTTATATATTTTAATGAATTTTTTTTGTTGGTTTTTATATTGTGTGATGGCAAACAGTTTAATTGAGTGTCACAAGTTTTAATTTTTCAAATTCAATGTAATTTTATATTTGTTATTTATAAAATAGGCAAATACAAATACTCAATAAGTTATTGTTAAAATTTAGGTATTCACATGAATTATTAAGTCAAATTCAGATATCCGTATATATATTAAACCATATATAAATATTATACATCATTAAGTGCAGAGCATTCAAAACGAATATTACTAAATACCGAAGGAAATTCCTACAAATTCCTATTTTATTATTTATTGATGAAGCTTTGACGCTAGGGTTCCCCAAAGTAGAAACTAAGTTTGTGGACTAAAACTGTTAGAAAAAGCCATACCTTACCATAACAATTAGATGTGGTAAATGTTAATTCAACTATACATAGATTCAATACACTTCATCCATAAAATTGTAACTTAAATTCAATTTAATTTTTCAATCAACTAATTATAATTCGATGGTATCCAACTCGTTATATAATCTATATGACTCGATTTATTTATGATTTATTTATATTATTTTAATTAATTTATTTGTAATTTTATAATTTTTTATATAATATGAATATAAAAAAAATATGTATATATATATACAAAATTTTTATCTTTAATGAAACAATTTTTAAAAATAATATCGTAAAATTCAATTTATTTTATAACCCAACTTATTTATTACCCATTTAACGATAATATACTTAAAATTCTTTTAGTAATTAAGTAATGGATTGTCCTTAGAATATCCCTTTGGAAGGGAAAATGCCATACGCTGAAAACCAACTATAAATTACGTTAGAAATCGGAAACTGTTCATCAAATCAGCGGAAAATACAAAGCATACCTGCGTATATGTATAGATATGGATAGGAATTACCGGGCACATCTTGCTTTGGCAGTTGGTAATTCTCAAACTGCATTTTTATTAATTATTTTCATAATTAATTAAGCAGGCAGAGTATTATAGCCTTACTGCCAAAGAAGATTTGCCCCGCAATTCTAACCATACAATTCTCCATTCCTTTCTTCGCTCAAAAACTGCCTCATTTTGGTAAGTTTCAATTGACTGATTGTCTTTATAAGGCTTTTTTAATTCTGTACATTAAGTAAATTAAAAATTTATAAGCAACAGCACAACACAAATGCACCTATAATTTTCAGCTTATCTTAAATTTTATACTCTCTTTGTCCTATAAATATGTTGACGTTTTTGTTATAGTTAATTTTGCAATTTTATGATATATCCTTGTTTAATTTTTCTTATAATTACAAATATGAAAAGTCATTTCTTAATTTTTAAATATGTGACTAATTAGTTCAGGGGTATGGTAAAAATGCAAGTAAAATTTCAAGCACTAGTCATATTATTTAATTTTTCTCAACTTATGAAAATAGAGCTGAGACTATCTTTGTAAAACTAATGCATTACAATATTAATTTATTTTATTACAAAAAAAAAACAGAAATTAACGGAATACTCACTTTTTTTTTCTTTCAGTATGCAAAACAGTTAATTATCATATATCATCAGTTGATTGTAAAAATATAACACGGTTTATAATAGTTTAAACAATTCTCAGCTTATAAGTCAATTTTTAGAGTTAAATTAAACTCAAAGTCATTTTTTTTGACATGGTATATATCAAACCCATTAGTTCTGCAATTTTTGGTTATCAATAGATGTTTAGTCCTATAAACATTACATTTCAGATTTTTTACATGTTTCCGGTTCTAATTAAACGTGAGAAGTTTTGTGCATATATTTAGTTTTGAACGTAAAAAATTATTAAGTATCTAAATTAAATTTATTGGTTATAAGAACATAATACTTTTTATAATGAATTAACTTTCGTGCTTAAAAAATTTAGAGACTTTTTTTAGACTGACTAATTTTTTTTTTCCTTTTATCTAAAAGTTCAGACTATGTAATCAAAATATAATGCTGCAAAAATGAAATTTTTATATTTGGATATTAATGTGCCGTCAATCCTAAATTTAATATAGGTTTTCAAGAATTTTTTTTTTTTCCGTCATTCAGCTTGATCTAAATCAAATTAGGGATTGGAATGGACTTTCACTCCAACTTGAGGCAGTTCTTTGAATTTTTTATGTACGAGGTAAAGGGGCCCTAGACGCTTTAGACTTGGCGAAGCCTTTTTTTTTTTTTTCCCAAGAACGACCTCGTCAATGTTTTTTTTTTTTTTTAATTAAGGTACATACTTTTGTGTTTTTGTTTCATAATAAGTTCTTTTAATTAAAAAACATGGTGAAGGTGCAAATTGATTCATCTATTCTTATAAAAATATGCAATATAGTTAGGTGTGATGTTATCTTAATTTTTAAAATTGATTCACCATCCAGGCACTCAAGGACCACTCTCCATCTTCACTTTGTGTCTTTCTTCTATGCAATTTGATATTATAGGTTATACTTTTCTTTACTTTTTTTTTTATCATAATTAAGAAGCCAGACTTAGTTTGAGCCTCAATAAAAAAAGAGACCCATGGTAGTTGCGAGAGTCGCAGTCTGTGGTGGTGTAGCCTACATGGATATTGACTAAGGTAGCTCCTCGCCTTCCTCCCTTTTCTTTTCTTTTTCTTCTTCTCAATTTTTGAAATTGGATAGTTTTTAAATAAACATATTCAAATAAATGAAATTGGGTATTTTTGAAAGTTAAAAATACAATTATAAAACTGTAAAAAATATATAAAGCAATTTTGAAAACAAAACAAAAAAGTAAAATAAATGGTGTAATTTTCTTAATTTTTTATGTACGATGTAAAGGGGCCCGGACTTGGTGAAGCCAATTTTATTTTCCCGAAAATAACCTCTTCAATTTTTTTTTAATAAATTAAGTTAGATACATTTGCGTTTTTATTTCATAATAAGTTCTTTTGATTAAGAAACATGGTGAAGGTGCAAATTGATTCATCTATTCTTATAAAAATATGCAATATAGTTAGGTTTTATGTTATCTTAATTTTTAAAATTAGAGCAATTGACCTTAATATATACGTCGCAATAACTTATTAATGAATGCCGCCACATAGTAAATGATGTGGCCTCCACATTTTTCTATATAAAGTTTATATGAAATCATAATTGAATGTATATCTCTCGTAAATTTACAAGTGTCACTTGGCGACCCCAAGCGATAGAAAACAGAATATATTTATATAATAAGGTTTGACATTTGTCATTTGCTACCAACACAAATTTTCATTCCAATCGCACTGCAAGAATATTTTTTCGTTGGTTGCAAACTTGCAATTCAAACCTATAAAAATTCGGGACACAAGTTTAACATTTTCATCTAGGAAAAATGGTAACTCCTTATAATTCTGTATTTGAAAGAAATCTTCAAATAAATTTTGTTTCAATTATTTTTGCCGTAGATAATAATTAAGCCGATGTTTATATACGTACTATATATAATGATGTTGATCCATGCAATAAAACGATTTTATAATCAAAATGTAATTGAATTTATAGAGTCAACATCTCATGAACAGAAAATTAAAATAAATAAATATAAAAAAGAATAATAAATGTCAGAAAAATTAATAATTTTTTAAATGGATATTATTGATTTACGTTTGGTCCATCATAATCATAGATTGGATTATAACTCAACAAATCTATATATTAGATAATCTTATTAATTATATGGATTAGCTGACATCCTACTCTTGGAGTGAAATGCATCGGTCATGTTCCTTAACGGTCCACTAATTAATTAAGTTACATCCGGTTGATGAAATGGACAATTCAGTAAGTAATCATTTCAAATCCATGGCAGAAAAAAAATAATATGCCAATATCCCAACACTCATCCAAATAATTTGAACACAATCATCACCTGCTAGTTTTATCCTAAGCTATTGAACACATTACGTCATGCCATAAGATCAGTAACACTAAATTACTAGATTATTTTTTTAATAATTGTACTTTTCTTGGGATGAAGTTAGCCTCAAACATTTTAACCATAATTTAAACAACTACAAAAGCTTAGGATATTTTTGAAAGAACAACGTAAGATATATGAAGAGAAATAGGATACAAGAAGCCTTGAGTACATTGCAACATAACAAGAGACAAAACCAAGAAATTTTAATTTGTATTGGGCCAACTGTAAGTGCAGTATAAATGCATATATATTCAATTCAGCTTCGAAGATATATTGAGCTTTTATCATCCTTATCATGTCTTCGTAAGCTTGAGAATCCACTAGTACCCCATTGATCCTCTAAATACGTAAAGACCTGCAAGAAAACGAAGGCCAAAAAAAAAAAAACGACATTATTTGTCATAAAGGTATAGATAAAGAAACTAATTGAAATTTTAATTCAAATTTCAGTCGGACTCCTTGTAAGTTGTTGTGAATTAGCAGTAATGGTTAGTGAATGAATGGCAGGGCAATTCTCCTTTGGCAAAACAAATATTTGCAATTGCATGAATGTTTGCCAATGGAGAATTGCCTGTCATTCCTCAACCATGCATTTCCACAATTGCTAGAAGTTGCTGGAGTTGTGGAGTTAAGTGATGAAATCGGTAGCCTTTTTAAGCAACAGTATTCGCACCTGAGATTGGGATATGCTTGTAAGAATTTACAAAGGAACAAGTTACAAGGATATGCCGGTACAATTCCTGTCCAAAAAGCTATCTTTCTCATTCATGGTTTTATGGTCCCTAACTCTCTGCAATCTTCACCATCCACGCACTCAAGGGCCACTCTCCATCTTCACTTTGTGTCTTTCGATCGTCTATGCAATTTGATATTATAGGTTAGAGTCTTCTTTTCTTTTCTTTTTTTATCATAAGAAGCCGACTTAGTTTGAATTGATAAACTCAATCTAAAGTTTATTCATACACAATAGGTTAATTTGATTTATGTTGAGTCAGAACCAATTTTATTTTATTTAAGTTTTATACTGTTTATAATTATACGTTTTAAATTTTCCGTATGTGTTTAATTAATTTTAAAAATAAATGGAATACATTATCAACTTATGAGTTAATTTTTATTATTAAAACGTATCATTTTATATAATCTGAATTTTGAACAATGTAGAAATTATTGGAACTAATAAATAGTGAACAAACATATGAGATTGAGGAAGGAGCTTTTTCTCCTAGAAACGAATTATTTAAGAGAACTACTAAATACATTCTCGTTACTACCTTTTCTTTTATAATTTTCATTCAAGTATACATGTACGCAAATAAATTAAAATAAATAATTATATAATTTATGAAATATACCAAGTCATGCCAATACTAAAAAAAATAAAAATATATATAATAAATAGAATGCATTTAGCACTTCTTATTAATTTTCTAAGTTTTGAGGTTAATTAGTTTTAAATTTTGTAATATGACGTCAGAATTCTAGGATCATACACTAATTGAAATTACTTTTGATTTTCCAAATGGAAAACTTTAAAGTAGTAATAACTCTATATAAATTTATTATACATGTTAAGAATTATGGGAATATATAACAAATTCTCAAATTAGAGTACTTTGCAGTGAGGTGATGATACAGTATATATGTTGGACATGCTTTACTATATATCAGCAAATTTAAACAATTAAATAAACAATAAAAAAATATTATCATTTTATCAAACATTTCATATTTTCTAATTTACTATAGATCTGACCTATAGAATATATACTGATTAAAGCGTTACATAATTCTATTTTGAGAATTAGAGAACTACTTTGTTATGAAATTTACAGTTGTTGAGCCTCTTGACATAGAAGTGAATGCGTGCAGTGCAAGCTTCATCTTCATCTTTTTCAGAATTCCAAAAAGAAAGGGAAAAAAGCCAACTATCTAAGGAGTGATATATAGTAAAAGTTTTTAGATATAAATTGAATTCGAAAATTAGGTAAAAGTGGTGATAGAAAGAAGAAAATCCAGAACAAAAGGAGGGGCTAATAAAATCTAAATAGGACCACTTAGGGTTGAGTTTTTGGGCAGTGACAAATGAACGGATGTGCTTAGAATATGCGATAATTGCACGGCGAAGAATAATACACATTTCTCATCATCTATAAATATGGAATCCTTTGAAAAATGTTCATCAAATAAATAATTAATTAAGTGTATGGATGCATATAATTACAGGGCTATTACTCCTTTGCAGTTGGCCATATAATCTTAATTAGCGAAGTAAACCCGCAATATTCATCCATATTTCCACAATCTTCCACTCTAATTCATGCCTCCCTGTATTATTATATCAAGACATGGTTATGTATATGACATTAATTTTGTTAATTACTTTGTTTATTTACTGATACATGCCAATGCACGTACCTACTGTATTACTAATTTACTTCATATTCATTTTCATTTTGTTATCATTTATAATTATTTGCTAGAATAGGTGCTTCGCATATAAACGATGTTGGTTATTATTATTATTTTTTTAAATAAAAGAAGAAGATAAAGGGAGAATTACACAATTCTTCTAGAGGAACCATGAGAATACATATTAAATGCATCATATATACTGAATGTTAGTGAGTATGGGCCATTAGATGAAAAAAAATTATTTAAGAGTTTATATTCGATATATTGTAAGATATTAGATGTACCCAATAATCTCTTTAATCATGAACAGCCTTTTCAAAAATTTTGCAAATTCATTTTTTACCATAAGCTGTTCTTCATAAAACTAAAAATAGTTACAAATCCTTTAAAGCTTAGAAGTATTCATATATTTAATAGTGCCCTTACAAGTGAGAAAAGTGATTAATATAATGTACCTTTTGTCATATTGGAATATATAATTGTAGTACAAAAAGGTTATAAGAATAAATCAAATTCGAAATTTATCGTATTTTTTATCGAGTATTAATCATCAAAAGTTGATGGTTTAAAATGATGATTTAAAAGCAAAAAAAGTAATATATATAAAATATCATCTCGCATTTTTTTCTTTATCTCCTATTAGTTATATCTGCATATCTTTTTGTTAACCATTGTTCATTTGTTCTATTTTATTTGGTGGCAGTAACTCAATGTCGATCCTCATTCTTTTTATCTTGGTAGAAAGGAGAAGGGAGAAATTAATTTCACATTGGGCCTAACCTAAGGCAAAATTCCCGGTTTGCGGGCTGATTTGTACTTCTTTGCGTTGTGGCCCAACAGCTTTAAACTCCTAAATTCTTTAGAGCTTTGTGTGTGTGTGTGTGTTAATGTAAATTCTTTTAATTTACAATAGAGTAATTTCTTTAATCAAATTTAGCTCATCATTTTATGGGTATACATATTAGCTTAGCAAGTGATTTTAATATCAAAATTGAATTAAAAATAATGTGAACATTGTCTCAAACTTGTCGGAAATTTGGATTGAATTTTACTAAAAATAAGTTAAAGTTATGTAATTTCATGCTAAACTCTAACTGATATATTATAATATATTTGACGTAACAAATAATCTCTTGAATCATGAACAGCCTTTCCAAAAATTTTGCAAAATTCATTTTTTACCATAAGTTGTTTTCCATTAAAACAAATATAGTTACAAATCCTTTAAAGCTTAATAGTATTTATATATTTAGTAGGGCCTTAAAAGTGAGAAAAGTGATTGATATAATGTAGTACAAAAAGATTGTTTGAAGAAATCAGATTTGAGACTTTTCATATTTTTTATCGAGAGCTGATCACTAAAACAACTTTTGATTGTTTAAAATAATAATTTAAAAGTGAAATAAAATAATATAAAACATCATCTCCCATTATTTTATTTTTTTTATCTCCTATTAGTTATATCTGCAGATCTTTTAGTTAATCATTGTTCGTTTGTTATATTTTATTTGGTGTTATTAACTCAATGTCGATCCTCATTCTTTTCATCTTAGTAGAAAGGAGAAGGGAGAAATTAACTTCACATTGGGCCTAACCGAAGGCTAAATTCCCGGTTTGCGGGCTGATTTGTGCTTCTTTGCATTGTGGGCCGATAGTTTTAAACTTCTAAATTCTTTAAAATCTTTTCTTTTTCTTTTTTTTTTTTTTGTCTCCATGTAAATTCTTTAAATTCACAATATGGTAATTTCTTTAATCAAATTTAGTTCATCAATTTCTGGGTATGATGTACTCTTATTTTACATATTAGCTTAGCAAGTGATTTTGATTTCAAAATTAAATTAAAAATAATGTAAACTTTGTCTCAAACTTATAGGAAATTTGGATTGAATTTTACTAAAAATAAATTAAAGTTATGTAATTTCAAGCTTAAACTCTAACTGAAATTTTAGGATAATTTCAAGAGTAAACTCTAATAATAAATTTACAAATTCATAAAGTTTCTTCCTCAAAGTGCCACAAAAGGATGCAGGCTGGAAAATCGAAAGCCCAAAATCAAACATTGTAGCCTGGGCCACGAGGAGAGGTGAGAAAACAAAAAGAAGACATTTATCCACATTCAATATTATTGTATATCGGTTAATAAAATGATATATCATAAAAAAAATAGTAAAATGGTTAGTATACATGATAATTTATGGATAATATGATCAAAAAAATTTTGATACGAATTTAATACCTGAAAAAAAAAATCAGTGTAAATTTAAAGATATTTCAACAATCAAGCTAAACCCTTATAATAAAAAAAATAAACAATAGATAAATAAAAGAAAATAGAAAGAATGTGATATGAATTTATAGTAAATTTACTTGTATTTAATAAGTAGGAATTAATGTCTTGTAACGATTAGATAAATAGTTAATAATGAGCTAAAATAATTATTTATAATGTTTATTAGTTGAATTTTTACATGCATGTTTAGCTAGTTTAGTTGACCCAAATCTATAAGCTCGAATTGAATTATAATTTATGGTTAATTTGATTAACATAAATTAGTTAAAATAAGAAAAATTAATTGTGATCCACAAAACATATGTTCGGAGAACATATCTAAAAAAATAGATTAGTTAATATTACATGCCAATAATTACACACTTAAAAAATGTGTGCACTGCACGTGCTATTAGTATCACATGCCACTTAACTTCATTTTAAAAAAAATAAAATAATTATCACGTGTTAAAGAAAATAAAATAATTTTCATACTTTTTCTCTCAAAAAAAATTAGTAATAATTTTCGTATTTTTACTTTCAGGCGTCCACAAACAAGGAAGAAAAAAAAAAAAAAGCTAGAAGCTTGCAAGTACAACTGTGAGTGTAAAACTGAGGAGCTACGACTGTACTATTACATCCCACTTGTCAATCATCTATTGGCAATGTGGATTAGGCATGGCCCTCGTGCGGCATGGGACACACGTGGAAATTGTGCTTTTATATTAATTATTTGTTGACGAATTACTGTTGACCAGACCTTAAATTTCCGCGGATCATTCACACGATAGGATTAGAATCAGAATATTCTATAAAACCAGGAAGTCAATTACGAAAATGCCCCTCATTTGGTCTTGGAAACATAAAAACCCCCGGATTTTAGGGTGAATTAAGAATAATTCAAGACATGTAAGTTTAAAATAAAAAAGAAAGAAACACCACACATATGATTTTAATTTTGACATTAAAACCTAACTACCTGCCGCTTTATAATTCTAATTAATTATGATTTATTGATCATTCTCAACTTTGAAATTATCCTTTCGCCATATTTTTTGGTAGAAGCTGCAGGCCGATATATATTTTTTATAAATTTTATACCTAACATTGATATTTTCTTTTATATATATATGCGGATGTTGAATGGCTAATAGTATGACTCTCTTTTTAATCTACTAGATATTTAATTATTAATGATGCATAAACCTTGAGAAACTATATTACTAGGTAAGTTATCGATGGCACATCACAATCATTGAGACTTTCATGAATCAATTACATCGCTACGTTTCCATCAACGAAATGTAGAAGCAATAGGCCACTATTGACATCATATATTAGTTTCATATTTTATTTCCAAATTAAGAAAAAAAAAACCAATTAATTCCTATATTCATAAATAAGTGTTAACATTCCTTTTTGCATAAATATCAGAGGAGTAATTGGCTCTTATTAAAAAGAAACAATTAATTATTAATTATAATTTAATAACTTAATTAATATTTATTATATAAATAATATATTTAAAAAATTATATTTAAATATACCACGTTTTGAAAAGGCGTATACTTATTTGCTAACGGAAATAGTATACCATTTACTTAAAATTTTCTTATATGTAATTTTAGAATAAGTAAAATTTGACCCTATCCACAAATTTATATTGAATTTGTCCATGAAAACATTATCTAAATCAAATCCAAGTAATCAATTGTCCATTTACAATCCGATCCTTTTGATCTTCAAAATGATCAAACACAACATAGTACTATATATAATCCAACTTTTATAATGTTTTATATAATGTGAATATAAGAAAATTAAATTGTGCTTATACAAGCACAATATTTATTTTTAATAAAAAAATTCAAAATATAAAAATATGTCGTTATGCAATTTCTTCGTAAGCTAAAACATTTATAATTCAATCCGTTTAACAATGACCCATTTTGTCTTAAAATCTAATCCTATTTAATCCAATCATCTTGGGGCTTTTAAAATTTTGACATGCTTATAACTAGGAGTGAGCAAAAAAAATCAAAATCTCGGTTAATCGATCCGAAACTGAATCAATTTTTAAGTTAACCGAATTAAAAATTTAAGTTTACAATTTTTACTTTTAAAAATTACGATTAACAGTTGACTAACGGTTAACCAATTTATATACATTTTATAAATTATATATTAAAATTTACACTTATATTTTGTAATTTATAATTATTATGATATATAACTTTCTAAAATACTGTTAAAATACATATTTTAACTAAATAAACATTATTATTATTATTATTATTATTATTATTATTATTATTATTATATGTGCATAATTAGCACTATAATGTTAGTTTCATATTGAATATATTTAATTTTTATAATTAATTATGGAAATGTTATTTTTATTTTGATTCTTTTAATGGATATTGTATTTAATTTGTATTTTTTTATTTTTAAATCATTTTTAACTATTAAAAATAATATTATAACTTGTATAATATATTAAATTTATATATTAAAATTTTTCAATGGTTACCTAATAAATTGATGTAAAAAACTAAATTAAAAATCGAAATCGATATAGCTGTTAACTGAAATTAATGAACTGATTTAATAAATTTATTAATGGATCGGTTAATCGGACCATGCTCTTCCCTACTTATAAGTTGGCCAAATTTACCCATTTGCCACCTATACTTGATATAAATTCAATTATTTTAAAATATGTTTTCAATTATCATCGAATAGTAAGGAAATAAAATAATAATAATAATGTCTTAAAAATAGAAATAGAAATACAATAAAAACTCAGACATTTAATAAATTCATAAAATTCAGTAGAAACTAAAAACATGTAAAATTTTGGGACTCATAGCTACTTTTTATTGGAAAAAATAGTACCATCACCCGAGTATATGCGTGTGTGTATATTATATATTCCAAATTTTACAATGTCGAGGGCCATATTTTATTTGTTTTAAAATTCAACTGCTTTTATACAAAGTAATTTTAAATTATTCGACATAATTGATAAAGCTTGAAAAAATTTTATCTGAAATAGAGAATTGGTTGCTGGATTATCCGATTGGATGATCGATCCTGCAAGAAAAAGTGTCCGGTCGGACTAGGCGTTGGCACTCTGAAGCTTAAATTAGTAGCTTTTAGAGAGATAAAATTTTAGAGAGAGAGTCTCAGATGTTCAATACCTGAAACCCTTATATTTTTGGCTATTTATAGGAGATAAAGGATGGGTACTTAAGTACCTTGGGGCATGATAACTGGCAGTTTGAGCAGGTGAGCGACGATGTGACAGGGAGCAGGTGGAAGGTATGGGCGCTAGCTGGTGTCAGTGGATTGATAGAATATGGTGTCCCATCATCCAATCGGACACTACGCCCTCCTATCTTGTCTTCCAGCTCACGCTTTTCCTTCTTTGTTAATGAACTTTGGGCTCTGCCAAGTGTTGTTGGGCCGACTTGATTGGACCTTGGAGATGTTTTTCCATAGTTATCACTTATCCTCCATTCAAAAGGTTCGATCGGGCGAATTAAGCTTTTTGGTGGGATTTTTAAATTTTCAGGAGGTGCGAATCTGATAAGTCACATCCATTCATTTCGGACAGCTATTATGCATTTATTGCCTGTGCACATGCTGAGGGCGACACTTTGTTCTCTGTAACCGTAATAATGGATTGAAGAAATGTGGCGCTCATCCAATGGAGAGGCATTCAGAGTATTCTATTAGCTTTTTGCCTATAAATAGGTGAGTTTGATGCGATTTTTTCATATTTTTCAGCGATCCTTACTAAAATTTTGTCAAAATTTCTTTGTGAACTCTTATTTTTTGAAACCTTTAGCAATGATTCTTGGGCTCCAAATTTCGGAGATTTTAGAGTTTTTACCAGATTACCCAAGTAAGTAAATAATCCCTGCCTTTGATTTTCTTTTTCATTCATCACATATACTCTTTACTTCTCCTCTTCCACCACAAATGGATTCAAGCAGTAGTCAGCCAATAGATAGGAGTTTTCTTGAGGAATACAAGAATCGGAAGCCTCACGCTCATCCTTCGCGATTGATAGAAGATAAAGTGGTGAGAATTACTTCATAGTACCATTTTCTTATAGAAGTGTCGATGATGGCCTACCCGGATTCCATGACGGTGATAGAGGGACCTTTTGGCCATGAAAGGAATGAATGATTTATCTGCCATTTGTAGAGTTTTGACGCAGGGATGAGCCTTCCCTTTGGTGCTTTTAAGATGGCAATTCTCAGTGGTTATGGAATTGCCCCTAATCAATTGCATTCGAATGGATGAAGGATCGTGGCCTGCTTTAAGATTTTGTGCCAGATAGAAGCGGTGGCTCCAACTCTGGATCTCTTCACTTATTTTTTTTATATATCCGGTCGGAGTGATGGGTCGGAGTACTATTTCACCAGCCGACAGCATGGAAAGCTCTTTATAGTCCCATCTTCAATGAAGGACTTCAGAGAGAGGTACTTTTTGATGGGGATAGCTAGTGGGTTTGGAGTATCACTGAGCTAGTCGAAAGGAGCCACCATTCTGAGAGATCAGACTGTCGATCAGTCTATTTATGAAAGTGACTTCAAAAAATTGATGGCCAAAGTGGCAAGAAATGAAAGACCCTACGACTCTAGCTATCTCCTTAGTACGTTGTACGAGTCTTCTAGCTCCGAAGCTGACTAAAGTACAGAATGTGAGCATTATAGTAGAGTGAGGAGGAGGACACATATTTAACAATTCACGCATTGCATGTGAATTTGGTTCAAAAAGGATACTTATCTTGTTTGATTCTATGATGCAGCTGCTGACGAGATGGCAAAAGGAGATGATGCAACAAAGTTTATCGTTGATCGGGCTAAGGCCAAGAGGGAGGTCGAACATTTGGCGAAAAAGAAAGGGAGGACAAAGAAAATAAAGATCATGCCCGTCTTGGATGTTCAAGCCTCTAGAGGCGTAACAAGTGCTTCTGCACCCTCTGGCACTGTTGCTGCTATAGCAACCTCATCTCCAGATGTTGCGGTCATCCTCGCCGTTCATCCTTTTTTGATTATTACTGGATCGATAGCACTCCCTCCGATCATGGAGAGACAGCATCCACTTAGGCAACTGCAACTGAAAGATGAATCTAATGAGGAAGAGCCATAACCATCCCTAATCTCTCGATCGTCCACTTAGAAAATGGGGGTGCCAATAGATGAGGCAACTCAAAACAAAGTTGAGGAGGCGGCAAGGAAAAAAGCTGTCGAAATAGTGGCTATTGTGGATACCCGAATCGCAGCAAAAGGCAAGGAGATTGCTCAATCTGAGCCGACCTGACGATCTTTAGGGAGAGTTCAAGAGAGTCGGGCTCCTTCTTTGGAGGATATATTAAAGGAGTGGTTTGGTAATGATTGGTCGGTGACCAACAGAGGCATACCGACCTTTGTCTGCCAATGTCTTACTCAAGAGAGTGATTTCAAGGCAATGACGGAGCTCAACCTACTCTTTTGAGAGTTTGGATTATTTCAGCAACAAAGTCTTGAGGTAATATTTGCATCCTCTTTTCCCTCTCTTTTTTTAATGATATTCCTCTTTTTTCCTTAGCTAATAAAAAAGGGCTTCGCTTGCACGGTATGGCAGCCTTTGTCCAATCGAAATGGGAGGATGCCACTCGACAGAGGAGGGAGATAGAGGTCGCTAGTGATGTAGCCAAAAAGAAGGCTGGGCTCTTAAGGTTGGAGGTGGAGGAGCTGAAAAGGGAAAGAGCCCAGCTAGCCCAAAACCTTAAGACTCGGTAGAGCGAAGTGGACCATTTGAAGGGAGACGTCGCGTATCTCTCTGCAAACAGTGCTCTATGCAAGCGGTATGAAGAGGAGGTAGGCAGGCTGAGGGATGAATGCTCATAACTTTCCACCGAGTGCCTTAAAGCCAATACAGAAAGAGATAAGGCTAGAGCAGACAAAGACAAGGCTCTGCCCGAGCATGGCGTTCTTCAGGCCGAGAGGAATTCCATAGAGATAGCTCTGGCAGAGAATGAGATAGCTTGGGGTAAGAGATTGGCAAAAGAGTTGGATTCCCAGAAGAATGAGGTCCTTGATCAGTTAGGCGAGGCCCAAGGAAGGCCGCTAACTCGGTTGATTTATGCAGCCAGACAACACTTTTATGAAGATAATCTTGACTGGATAGAGGACCCGGAGATTCTTCCCGATCCTTCCTCTAGTGGCGATGAGGGAGAGGCCCCTAGATCGGAGAGACTGAGCAAACAGCAGATCAAGTTCCTTCGTTATCTCAAGCAGGCATCAGTTTACCAACTGAGTCTGAAGCCATTCCTCCTCTATCGTCTGAACCCGAAGTCGTGGCCCCTTTGCCAACTGAGCTGGCTACTGAAAGAGTCATTGAATCTTCCCAGCCTACTGTTTAGCAGATTGCAGAGCTTGATCCGAATAGGATCTCTGCCAATGTAGAAATTGTAGATATAGAGACTTAGGTATTTTATTTCCTTGTAATATTTTTCTTTGTAATAGTTTTCTCCTTAGCTTTGTAACATGTAAAAATTCTTCATATATATAAAATTCGATTTGCCTTTCAATTGCGTCTTCATACTGCAGTTCTCATTTTCTGTAGGATTTGTCATAAAATTAACTAAGTAGAATAAACAGAAATCATCATGGAGAATGTATAAAATCAGCTAAGGAGAATATATAAAATCAAACATGGAGAATATGTAAAATCAACTAAAAAGAATACTTCCTGAATTTTAATATGCTTTTCAAGCATTGCAGTCCATAACTCTTAAGGTCATCAATTGCTTAATACGATCGGATTTAAAAGATAAAATCATTTATTATGGCATGAGTTATGACTTAGAATTTAGGTGCATGACGTCAAGTATAGTAAGCAACTTTTCAGTCTTGCAATCAATTAAGGTGTTTTCCTATCGGATCGGCTATCCATAGGAGAGTCATGCATGGCAAATGACCTTTAGGTCTTGCATTTTCTTGAAGACTTGGCAATTTTGTACATCGAATACCCAGGAGATTCGGTAATTTTATACTCGATTGTAGACTTCTGTATTTTGGATTCGGGATAGACCTCGTACTTAGTGAGTGAGTTGGTGGAGATTAAATGGAGGTATCTTGCATTTTCGGTTTGGGAATAACATAAAACCTTTGCAGACGAACTTATGATGGAGAAAAGCTTTCGTATTTTAGGCTCGAAATGAGCATCAAGCCTAGCAAGGGAACTGTGCCTGTCGAAACTAGATGTGGAATTAGATGGAGTTTTTAGCTTTCGCATTTTGGGCTCGGGATAGACGTCAAGCCTAGCGAATCAACATTATTTTAATACTTCAATCGGATTATGCCAATCGAATTTAGAAATAACATCAATCGAGATTTCCATCGATTAGAATAAAATAAATAATCATGAACATCAAACCTAACAACAAGTAGTTGTAAAATATATCTTTTTTTCAAAAATGGAGAAAATTTTCTTTATTGAATTCAAAATTTGATACAAGATTATACATGATACTTCTTTAGTACTTCGACATTCCAGTTTTTGGGGATGTCCGACCCTTTAAGGGTTCTGAGCCTATATGTGCTGGAGCTTAGAATCTTGCAGACTTCATATGGGCCTTCCCAATTTGGCATTAGTTTCCCAACTCCAGTATTTTTTGCGCCTATATCTGCCTTTCTGAACACCAAATCACCCACATTGAAGTTTCTCACCCTTACTTTCATGTTGTGATATCTAGCAACTCTTTATTTATAGGCAGTGATTTTGGCGTAGACATTTTCTTTCCATTCCTCAACCAGATCCAAATCTTGGCATCTATCCAAGATATTTATCAAGTCAAAATAGAATACAGACTGATAGGATGAGAGGCTAATTTCTACGGGTATCATTGTCTTAGAACCGTAGACAAGAAAGAATGGCGTTTAGTGAGTGCCAACTCTTAGAGAGGTCCTGTAAGACCATAAAATGCTTTGCAGCTCTTCAGTCTAGTTGCCTTTTACCTCGTTCAATTGTTTCTTTAGGCCTTTCAAAATAGTTCGATTGGAGATCTCGGTCATCCCATTGCTCTGTGGACGGATGGCAGAGGTAGACTTAAGGCTGATATTAAGGTTTTGGCAAAAGTTTTTGAAGATCGAGCTATCGAACTGCTTGCCATTATCTGTAATAACAATATTGGATAAGCCATACCTGCAAATGATGTCCTTCCATGCAAAATTTCTGACCCTCTCCGCTGTGATTGTTGCTAGAGGCTCTACCTCGATCCATTTGGAGAAGTGGTCGACGGCGACAAAGAGGAACTTCATTTGCCTTTTTTCTTGGGGAAAAAGTCCTAGGATGTCTAGGTCCCATTGGTCAAATGATCAAGAAATACCGCTTAGCTGTTGGTTTGTTGCCGGTTGTCTAATAAATCTTTCATGGATCTAACATTGCTGGCACCTTCTTACTTTTTTCTAGGCAACTTTGAAGATACTTGGCTAGAAATATCCAGTTTGGAGTACGTTCCTCGCCATGGCCCTACTAGCTTCGTGTGCCCTACAAATGCCTTCATGGATTTTCTTTAGGATGTAGTCTCCCTCCTCCTCCATCACACATTTGAGCCAGGGGTGACTAAAATCTTTTTTGAATAGTTCACCATTAATAACAAAATAATTTAGGAATTTGTGGGATACTTTTTGGGCTTCCTCTTTATCTTCGGGTAACTGTCTTATTTGTAGGTATTGTTTGATAGAGCTCATCCACATTTCTTGAGCTGGCTCAATTTTCATCATTTTTTGTTCATCTAAGGAGGAGGTTAGTTGCTCAACAATGGTTATATTTTCTTCCATTATTCCTTGTTCGAAAGCAGACATCTTGGCAAGCTGATCGGCCCCTATAGTTTTATCTCTCGACACCTTTTGTAGGATCCATTCGAATTCATATTCTTCCAGCATCTTGAATGCTGCCTTGACCTTTGCCAGATATTGTATCATGTTGGTTTTTCTGGCCTCGAAGGTGCCTAAGACTTGGCTTGTGATAAGCTAGGAGTCACTCTTGATGATGACCGACTCTAGTCGGATGACGTGGAGCAGTCTCAGCCCTTACAGGAGTGCCTCATACTCTACCATATTATTTGAAATGTTGAAGCTGAATTTTATTGTATACCTTATGACAATACCCAAGGGGCTTATTATTACGATGCCAGCTCTTTTTTAGGTGTCGTTTGCAGCTCCATCTATGATCATTTTCCATTTTGCATATGGGGCTGATCGGTCATTTCTTTGCCAGCAAATTTGATGACAAAATTTGCCAAAGCTTGAGCCTTTATTACTTTTCTGGGTTCATATCTCACATCCCATGACTGGAGCTTGATCGTCCATCCTACCATTTTTTCTTCAGATTCGAGGTCTGGAGAATCTTTCTGATTAGCTGACCCGAACAGACCAATATTATGTGTGCTTTAAAATATTACCTTAGCTTCCTCGTGCACATCATGAGGGCAATGAGGAGTTGCTCGATCGGACTTTTCTTTAACTTTGGACCCTTAAGCACTTGGCTCACATAGTAGATAAGCAGCTGCTGGGTTCCTTCTTCCTTGACTAGGATGCCTGCAATAACTTCACCAGAAGTTGACAAGTATAAATATAAATTTTCACCTGAAAGCAGTCGGCTGAATAGTGGTGGTTAGTGAGGAATTTATTTGATTCATCGAAGACTTACTGGCAATCGGCACCCTAATTGAAAGCTTCATTCTTTCTCAATTTCTTGAAGAAGGCGGTGCATCGTTTGGCGAAAGAGGAGATGAACTTTTCAAGGGATGTTATTCTACCATTTAGCTTTTCAACATCCTTCACACTGCTCGGAGGTTGCATCTTCAAGATTTCCTTTATTTGGTCAGGATTGGCTTCAATGCCACTTTGGGAGACCATAAAACCAATAAATTTTTCTAAAGGCACCCCGAAAATGCACTTCTCAAGATTGAGCTTCATCCGAAATTTATTCAGTGTGTTAAAGACCTTTGCTAGATCTACAGGATGTTCTTCGGGGCTTTTGCTTTTGACGATCATGTCGTCCATGTAAACTTCCATATTTTGCCTAATCTAATCTTTAAAGATTCTGTTCATCAATCGCTAATATGTGGCACCTGTATTTTTTAATTCGAACGGCATTGCTCTGTAGTAGAAAGTGCCATCATCGGTGATGAAACTGGTCTTTTCCTGATCCAGCAACCACATCATAATTTGATGGTATCCAGCATAAGCATCGAGGAGGGAGTAGATGGCATGACCAGTAGTGGCATCCACCAGTTGGTCTATGCTTGGCAGCGAGTAGCTGTCTTTCGGACATACTTTGTTAAGGTTTGTGAAGTCTACATACATCCACAACTTTCCTAACTTCTTCTTTATCAGAATAACATTGACGAGCCATTCGGGGTAGTTAACCTCTCGAATTGTATCCATTTTTAATAATCTGTCCACTTCCTCAAAAATAAATTTTCTCCGATCGGGAGTATGCCTTCATAGCTTCTATCTAATTAGCTTGTAAGCTGGATCCACATTAAGTTTGTGGGTGATCACGTTGGGATCAATTCTGAATATGTCTTCTGGCTTCCAAGCGAATGATGCCTAGTTGATCATCAAGACTTGCATGAAGGCCTCCTCGATCTTTGTATTCATGTTGGTGCCTATTTGAACAGTCTTACCTTTTGCAAGTATCCTTATTTTGACTTCTTCGGCAGGATCCATTCTCTGTTCCTCTGCCTGCTCAAGTCGCTCTAGCCTTGGTTCCACCATCATGGCCTCTCTTTGGTGCTTAATCATGGTGACATAGGCTTCTCTGGATGCCTTTTGGTCATCCCTTAGAATGGCGATGCTTCCCCTGGTTGGGATCTTCATCACCATGTACCGGATGCTGGTGACAACTCCAGTTTAAAAAAGTAGAGACTTGCCAAAAATGGCATTATAGGCAAAAACCATATCAATGACCATAAAAGTTACCTTGCAGGCATGGGCCAGGGCCTCTTGGCCAAGCTGGATGAATAGCTCAACAGATCCCACCACCGGAATGGTAACGTTGCCGAGTCCGATCAGAGATGTGGCATTCGGCTTGAACTCTTCGATCGGCAACCCCATGGCTCTGTAAGCTTAAAGGATGAGCACATTCACAGCACTCCCGTTGTCTACCAATATTCTCTTTACATCAAAATTATTGGTTCGCGCCCTGATCACAAGAGCATCTTCGTGAGGGAATATTACATCTCATGCATCCTCACTAGATATGATGATTGGAGCTGGCCGTTCAACTATTTGAGAAATGTAGACACCTTTTCCATTTCTTTTTCTGGAAAGGTCCTCTCCATAGGATGACCCACTAGTGATCATGTTTATGACATCGGCGTACGGTCGGTGAGGATCTGTATTCTTCAATTTTCTTTGCTCATCGTCGAAATCATCCTTCTTAAGGTCTGTTTGTCTATAGGGACTTACTTTTCTGGTCAGACCTATAAACCTTTTGAGGTACCCTCTTTGCATGAGTCGTTCAATCTCTTTCTTTAGCTGGAAACACTCATCGGTTGTATGACCGACATCCTTATGGAACTTACAGTACTTTTTATGGTTTCAATTATTTTTGCTCCTTTCGTCCAGCTTCTTGGGCCAATTCACCTTTTGGTGCTTTTCCTTGATCCACATCGACACCTATGTTGGATTGGCATTGAGTGGAGTGAAGGTTTGAGTCTGTTGGCCACTCTCCTGATTGGATTTGAATCGCTCGACCTCCTTTCTTTTTCCCAGATTCCTCAAAGTAGAGGCTCTCTTAGGACTCCTTGCAATCTATTCGGATATATAAGTTCGATTAAATTACCGTCCATCTGGATGCTGGAGCCTGTCCATAACATTGCTCTTTTTGCCACGGTTGGACCTCAAGACATCGTCCAGCTAAATATGCTGCCTAACTCTTTCCATTAGATCGAAAAAGCTGGCTGGGAGCCTTATTGTAATTGACTCAAATAATGGCCGATCAACGATACTATTGGCCAGAGCAGTGGATGCCATTTCCATACTTACATTCCTCACCTCCGATATTATGGCTTAGAACCTGTCGATGTAGTCTCAAAGACCTTCATCGTTTCTTTGATAGAGGTTGCATAAATCACTCACAAATTTTGGCGCTCGTGTCTGTACGATGAACCGTGCGACAAACAGTTCCTTGAGTTGTCGAAATGAGGTAATTGACTTTTAGGGGAGTTCGTGGAACTAATTAAGGGCATCTCCTCCTAGATTGATAGGGAATATCCTGCAGGCAATCTTTTTGTCGTAGGTGTAAACCTGTACTTTAGTTAGATATTCTTCAAGATGAGTGGCAGGGTCAGTTTTACCTGTATACTTATCCATTATCATATCTCTCCACCTGGAAGGCAGCTCAGATACTGTTATTTTCCTGCAAAATGAGGAGGTTATGTTGTTGCAAGTGTTTCCCTCGAACATGCCTTTTTTGGGCCCTGTCAAGCTAAACTGCTTGAGTTTCTGCTTGAACCATTTATCCTCCCTGCTCATGGCTATTGAGGCGAACTCATCTCTCCGCCCCTTCGTGCGACTGTGGTTTGGCGTGCATATGAAGGACAAATCGTTCCCAATGGATGAGGTGGAGGATCTGCTGGAGATATATGGCGAGTCTCTGCTCAAGGACATTGTCCCTTTTCCCTTGTTGTATCTGCCTGGGGTTTTGACTCCCGCTTTTCTACCATCATGAGCTCGTGGCTAATTGATGAAGATCCGCTTGTTCCTTCTTTTTCTGAAGTCTTCGGCTATGAAGTCCATTTCATGGCCTCTTTCAGAAGTCCTAGGCATTTTGCCCTTTTTCAACATTTGGACTATGCTCTTAGTGAAGTCGCTAAGAATGGCACGCATGTCCCTGATAATAACAGGAGTATCCTCCGATTTTTACATGACTACGTCATCAAAATCTGGGAGAAGATTACCCCTGGTAGGTGATCTAGAAGATCTCTCTCTTTTCCCTGTGGGCCTAGATCTACCCTAGCTATTACTATCATACTCTTCAAAAGCTACGCGTTCGTTGGATCTTGAACCTGCCATTGTCTCTCAACGAAAGTACCAAATGATAAGGCCTGAAAAGTCTTTATCTGAAATAGAGAACTGATGGTTGAGTTGTCCAATTGGATAATCGATCCTGCAAGGAGTGTCCGATCGAACCAGGCGTTAGCACTTCGAAGCTTTAAGTTAGTAGCTTTTAGAGAGATAAAATTTTAGAGAGAGAGTCTCGGATGTTCAATACCTGAAATACTTATATTTTTGGCTATTTATGGGAGATAAAGAAGGGGTACTTGAGTACCTTAGGGCGTGATAACTGACAGTTGAAGCAGATGAGCGGTGATGTGACAGGAAGCAGATAGAATGTATGAACGTTAGTTTGTATCAGTGAATTGACAGGACGTGGTGTTTCATCAGTCCGATCGGACACTGCGCCTTTCTGTCTTATTTTCCAACTCACGTTTTGTCTTTTTTGTTAATAAATTTTGGAACCTATCAAGTGTTGTTGGACCGATTTAATTGAATTTTGAAAATATTTTTTTTATAGTTATCAATAATAGTAAGAAAATTCATTGTATGAAGTAATTTTAAATTATTTGACATAATGGTAAGAAAATTCAATGTATGAATACATTGAATGCATCAAACCCCTAAGATTACTTAACCCATATAACCCGATAAGGATGTGACACAACTCGCAATTTAATCAAATAATATTTAGATGCCATCAGCAATATCAACCCCATATGGTGCTTTAATTTCTAGTAATATCCACCATATTAATGACATGTCCCCACCACATAACCCTCAATTATTTCATTTTGCTTCGTGTTAAAGCCACGTCGTATTCCCTAATCGGATCCCAATCACTTCACTTTCCAGGAAAAAACAACTTTAACTCGGAAAATAATAATTTTGGACCAAAAAGCCAATTCAAGAGTAAAATACCATGGCCACATTAAATAATTCCAGAATAAACGTGCTGTTATTAAATTTGAATCCATTTGGTAAGAACTGAGCAACATGAAGGGCAAAATTGTCCGAAACCGGGTCTTTATATAGTCTTCAAAGGATGAGGGCAATCTTACACACAAATAGCAGATTATAATTGTTTGACCTCTGGGTTGTTGGGTAGCCGCCATTCATGGAAGCAAAAGAATTCATGGAGCTATTTGATTCATGCTGGTTCGAATTAGAAATCTTAAACAAGCAATCAAGATCATGTTATTATTCAAAACCAGATCGCCCAATCGAAGAAGAGGCACAAAAACCAGAGCTTCTCAGAGTTCCAACAACAATTGCAAGGTCCATGAGCGACCAATTATGGCCTCACACGAGCTTTATCTCTGGTCTTTCTTTGTCTCCAGATTCAGTTCTGCTCACCCCAAAGCTGAAAACTATCCTCTCGGGCAAAGAAATTACAGAAGAAGAAGCAAAAGAAGAATTAGGTAATTCAATTTCGATCCAAGAATCACCTAAAAAGAAGATCAGAAGCAGAAGGAGAGGGAAAAAAACCACGAGCAAGAGCTTGTCAGAATTGGAATTTGAAGAGCTAAAGGGGTTTATGGATCTAGGATTTGTTTTCTCCCAGGAAGACAAAGATTCAAGCTTAGTTTCGATAATTCCTGGGTTGCAGAGACTGGGAAAGGACGAAGAAGAAGAAGAGAAAGGTATTGAAGCGGCTACAGTTTCAAGGCCTTATCTTTCAGAAGCATGGGAGGATTTGGATAGGAGAAGGAAAGAAGAGCCGTTGATGAACTGGAGAATTCCTGCTTTTAGCAATGAGATTGGTATGAAAGATAATCTTAGATTTTGGGCTCAAACTGTTGCGTCTTCTGTTAGATAACCATGGATTTTCAGATTCTTGATTCCTTTAATTTGATAATTTCTGAGGTTTTGTATTCTATTTTGGTCATTTGCTCTCTTATGCCACTTGTAATTGTAAATAAAAGTAGTTTTTTTTTTCAATTTTATGTTTTCTATACTCTATGCTTCACACTTGAAATAATGCTTTAATTAGGTGAAACCATTCAATTACAAATTTTTAATATATGTAATAATTACTTTGCCTGCATGATTGTTTATAATTGGATTAATTTATGAATTTATTACAAGACTTAGTCTAGTAATCACTCATAAATGTCTCTTAGGAAATAATCTCATGCAATAATTTGGAGAGAAATTTTTTTAATTATGTTCTGATTCATGCTTAAGCGAAGATGTCGATTTTAGATAGTTATATATGACTTTAATAAAAGTATTTTTTATATGAAAAACGAGATTTGTTTATAAAAAAAAATCAAGTTATTAAATAATGTTTGAGCTGTTTATTAGGCACTTTTTAATTTTTTTAGTTTTTTTTAATTATCTTTGATAAGAAGTTATAATAATACTTTATGTAAATTAAAAATATAAAAATAGAAATATAAACTGTTGTAATTGCCTTTTAGCATATTGATGTATTTTTATTTTATTAGAGTGGAAACTTTTTTTATTGTAACAGAACATAATTGGATGAATTATGTTTTTTAAATTGTCTGTATTTAACTTTCTAGTTATTTTTAATCTACACTTATCAATTTTTCAAATAATAAGCACAAATACATAAAACAATGCTTTTAAAAAATTAAAACATATGATACTCAATTATACTAATATAATATTTGAATTGTTGCAGTTAAATTACGTATTCCACATATACAATGAGATTGGCAAAAATTGAAAACAAAGTGAGTTAATTTTTCTTATTGATTTTGATGGATATTTTTTTTATTGATTTTGATGTTGTAAAATATCACGGCAACTCGGTTGATTAAGTATATATAACACGCTCTAATTTTTTAAAAACAATATGTATTTATATATATGTGTTCAATAAGTCATTATATTAAAATTTTAGTGTTTGAGTTGATTATAAAATTATATTGAAATGCATACATGTATTTATGTATTAATGCATGCATTGAAAATTAATTTATCTTCCAGAGTTTGCATTTGGTGATGAAACAGTGCAACTTGCTTTTCCATACCAAATATTAGGTGCTATGTGCTTTATGGTTGGACGCTCCACTGAAAAAATATAAATATGTAGTATATGAAATATGAGTTTGGTATATAGCCCACTTCTCTGATTTATTTCAGGTAAGCTTGTTACATTTTAAAAAAGGAAAAATCATATTTAGATTCGGTCTATATAAATTTTATAAATCAAATTAATAAAAAAATTGTCATGTAAAATAATAAATTGGTTAAAAAAAATAAAACAATGGTTAACATATATAAATGATAATTTACTGTTAGTTTGATTTATAAAATTTCCCCAAACCGAATCCAAATAAGAGTTTTTCTTTCACTAAAGTATCTATTCACCATCTTTATTGTCATTATTTTTTCAATATGCAATCTTGCCTCTTTAATTTTGTAAAAGAAAAAGAAAAAAAAAAGGAAAAAGCTATAGTGAAGTTTTTGTCAATCAGTTTTCAATTTTTATAAATACAAACATTAAATTCAATTAGGGGTGAGAAAAAAAATCGAAAATATGGTTAACCGCAAAATTGAACCAATTTTTACAGTTAATTGATTCGATGGACTCGGTTACGGTTTTAAATTTTTATATTTTTAGTTAATGGTTACGATTTAGATTTTTAAGCACCGGATAAATTAATCTATGATTAACTAGTTCATATATATATATATATCTTCAATTTTTGTTATTTCTCTCTAAAATTTACATAAAATAATACTTTAAAATATATTTAAATTTTATTTTTATTTTTATTTTTATTTTTATTTTTATATTTATTTTTATATTTATATTTATTTTTATACCTTACTTTTTTATATTTTCCTATAAAATTTATATAATACTTTAAACTAAATTTATATTATATCATTCTCTTTAATTATATAATAATATTTATATATAGTATTCAATTAACTTTTATATATATATTTTATCATATATTGGTGTTCATATTTTACTTAATAGCATTTAATTACATTATTATCCAAAATTTTATTTGACTTAAAATCAAACATAGTAATTTTCAATAAAATATCAAATCTATTTTATAATATTAGCTATTAATTTATAAAATATGAATTTTGGCTAGTAAATTATGTTTGTTTCGTAATTTTTATATTAAATTACTTTACACATTGAAAATTGAATTGAATTTTGTCTAATTTTTTTATATAATTTTATGTTATAAATTTTAATGATTAACTGAAAAATATTAGTTAATCAAACAAAAAAATCGAAATCGATGGACTGGTTAACTGAATGTAATAGACTGGCTAATGGTTAGTAATTTTGAAAAACCGATATTAATGAATTAGTTAATTTTTTTTATCCATAAACTGATTAATCTGTCCATACTTATCTCTAGATTCAAAAACTATTATAGACTATGAATTAGAAAATACTTATCTAATTGGGTTTACGAGAAAAATAGTAAACCAAACTAATTACATTTTACTGCATATATAAAATAATTATTTTTTTTTCATATATGCCAATATGTAATTAGTTTGGTTTATAAATTTCTATCGACATGGTTTAGATAAAAAATTTTCAATGTAGAAAGAATTTGAGCAAATGAAGACAAAATTCAGTAAAAAAGTGAACTCTACAATTTTTTCATGCTTTTAGGGTCAACATATATATTTAAACTATTAATGAAATTTAATGTGATTAAAAAGAATCATGTAAGTTTTTTCTTTGTATTTTAATGGCCAATTGGAAAAATCTTAAATATATAGTCAATGGCCTTTCAATATATATATATATAGTCAATGGAAAAAATAAAATAAAATTTACGAAGTCAATTTAATATTATTACTAATTAATTAAGTTGAATGGGGTTAAAGGACTCCACTTACCAGAACCTAACTGCGTTTTTCTGATGGAGACCGAGCCAATTGTCAGGCTGATTCTGTTGGCCTGCCCTCAATATGCTCCAACTCCAATGAAAAAGAGTACATCTAAAAATTAATTATGGTAGTTAAAGAAAACACTCAGATGCATTTGTCGCTAATATTTGTAAAAATCAGTCCCCTGAGACTGATTTTGTTGTTAAATATACTGAAAATTGAACAATGTCATTTCTAATCAGTGAGGTGGGACTGTATTAACCTATATATATATATATATATATATATATATATATATATATATATATATATATATATATATATATATATATATATATATATATATATATATATATATTTTTAATTAGAAATTTTAGATTCATTTTTTTATTTATTGATATATTTGAATCAAATCGGATTAATTGAGTCATTAAATTTTCAAATGCGTAATGGTTTATTAAGAAAAAAACAATGGATAATGATTTAGGTGATTTCGACTCTTGATAATTAATGTTATGGACAAATTGAGTTTGAATACTGAAATTTCATTGAATCACGTTTCTTTCTAAAACAAAATGAATAACGTTTCTTTATTATGTTTTTCCTTTTATATATATTTTTAATGTTTATTACTTTTTGATAAATGATATGTTGGAAATTAAAAGTTAATTATATTTAGTTTAAATGGTTAAAAATTCGACTATTCTTTCAATTGATTAGAGTCCAAATTTTATTATTTTCAATCCTTACTCTAATAATGTAATTATCGAAAAATATTGAAAGTGTATTGATAACTATTGCACGAGTCCTGGTTAGGGAAGAAAGAACCTAATAGCTGCTTATATATTACGTGTGTCAAGTGCTCAGAGGGATAGAATTAAAGAAGGAACCGGTCGAGTAGCTTATCATCGCTCTCATGATGTGCACACAAAAGCTAAGACAATATTTTGAAGCACACACCATCGTGATCCAATCGGGTCAGCAAATACGAAAAATTCTCCAAATTCCGAGGACAAAATGATAGGATAGACAATCAAACTCCAATCATAAGATGTGAGGTACGAGCCCAAAACAGTCATAAAAAGCGCAGGCACTAGCAGATTTTGTGGCTGAGTTCATAGGCGAAGAGATTGACACTCAATCCCAATGATCAATATGGGAAATAATCGTGGATGTAGCCTCAAATGACATCCGAGGAGGTGTGAAAATCATAATAACAGGCCCCTTCGGCATCGTCATAAGGTAAGCAATAAGACTTAATTTTAAAACGTCTAATAATGTGGCAAAATACGTGGCACTCCTCCAAAGTCTAAGGCTGCTCCATGTCATCCGATCGGAGTTGATGACTATAAAAAGCAACTCTCAGCTAGTGACCAATCAAATTTTGGACGCCTTCGAAGTAAGGGAGACTAGTATAACTCAGTACCTGGCAAAGGTCAAGGCCGCACTCAGAATGTTGGAAGAGTCTGGATTAGAGTGGTTTCTTCAGAAGGTGCCGAGAGATCAAACAGCGATAGCCGATCGGCTTACCAAAATGTCCGCCTCCAAATAGAAAGTGATAGAAGAAAATATCATGGTTGTCGACCAAGCCTTCTCCTCCTTAGACGAACCAGAAATGATGGAGATTGAGCAAGTGAATGACATATGGATGAGCCTAATTAAACGATTCTTACAAACAAGGCAACTACCTGAAGATAAAGTCGAAGCTAGAAAGGTATCTCACAAATCTCTCAACTACTCTATAATTGACGGTGATTTGTAAAAAAAAAACTTTCAGTCATCCCCAGCTTAAATACATGATGAAGGAAGAAGAAGACTATATCCTGAAAGAGATCCATGAAGATATTTGTGGGGCACATGAAGCCAGCAGGACCATGGTAAGAAAAGTACTCTAGATCGGATACTTCTGGCCAAACATTTTCAAAGATGCTCAAGAGAAAGTAAGAAGATGCCAACAATGCCAGATTTATGGAAGGATCATAAGACAACCGGCAGTAGATCAACAACTGATCGGGATCGTTTGGCCGTTCAACCAGTGGGGCTTGGACATTTTAGGACCCTTTCCTCAAGGTAAAAGGCAGATAAAATTCTTTATTGTAGCCGTTGATCACTTCTTTAAATGGATTGAGGCAAAATCTTTAGCGACGATCATGGCATAAAGGATTAAAAATTTTATCTGGAAGGACATCATTTAAAGGTATGGCTTATCTAAAATATTTATTACAGATAATGGTAAGCAATTTGAGAACTCCATCTTCAGAAACTTTTTCCAAGACCTGAATATTAGCCTCAGATTCACTTCATTCGCTCACCCACAAAGCAATGGGATGATCAAAATCTCCAATCGGATAATTCTATAAGGGCTAAAGAAGCTATTAGGTGAGGTAAAGGGCAACTGGACTGAAAAATTGCAGAGTGTCCTATGGTCTTATAGAACTTCTCCAAGGGCAGGCACTTACCAAACCCATTCTCTCTTGTCTATGACTTCGAGATAATGATACCAGTAGATGTCAGCATCCTTTCCTATCGGATGATATTCTATTCCGATCGGATGAACATCCAGGAAAGGTATTGAGATTTAGACCTGATAGAAGAAAGGAGAGAAGATGCCTACAACAAAATTGTTGCCTACAAGTAAAAGGTTGTCGGATATCACAATATGAAGGTGAAGTTAAGAACTTTTAATGTTGGTGATATAGTGCTCAGGAAGGCAGTCATAAAGACAGGGAATGCAGGAGTTGAAAATATAATGCCCAATTGGGAAGGACCTTACGAAATTCTAAGGTTTTAAACTCAAGTACATATAAGCTCAGAACCCTAGATGGACTGGACATCCCCAAGAGTTGGAATGTTGAGGTACTCAAGAAGTACCATATGTAATCTCATATCAGGAATTGAATTCAATACACAGAGAAATTTCTTTCCATCTCCATAAAAGGTATGTTTGGTACAACTTATCCGTTAGGCTTGACGCTCATCCCGAGCCTAAAATGCGAAAGTTGGAGTCCATTTATTTGCAGGTTAAATTAATATTTGGTGCAACTTATCTGTTAGGCTTGACGTTTATTCTGAGCGAAAAATACAAAAGTTAGAGTTCATTTATTTGCAAGTTAAAATAATATTTGGCGCAACTTATTCGCTACGTTCGACTCTCATCCCAAGCCGAAAATGCAAAAGTTGAAGTTGATTTATTTTTAGGTCAAATTTGTTCAAGGCAATTTATCCATTGCAGGTCAAAAATACAAAAATTGCGTAACTCCTATTGGCTTATCCACTAGATTTGATGTTAATCCCGAGACAAAAATGCAAGGATTGAATAGAATCAACAATTTCTCCTAAGTTAAATGTTATGCAACGATTACAAATAGGAATACAAGTTAAAAAACTAACTCGACATACGAAATTGTCCTAAAAATCCTAAGTGAATGCGAGGCCTAAGGGTCATCTGCTATGCTTGGCATTCATATGGCCGACCGATCATGCATTCCAATCGGATCACGTGCCAAAGCTTCTAACCCTAGTTCTTAACTTATACCAGATGACTGATTGATTATGCTCTTCCAATCAGCCACTGGTTTACAAGTTATTTTTCTACAAATTCAAGAAGTATCTTTACTACTTAATTAGTTAATTTGATTAACATAGACACAATTAAAGTAGAAAATTTTAAGATATTGCTGAAAATGAAAGCATTCATTGGATTACATTGAAAGCATATAGGAGGCAGATCTGAAAAAAGATTGCATCTTATTGAGATAGTAAATTGTACAAGTTACAAAAATTACAAACTTTACAAAAAAAGAAGAAAAATTCTAAGTTTCTATATTTATAACTTCAACAGTAGCTGGCTCCCCGACTGGATCAACAGTAGGCTCGAGGTTCATCTCCTCTGCAACAGGTTCTGCAGTAGGCCTAGCAGCAAGCTCTTTTGAAGATTCGATGGGAATTTGAGGAGACTCAGCCATCGCTTCAGAAGCAGCCTTCGTAAGCAGGGAAGCTGTAAGTCCAGACTCGGCCAGTGCACTGGAAACATCTTCGAACGGTGAGGGGTTTCCACCTATCGTTCCATCATTCTTCGTGCCCTCGATCACCCCCTCTTGAAAAGTCTCCTCCTCATCATCACTAGATGAAGGATCGGATAAGATGCCTGAGTCCTCACTCCAGCCAAGATCAGCCTCAGGAAAATGTCTTTTGGCTTCATGGATTAACCGAGACAATAACTTCCTTTAAGCTTCACCCAGTTGATCGAGTAGTTGGTCCTTCCGAGAGGCAAGCTCCTCCTCCTGCCTCCTACTCTATGCCATCTCCTTCTCCTTCAATATAGCCTTCATGAAGTCCCGCTCGGTGCATAACTAGTCATGCCCTATAAGGGCTTTGCCTTGGCCCTCATTGGCTTTGGCACACTCGGAAGTTAGAACTTGGCACTCAGCAGTCAATCTAGCAATGTCCTCCTCGAGCTTCTACCTTTGGGCACTATCAGCAGTTAGAAGCATGACTTCTCCCTTTAACTAGTTGATTTCGCCCTGCCAAGCCTTCAGTTATTGGGCACTCTGGAAAGCTTTCTTCTTCAGAGTATCCACCTCCGATCGAAGGAGAGATGCCTCATTTTTAGTTGCATCGACCTTGGCATCTGCCTTCTCATTCGATCGAACGACATTCTCAATTTCATCTTCAGGAAGTTTTCTATGCCATGCAAGCGTAAACCCCTCTTAATTAGCTAAAAAAAGAATTTTTAGTAATCAATGAGAAAAGGAGGACTTGCTGAAATGAAAGGGTAAGAAAATAAACTTCACCTCCAGGCTTTGCTACTTGAACAGGGTGCATTTTCGACCAAGCAAGCTGGGATCTCCCATGTCATTGAAGTTATCTTCCTGGAAAAGATCCCAATAAATAAAGCTGGAGACTGCCTTATCCTTAACAGACCAATCGTTGCCGAAGTTTTCCCTCAGAACATCCTTCAGGAGCATAGTTTGCCTCTCAGGGGCTCTTCTTACTGCCCTTCGGGCAGATTAGCCTTGGCTTGGCGCCTTGCCCTTAGCTGTAGCTCAAACGTCCGCTGCAGCCACTAGGTCAGTCACCTTCTTCTGTGCCACCTCCTTAACCTGCCTCTGTACAGCCTCATCTAGCTCATCCACATTCTTTTGAGCAACTTTCCTCAGAAGTGGGATGCTGAAGGAGCTGGTGGTAGGCAGCATCTCCTCCGAATTGGATTTATCCCTAAGCTGCAATTGCCTTAATAGGACCTAACACTCTACACCAGACTGGGAGGTCGCAGGTCTGGAACTGGTTAATACATGATGGGAGGCAGACATAGCAGTAGTAGTAGTCACAACTGAGGGAGGACCACTCGGAGGTTGGACTGTTGAAGAAAGCGTGAGCCTCCTTGTCTTTATCTTCTCCTCCCTTATAGCCCGATCGGCCTCTCTCTTTGCCTTTGCCTAATCGGCGAGCTGTTTGGCCAAATCGTCTCCTCTGGTCATTTCTTTTGTAGCTGCAACACCAAGATAAATTGAGATAAGTATCTTTTTACGTAGTTCATGATTTGAATGCATATGCAATGCATGATTGCCAATTTATGCTCCCCCTTATTCTAATCTTAATGCTTACGCTCTATGTCTTCGCCATCATTGGAGCTGGAGGATCTGAATAGTGTTCCTAAGAGATAACTGGAGTCGTACAGTCCTCCTTACCTTGCCATGGCATCTTTCAATTTCTTAATGTCGATCTCGTACAAGTACTGTCGGACAGCTTGATCTTTAAGGTTGGTCACTACCACTAATCGAGTAAGCTGAACTCCGAATCCACCGACCAATCCCATCAAAAAATACCTCTTCTTGAACCCTTTCAGTGAAGATGGGACGGTGAAGAGCTTCCTCTTCGATTGGCTGCTAAAGAAGTACTCCATCCCTTCGCTCCGACCTGAAATATAAATGAAATGGGTGAAAAGATCCAAAGTTGGAGCCACCCCTTTTATTTTGTTGAAGATTTTGAAGCAGAACATCGATCTCCACCTGTTCGAATTTAATTAGTTTGGGGCAATCCCATAACCTCTCAGCACTACTATCTTGAATGCACCAAATAAGAGCCTCATTCCTGCATCCAAGCTCCAAATATGGCAGATGAACCACTCATTCTTCTTGTGGCCAAAAGGCCCCTGGAGTTGGTCAAGCCATCACAAATACTTTCGTAGGGAAATCGTATCGGAAAGGAATTTTAGCCACCTTTTCCATATTCAATCTGGAAAAATGATCAACCGTCGGCTTGTTTTTGTATTCTTCAATGAAGCTCATGTCCATTGACTGATCACTATTGGAAGCTATTTTCAGTGAAGCAAAGTAATTCCTAATCCCTAAGAAGGCTCTGGGGATCTACGCTATAAACTTTTTTTGAGAAATCAGAATGAAGATGAATGCAATAGCATAATAAAACAGATGAAATAGAAATTAAAGATATGTGAGTAGGAACTACTTATGTGGATAATCTCGTGAGAATTCTGAAAAAATTGCTAGAATTTGGAAGATGAAGGTTGAGAAAATTTTTTGGCAGAGTTTCACTAAGGATTGTTGAAAAGTAAAGAAAAAATCGCTCAGAAGTCACATTTTTATAGGCAAAAACTTCTTGAATGCACCAATCGTCTCGCCACAAGATGCTTACCATGTGTCATTGAAACCATCATTATGATGCGAAGAGCGAGGCATCATTCTCGACGAGCATATACGACATTAAATGAGAAGACAACTATCTGAATAGATGTTATCTCTTCGACTGAATGCTTTGTTGTCTCTTCGACTGAATGCTTTTCAAATTTTAAAAATCCAGCCAACAGTCACACTCCGATCGGAGCATCTCGGAGTAAAACTTACACGATCGGACCCTTTTGGAGGGGACAAGTGATAACTATGAAAATATCACACTTCAAGGCCCAATAAATCGACCCATTATACCTAACAGGGCCCAAAGCTCATCAGTAAAAAAGCTCCAAGCGTGAGCCACAAGCCAAGAAATAGGTCACTTGATGTCTGATCGGACTGATGGAACATCACGTCTCAATCAGTCCACTGATACAAGGCAAAACCCATGCCCTTCAACTGTTTCTTATCACTTCGCTGTTCACCTGTTCTGACAGTCAATTATCATGTCCCAGGAATTCAAGTGCATCCCTCTTATCTCTTATAAATAGCCCAATGCATAGTGACTTTAGGTATTGAATCTTATAGACTCTTTTTTTAAGAATTCTCTCTATAGAAAACTACTAACTTAAATTTCGGAGTGCTTACGCCTGATTCGACCAGGCTTGCCTTCTTGCAGAAACTTCACATCCGATCGAAAATAACTTCAGCCAGCTCTCTCTTCTTAGATAAAAATTTTTACGTCTTATCATGTATGATTTTGGCTCGTCTCAAATTTGTTTGCATTTAATCTTTTGGTCTTCGGATAACTAAACAAATGCACAAAAGATTAAATAAAAAATTTCAAATAATTGATGGAATGATGGTTTATAATGGAATTAATTTTTTTCTAATGATTTGTTTTATATTTTATGACTCATTCGACTCATTTATTTGCTGCATCCTCTTGCGACCAAGAAGCACCTAGAACATGTTATATGTATAAAAAGAAATTTTAGAAAAGAAAAAAAATATGTTATTAGTCTCTAGTCTCAACCAAGAATAATTAATTTCTGAAAAAATAATTAGAAAAACTAAAGAATAGGGGTGTGCATCGGTCGGGTTCGGGTGAACCCGACCCGAACCCGATTAACCCGAAAACCGAAAATTACATATTTTCCTCACCCGACCCTATCCTAAATAAATTTCGGGCCCCTACCCGAATAACCCGATTTTTTCGGGCCCCGACCCGAATAACCTGAAATTTTATTTTTTTAATTTATATATTTAAATTAAAATCCTAAATTAATACAAATAAATAATATTATATACCATAAAAAATATTTTAAAAATACAACAAACTAATAATTTCAAAATTACATTAAATATATATTATATATTAATTAATATTTTAGAGAAATTAATTTTTTTATTTATTTTTTTTAAATTCGGGTTGTTCGGTCGGGTTCGGGTTTCACCCGACCCGAACCCGAAATACCCCTAATATCCAAAACCGAACCGACCCTACTAACCCGATTAACCCCACCCGATTTGATCGGTTCGGTTCGGGTTGGTTGGATTGATCGGGTCGGTTCGGTTTTTGCACACCCCTACTAAAGAAGAATACCTCTGCAATTTCATTAAAAAATTTAATAAAATTGATAATAAAATAATACTTTATTCGTTACATAATTTTTATTTATTTTTTCTTTTTTACTTTGTTCTAAAATATTATTGTTTTTTTATTTAAATTATTTTATTAATGGTAATTTGAATTTTTTATACTAGTATCAATATGATATTTAAAATTTAAATAATATTTAATTACTTATTTTTAAGATGGGTTTAACAAAAAGTGTTATAGATAAAATTCTATTTATTAATTATAATAATTATAATTTTTTAACTGGTCTAAAAATAAAAGTGGAAAAAAATTATATAATGGATGAAGTAATATATAGGGGTGAGCATGTATAGGTTAACCGATCTATAAACAAAAAAATTAAACAATCAATTAATATTGATTTTTTAAAATTATTGATCATTAACTAATCCGTTATATTCGGTTAATCAATCCATCGATTTCGATCTTTCGGTTGAATTAACTAATATTTTTAGGATAATAATTAAAATTTATAACGTAAAATTATAAAAAAATTAGATAAGTAATTTAAAATAAAAATCACATAATAAATATAATTTACTAGCTAAAATTAATGTTCAATAAATTAATAGCTAATATTATAAAATAGATTTAATATTTATTAAAAATTAACATATTTAATTATAAATCAAGTAAAATTTTGAATAATATTAAATATTAAAATATAAACTTTAAAATATAAATAAATGTAATTAAATGCTATTATATATAATAAAAAATAATATATATAAAAAGTTAATCGGTTACTACGTATAAATATTATTATATAATTAAAAAAATTATATAATATAAATTTAATTTAATATATGATATAAATTTTATAGAAAAATATATAAAATTAAGGTATAAAAATAAAAATATAATTTAAAGTATTATTTTATATAAATTAAAAAAAAAGAAATGAAAAATTTTTAAAATATAAAAATAAAAATATAATATATATTATATATAAACTGATTAATTCTGTATTAATGATTAATTTATATTTAAAAATTTAAATTATAATAAAAAATTTAAAATATAAAAATTAAAATAATAATAAAATTTATATTAATTTAATTTCGAATGAATTTTACGATTAATTATATATATATATTTTTTTCTAATCCCCGGTAATATGGCTGCCAGCTTCCCAGCTCGATGTTTTCGACCGTTCGGTGAACTTTTACTCCCTTGTCTGTCCCTGCCGGCGTCATTACGGTATCGCAAATCCCACCTGCCGCCCACTGACTATTATCAACAGAATCCCAAAACTACCCTCATAAAAATGTGCACGAATCTAATGAAACAAGGCTAATCCGGTCAATTTGAAAGAACAAAAAGTGTTATCGCTTGATCGACGGCGTCCATCCAAAAGAAAGGGAGCGTAGCTATATTCATAAATAATAATTAACTACAATTATATTCTCTGTTTTTATACTGCCAGTATTTATATTTGCGGGGACTGAGCTTGGACTAGGTTCTGGTCTCTCATGGAAGAGTCTCTGCTCATCCAGAGCTTAGACTCTCTATGGTTCTTCTCCAACGTGCTTTCTCCTTCACAAACTTACCCAAATCTTGAATCCTTTCAAACCAAAGAAGAAGACCCACAAAAACCCATGAAACCGATTCTCCAAACCCAGCAAACTGAGTCACCAAAAGCCGAGTTTGATGTTGCAGGACTCATCACCATTGAAGAAGAAGAGCTTCCAAAGCCAGCAAGGAAGGAAGAGAGAAGTAGGAGAAAGAAGAGAAAAAGCAAAAGAAAGATACCTGGTGAACTTGATACTCAATTGGGGTTTGATTGCGATTGTGGGGATAACTGGGGATTGAATTATGAGAAGACATGTGGTGGAATATTAAGAAGTCAACAGCATTTGGTAAAGATGCCACCTTTAAGTGATGGAATGGCCATGAAAGAGCATCTTAAGTCCTGGGCATATGCTGTTGCTTGCACTGTTAGATAAAATTCTATCATTGAACTCTACTTTCAAATTCTAGCTCAATTAGAGTGTTTGATCTTCACTTCTATCCTACTCTGTAAAGGAATGTGTTTTAGGATAGCTACTCTATTCGCCTTCTCTTTTACTTTGTATAATTAGGATTATTTTTTAATAATTAATTAGGATGTTATGTTACCAAGAATTTTGATATAATGCACCACAGGCCACGTAAGATTTTTTTTTCTTTTTATTTTCCAAAAATCTCACATAATTTCACTTTTTTAAGCACATGAATGAATTATAACTTATAAGGGCCTATCGGTGAATAATTGCCTTTACTCAACTTTTATTTTTATTTTTATTTTTTTTCAAAATTTAATGGTTTGAAATCATTCTCAGAATTCTTATGCATTTCAAAGATCTTCATAATACTATAGGGTATGAATGGTCCAATATTTAGTGTAATCAAACTAAAAATTCATGCCTATGAATTTTAGAATTCTAAAATTGAGTTGTTTAAGATATAAAATAAAATTGAACTGCGATAGATAGTTTATTGCTTCTTCTTAATGTTAAATGTTAGATAGCATTCTCATCATTTGACTTCTGTTCTTCAAATGAAAAGGATTGTGCTGTGGAATGTGGATAACAAGGCCTGATTGATCTTTGCTCAATTATATTTGCCACATCATCAATTTGTCGCTGGCTCGGGTTGTTACCTAGCTAGGGGAGACCTCCATAATTTTTTTTTTGTTAAATCATGGGATGTTTTGAACGGACACTTAAGTTATCACACTCATATTAATCTCCATTCGAGCCGGGTAGGATCATTAGGAAGGCAAAATTCTTCCATCTGAGATTTAATATAAGTGTTTTTTTAGGATTCGAACTTGAAATCACTGGTTAAACTAGCAGAGATTCTCATCATTTCAGCTATGTATTCAGTGGTAGGAAAGATCTCCATAATTAGATGATATATTATACGTAATTTTATTTATTTATTATTTAAAAAAAATGAATGAATAGTTCTCTTCAAAATAATATAAGGAATAGTCCGTCAAAATTATTCCATGACGCATTGAGTGCGAAATTTGAACGATTAATCTTTTTTTTTTGTTACAAAAAAAGACAAGAAAATTTCTTTTTCTAGTCAATCATGATTATAAATTCTAGCACCCCTATGTCATGGTGCGACAATGTTATTTTGTACAAGGATCTAATACAAGCTTAATAGTTTCTTACGGGTTGAAATGATATTGATGGTCAATTTTCTATTTATAGAGTAAGAATATTTTTTATACATTTCCCTGTATTCACTGAATAGCTTCATGAACTTATAAAGTCTTATACATGAATTAATTTTCGCTTTACATATAAAATAATTTGTCAATGATTTAAAAGAATAAGTTCACAATTAGATGTAGCCAAGAAAGTTCCAACTCAATTAGTTTAGGTGAGAAAATCCACAAATCTTTTCTTTCAGTTTGAAACACTAGCAAATTCAGGTGTTTTAAGGATCTTAGTTTATAGATTGTGGAGGTAACAAAGAAAAGTGAGAGTAGCAGTGCTTAATTGAATGGTATTGGAAACTAGCTAGTCTCCATTAGAAGTGGACATTGTCGTCCACATTCGTCATTTTCAGTCAATTAAATGACGAGTGTAAGAAAAGTTTCAAAATGGGCATTGACGTTTTGGTTGGAGAGAGTTGGGTGGTGATGCTCCCATGTCATTATGTGCAAAGATACGAGTTTCTCTAGTCTCTACTTTTAGGCTTTTTGCCCTTTTTGACTCGTGAAATATTTGCGGTTGGGGTAAAGTTTGAGAGGGAAACGACACTGCTTATTTTGCTAACTGCTAAGCTTTTTAGCCTTTTTAACAAATCTTGCCAAATTGGGTTCACATGCTCTTATTATTTCTTCTTTGACTCATTTGTTCCTCTCACATGCCTAAACTACACCCCAAACAAAAACATCTAATACTGCAGCATTTTATTCTGTTGCTTTATAGAGGAAATGTTTTGCCAGGTTATGGGATTAATTCCAAACCATGTCCTTTTCTCAATTTGTTGTTTTATGCATTTGTAGCCATGGCCTCCTTCTTCGGAGTTTTCTGTACCTCATTATAGAATTGTAATTAAGTAGAAGTTAGTTCAACCTACTCCGTATTACACCATTATTCCTTTATATTATAATGTCAATCAGTCCATTTACGATCCGTTTATTTATGATACGATTCAAATTCATTCAATTCGACCCATTTGTCATCACGTATCTCTCTTTCTATGTATATTTGTGTAGACTTCTGTTTATAACTTGTCTTAATAGTATTATTATGTCAAGTAATATATATATATATATGAGAGTGGCGGAGAGAAAGTTGACAGACAATTTGGGGCTAACTTTATCAAGGAAACTTCAGATTTTGGGTTACGTAAGGCTTAGTGCCAAAATTTGGCCCAGCTCAATAAAATACGAGCCCAGTTGTAGTTCTCTCGACGCGAAAATCACTGACCAACGGAGAAAACTCAGAAAATCACCGCGAAGAGGAGCAATCACTGATTGATTGAGAGGAGGTTATAGGCTGCCATGTCGGAGCCCAGACGCTTGAGAGGTCATAAAGCCACTGCTACATGCTGCATAGCCTCACGTGACAGTCCCGGCATCGTCGCCACCGCCGGTGAGGTACTACCACTTGTTCTTTCCCTGTTATTGCTACTCTCTTAATGGATTTTCATTTAAGTTTCGATCTAAAATTAAATAATATTGAGTAAGTTTGATTAGTCTTTTGTTTTCGGTTTTTAATTTTCTTTCCTATTTGTTTCTCCGAAATTAATTAGGACGGTTGCGTTTGCTGGTTTGATATGAGATGCAAAGATGTGCAACTTATTATGGAGATTGGGGAGCAGCCTATTACTTCATTATGTTTTAAGCCAGGTGAGATTTCCATTTGATTACTTTAGTTGTTAATTTTTTATAATTTACTTTTTTTTTTTAAGCTAAAAGGAAACGAAAGTTAAAAATGATGACTCTTGAATGGAAATGTTTCTTTAAATTCTTTAGTTTCTTGTTGAATTTTGAAAGCTGAATTTTGTTTATTTTCCCTTCTTTTATCAAATGATTGTTGAATTGCACAGGGAACGAAGATGTTATATTTGCTTCCTCTGGAAGTGAAGTCAAGTGTTTTGACATGCATATGGTAAGTATTGCTATGGTATATTGTTAAACTATATGTTTCTTCTTCTAGTGCATGTTAACCCTTTCTAACTTGTTTTGAAACTTGTCTTTCTCACTCAATTTTGTTTAGGAGGCACTTTGGGCCCAGAATTTCAGTTTATCTATTATGTTTTCTTTTAACCTTTAATTCCTTCAGCTTGTCATTGTATTTCATCTTTACATATCAGATATATAAGCACTGTATTTCATCTTTACTATATCAGCAATAGAAATTCTGACTGTTATTTTTCATTTGTGTTTGAAGGCTAGCTCATGGAAGTTGTTGCAAAGTTACAGTTACAATAAGGAGGAAATAAATCAGGTAAACAATCAAGAAACACTTCTTAGGTTATGCTGTTTTTACTATTATGGCCGGATTTCAGTCTTTAATTCATTTGATAAATATTCTTCTATTATATAGCCTTCTAGTCATAGCTGTTCTTACTAAGTCTGCTGCAGACGTGGTTGTTACTTAATATTCTGGTTTAAATGATGAAACACTTTCTTTTTTCCTTCATTTGGTAGTTGCTATTAATGTTGTTCTTCAATACAAGGAATAACTTTGTCCTTCCAGTTACATTTAAAAGTATTCAGTCAAATTCAATCTTGGTACTTTATAGACTGTGGAAACCTGGCCAACCTTTTCTTAGCAAGTAACAAGTGTCACATTTTTTGTAGATTACATGCAACTCGAAGGCAGCTTTTCTCGCTTCTGCAGATGATGGTGGTGAAGTTAAGGTACTATTGATTTCTCAATCATTTGTCCTTTTCTTTTTCCTCTAGTTTTGATAAGGTAATTGCTAGACCTATCTGTGCTATGTTTTTATTTGTATAAATTGGGTTGATCAGTGTAAAATGTGAAAGGAGGACAGGGGAACCTAAGGGTCTTTGGTAGTGGCAGAAGATGCATCACAATGATTGGTTACACATTGCTGTTGGTTCACAATAGACAGAGGAAATTCTGCCTTTTAGGTCCTAGGGTATTGCTAGTAACTTTTGGAAATGTAATCTTTGTATGACTCCTGACTGAAGAGTAGTTGAGCTTTATGGCCCTAGGAGTAGATGCCCCTTTCACTTCATAGCCAGGGCAATCCATCTTTATTAATTATTTTAAAGGTCAAAGTCTTTATAGAAAAAAAAAATGTCGTAATAGAGCAATACAATCTTCTAAATTTAGTTAGTGTCACTTCACAGTACAAGTCATAGAATGTTGTCGTCTGGGGAAGGGAGTGGAATATGTTCTTTATTCTATGATGGAAAATATCTTTGTTTTTGTTTCAGCCACCTTGGTTTATATGTAATCATTTCTGGTTAGTGATCCCCAAAATTGAGAATGAATTTAAGAATTGAAGAGGTACTTGGTATTCGGTGTAGGTTGATTCTTAAATTTTATTTTATTCTTCTCTTGAAAAAATAAAGGCATATCATGTTACAAGTGCTCCAATCGGAGGTCTCTTAGGTTTCTGTCTTCTATCTCTTGGTCAATGGAGATCAGTTATTTTCTGTAGTTTGTTCTTCTTCTTCATCTCTCTTTCTCTCCCTTTTTTCTGTCTTCATTTCGATGCAGTTTTCTCAGAAATTTGAATTCTTCCTTATGCTTTTGATTATTTTTCATGTCTGGGTATTAACAGCTGATAATGTCCCCTGCTTGACAGATTATTGACATTCGTCAGCACTGCCTTTATAAAACACTGAGAGCTGGGCATACAAGTGTATCCTTCCTCATTATTTGGCTCTACTCAGTATTGCTTCCTGTATGAGGTGCATGATTGAGTTCAGAACTGTTTTTAGCTGTATATGTGATTAGCAATGCAGATTTTCTTTTGGAAATTTGCTTTCTGTTAATTCCACTCAAAAATGGTTATAATTTTCATATGTTGACAGAAACTATTTTTACCTTTATGGTTTTGATTCTGCAGCCCTGAAGATTAACAATGTTAATCCTTTGACATTTTGTGACTCTTAACTTGTCTATAGATTTGTAGCAGCTCACAGTTCATTCCTTGGAGACCTTGGGAAGGTATGTCTTCTTAGCTCCTGTTTCTTTTGGTTTGAAATTTGCATTTCTCAATCCACCCTCAGTTCGAGATGCGCACACTGCATTTGCACAATTTATAGAGCAAAACCATGTACGTCACCTCAAAACATTAGTGACCAGAAGAATGATGCGATGACCATGCACATTGAGAAGCTGATGTCAAAATTGTGATGGCTTTACAGCAGGTGCCCAGTTTTGTTGTTTTGTTAGGAGCGTAGAAGCTATGAACCCCAAGTCCATATTAGCCCATGTTTGACTAGAGTAAATACGAACATTGTCTTTCTGTGAATTTTTTTTTTATGCTAATAAGATTTAGTAATAGTGGGACTTTTTTGTTCTGTTAATAGCTGACTGCTTGTCTTATCCCAGGGTACATTGATCATGAATAATAATTTTTGACAGTTATTACTGGAGGTCTTGACTCGAAGCTTGTCATGTGGGACTTCTCCAAAGGTCGCCCAATCAAAATTGTTGATTTTGGTGTGTAATCTCTGTTTTATCTCTATGATTTTGGTGTGTACTCTGTGTTCTATCTGTATCTTATTTGGTTTGTCTTGATTGTATCAGCTGATGTTAGCATTATAAGTGGTTTACACTCGTGCATTGATATATTCAGATAGATATTTTTGTTGGGTGTTGTTGACTGTAGGTTTGCCTGACATGAAGAGTAGCAATACGGCTCAATGTTTCAATCCTGCTTTTGTTCATGCAATAGCAGTTCCAGATGCTGATATGTTAAGCAAGTCAGGCAAGGTATGTGCTGTGGCAAGGGGTGATGGGGCTGTTGATGTCATCAACATTGAAGCAGAACTTGCTGCTATAAGGTCAAAACACACAAGCAAAACTCATAAAGGATCTCAGCCAATGACCAAAGACGGTATCACAGCTGTAGGCACAGAAGGAAGTAGGTTGCATTTGGATTACTCATTGGGTGGCCATGTTGCTTCCGTGTCTTGTATAGGATTTTCACTCTTTGGAGAGAAGGGGAGGTTCATTATTTCAGGTGGGAATGACAAGTCAGTAAAAATATGGGAATGTTCCAGATATCTTGATGTAGGTCAAAGTGGCACCAATAGTGGCATCCTTCATCTTAACATCGATTTGAGCAAAAAGGTGAGTTTCGTGGACTCTTTCCAGCAATATCTTGTTTCAGCCGCTTTCCTTTGAAGTACTTGTTTTCCAAATTGTTTTGTTTGACTTCGACTTTGGCAGGTCAATTGGCTCTGTACCACTACAACTGAATCCGAAAACCTTGTTGTCTGCGACACAACTAAAGTAGTAAAGGTGTACTCCATAGCGTAGATTTAAATTTCTGACACCGACTCCTAATTTTCATGTTTGTCATTGTTTTCATTCAATCTGAAGAATTTGCTTATTTTTCCTGAGGCGAGTTCCAATGAAAATAACACTAAGAGGATCAGATGCTCAGTAGACTTGGTACTTGAATACCCCATTTTCAGGGCAATACCAGTTAACCCCATGAGGCTTGGGGATTATACTAATATAAGCTATTAAGTTAACAACAGTTACCTGTGTCTATTATGTATGATTTCACTGGTTGAATAATGTTATTTGTTACTTAAACTTTTTTGAATGTAAAAAAAACTATAATTTACATCATTATATAGAAACTGAATAGCGGATGATGTTATTATTGTAGAGATATTAATGATTCTTATTGCTTTTACTGTACTTCGGTATTAGATACGACTAGTTGGCTAAAATTCCTTGGTAAGTTTTTTTAATAGTTAAGCCGTTTATCTGTTCTGGAATATTTCAGTGGTTGATGAATTGCTGTTTAGGTAAAACTGCATTTGTCCGTTTCATTCATGGCGAAACCAAATGTCTTTATGTGTACAATATCAGGGCAACTGATTTTCTGAGTTAAAGTGTGGAGTTGAAGTTAGGTTAAGAGGAACTGAACCACTACATTCTCAAGTTAATTTGTACGCTTTCAAGCTCAGTCTGATGTGTTGGTTACCCTCTTCTCCAGAACCCATGGTTGATAAAGTGTGTAGTCGCTTGCATATATAGGACCGATTCTTTTGCAATTCCATAACATAATACAAAGAGATAGCTTCCTCACATATGATAATGGGATAATACATACGAAAAAACCCACATTTTTAATTATATATTTCAACTTTATACACAGAATTTTATGTGCATAAAGTTGAGATGGGCAAAAATAATCTAATGCGCATCTGAATTTGACAATTATGTATATATTATGTGATTTTTTTATTAGATTCATGCAATATTAGTAAAAGTGTATTTATTACTTTCTAAATTTATTTTAAAAAAATATCAAAGAAATTTAGAAGGCAATAGTTATACTTTTGTCAAGAGGTATGAACATTGCTAAGTTGCAGTGGAAAATAGATTATTTTACCCAATTTTAAATGTATAAAATATATTATTTATAAAATTTGAATGTGTAACTAAATGTAACAGTGTATTTATGTATTATAGCTTGATGGAATTTTGAAGCATGGGTTATGCTATATTAATTGGGCAGTTCCTGTTTCGGGTTTCTAAGCCAGGCATAGGTCCAACCTGTAGTATATGTACGTATTTTGTGCAAGGGACTTGTAGTGTGAGTTCAGTTAAAGATGGACCCCGCCCAACCAAACCCTTTCTTCAATTTCCAGCAAAAAAATTCAAATCCTTTTCCTTATACCCAAAACAACAGACTTTGCTTCTCATCTCTCTCTCTCTCTGTGCAAAACCGACGACACCAACACCCCAACTTCCTTACCCACCAACCTCAACCTCTCTTCTCCTTTACAAAATGCCACCATTCCCTTCTCTGAGGCTCCAACACGCCACCTCCCTACCTTCAGTTGCGCCATTTTATGATATAAAAACAATAACTTTTGAGAATTCTAGTATTGGGTGCTTGAGGAAATTTATTAAGGGATTAGCATAATGATGGAATCTGGGGTTCCTATATGCCACACCTGTGGTGAACAGGTGGGGCTTAATGCTAATGGTGAGCTATTTGTGGCTTGCCATGAGTGTAGTTTCCCCATGTGTAAGTCTTGTTTCGAATTCGAGATCAAGGAAGGTCGCAAAGTTTGCTTGCGCTGTGGCTCTCCTTATCAAGGTACAATCTTTTAACTTCTCAATTTGAACTTCTTGTATAACATTATTCTTTTTTTTTTTTATTGTTCATTTTAATCTTATGATCCTTGTTAGTTAATAAATTGAGCTGATTGCAAAACTCTGAAATCTGCAGAGCATGTGTTGGATGATGGTGAAGCAAAGGCAACTGGAAATCAATCCACCATGGAATCTCACCTCAGTAATTCTCAGGTATCACAATCTTTGTGAATTTTCTGTTACATTGTCAATTACGAAGATGACACCAATGATCTTATAATGTGATATAATCGTATGAAAATAACAAATTAACTAAATATTCAACTTTCATGTGTATGAAATTTCAAATTTTGGGAATCTGATCTTGGTCTGTACAGGATGTTGGAATTCATGCAAGACATGTCAGCAGTGTGTCCACTATAGATAGCGGTAACGGATACTGATTTTTCAGCTAATTTTCTTGCTTCTTTAATAAAATTGTGCTAATCATGTGTCTATTTATGTATATATATATATATATATATTTTTTTTTTTCATGAAGAATTGAATGATGAATATGGGAATCCAATTTGGAAAAATCGGGTGGAGAGTTGGAAAGATAAAAAGAACAAGAAGAAAAAAGATGCTCCTAAGCCTGAAAAGCAGACAGCTGAAATTCCACCTGAGCAACATATGGAAGAGAAACCGTAAGTACAGAGAAAATTCAAATCTAAATACGTTGCCTATCACAGAAATTGGAATATGTTTCTTGTACTACGAAAATCTATATCAAACTGAATTTTTTTCTATTTGACTTATTATGGCATTTTACAAATGATGTGGTTGCAAAGATATAATGTTGTCGCTTTCAGTTCTGCAGAGGCTGGGGAGCCACTTTCGGTGCTTATTCCACTACCAAAGAACAAGCTCACGCCATACAGAGCTGTGATAATTATGCGATTGATCATTCTGGGACTTTTCTTCCATTACAGACTAACAAATCCTGTAGAAAGTGCTTACCCTCTGTGGCTTACTTCTGTTATATGTGAGATTTGGTTTGCCTTCTCCTGGGTTTTGGATCAGTTTCCGAAGTGGTGTCCTGTCAATAGGGTAACGTACATTGACAGGCTATCTGCAAGGTAAAACTTGAGGGCAAAATTCTACATCTGGATAAAGCCCACGGTTCTTCCCAATATATGGTACTTCCCACACTTTTTTGACAGTCAAATCAGATACATCTAAAACACGATTGATTGTCAAAAGATTAGAAATACGGTATATTGGAGAGACGCTAGCCAAGGCCTACATCTGATAGTCTATTGAACTCATAAATGATATGGTTATGCTCTATGTTGTGACAGGTACGAGAGGGAGGGTGAGCCTTCGCAGCTAGCTGCAGTGGACTTCTTTGTCAGTACAGTTGATCCGTTGAAAGAACCTCCATTGATCACTGCAAATACAGTGCTTTCCATCCTTGCTTTGGATTATCCTGTGGATAAAGTCTCCTGCTATGCATCTGACGATGGTGCTGCTATGCTTACATTTGAATCCTTAGCGGAAACAGCTGAATTTGCAAGGAAGTGGGTTCCGTTCTGCAAAAAATTCTCAATTGAACCGAGGGCTCCTGAGTTTTACTTCTCTCAGAAGATTGATTACTTGAAAGATAAAGTGCAACCTTCTTTTGTGAAAGAACGTAGGGCAATGAAAGTAAGGACTGAAAATTTGTTACCGCTTTTCAATACTCATGCCCTTTCTAGTAATGGACTGCATTACATATTAAATATAATCACTGCCTTCTATTTGGTTAACAGAGAGATTATGAAGAGTACAAAGTTCGAATAAATGCATTGGTAGCGAAGGCCCAGAAAATGCCAGAGGAAGGCTGGACTATGCAGGATGGAACACCTTGGCCTGGAAATAACATGCGTGATCACCCGGGCATGATCCAGGTTACATATTAAAGCCTCATATTATCATGTGAAACCTCTCAATGTTAATTAAAAGATCTTTTTTTTTTATATCTTATAAATATTCAATTTTGTTAACTAGATACTTTACAGGTTTTCCTTGGAAATACTGGAGCTTGTGATATAGAGGGAAATGAACTTCCCCGGCTGGTTTATGTCTCAAGGGAGAAGAGACCTGGCTACCAGCACCACAAAAAGGCTGGAGCTGAAAATGCGCTGGTGCTTATATATTGTTTAGAATCAGCAATGTCATAGATGCAAATTCAATTTTACTATTACTAAAATGAATGGTTCATGCAGGTGAGAGTCTCTGCAGTTCTCACAAATGCTCCTTTCATCCTCAATCTTGATTGTGATCACTACGTAAATAATAGCAAGGCAGTTAGGGAAGCTATGTGCTTCTTGATGGATCCAGAAGTTGGTCGAGATGTATGCTATGTGCAGTTCCCTCAGAGATTTGATGGAATAGATAAGAGTGATAGATATGCCAACAGAAACGTGGTTTTCTTTGATGTAAGATTAAATCCGGCTCAATTTCCCCACCAATTTGAGTTGTGTTGGTTATACATCATAAAGAAATCCAAGTCCCGAACAAAAAAATTTTTCATTGTTCTACTAATAAATGAATTTCAAATATGGATAGTGGTTTTCTGGAGTTTTGAATTCTTTCAATTTTATTCTCAGGTTAACATGAAAGGACTGGATGGGATTCAAGGACCAGTGTATGTAGGAACGGGTTGTGTTTTCAACAGGCAAGCACTTTATGGGTATGGGCCTTCTTCTATGCCCAGACTGCCCAAGGATTCCTCATCTTGCTCATGGTGCTGCTGCTCCAAAAAAAAGAAGCCCACGAAAGATCTTGCTGAGGTTTATCGTGATGCAAAACGGGAGGATCTAGATGCAGCCATCTTTAATCTTACAGAGATTGACAGTATGTTTTTATAAAGACAATTGAATTTAGGTGATTAGTTAACAGAGTTTATCGATAGCTAAGCATGTGTTGATTTATCTACCACAGACTATGATGAGTATGAGAGGTCAATGCTGATCTCCCAGATGAGCTTTGAGAAAACATTTGGTTTATCATCTGTCTTCATTGAGTCTACACTAATGCCACATGGAGGAGTACCTGAATCTGTCAACCCATCAACACTTATCAAGGAAGCAATTCATGTCATTAGTTGCAGCTATGAAGAGAAGACAGAATGGGGAAAAGAGGTGAAGCTTCCACTAATTCAATATGATTAGTTGAACTGTTTTGTTTTAAATATCACTTGTTTCACCTTACAAAGTGGAGATGAATGTGACCTAACAGATTGGTTGGATATATGGGTCAGTCACTGAAGATATCTTAACCGGCTTCAAAATGCACTGCCGAGGATGGAGATCACTTTACTGCATGCCTTTAAGGCCTGCATTCAAAGGATCTGCACCCATCAATCTGTCTGATAGATTGCATCAGGTTCTCCGGTGGGCTCTGGGTTCTGTTGAAATTTTCCTTAGCAGACACTGTCCTCTTTGGTATGGTTATGGGGGAGGCCGTCTTAAATGGCTTCAAAGGCTGGCATACATTAACACAATTGTTTATCCTTTTACATCTCTCCCTCTGATTGCCTACTGTACACTTCCAGCAGTGTGTCTTCTCACTGGAAAGTTTATCATACCAATGGTAATCTTCTCACAGTTTTATAACAAAAACACGGTTTGTTATATCATTTTTCTCAATGCACTAACAAAGCATCACACATTCTTGCTGATGTAGCTTTCGAACCTGGCAAGCGCACTTTTTCTTGGCCTTTTCATCTCCATTATAGTAACTGCAGTGCTTGAGATAAGATGGAGTGGTGTAGGCATCGAAGATTTATGGCGTAACGAGCAGTTTTGGGTGATAGGAGGTGTATCGGCCCATCTGTTTGCAGTTTTCCAAGGATTCTTGAAAATGTTAGCAGGAATTGATACAAACTTCACAGTCACTGCAAAAGCAGCAGAGGATGCAGAATTTGGCGAGCTCTACATGGTTAAATGGACAACACTTCTGATCCCACCAACAACACTTATAATTGTGAATATGGTTGGTGTGGTTGCTGGATTTTCCGACGCATTAAACAAAGGATATGAAGCATGGGGACCTCTCTTCGGGAAAGTGTTTTTCTCCTTCTGGGTCATTCTCCATCTCTATCCATTCCTCAAAGGTCTCATGGGCCGCCAGAACCGAACACCAACAATTGTTGTTCTCTGGTCAGTGCTTTTAGCCTCTGTCTTCTCCCTGGTTTGGGTCAAAATTAATCCTTTTGTCAGCAATGTTGATAGTTCAGCCCTCTCAGGAACCTGCATTTCCATAGATTGCTGAGTTCCCACCAAGAATTTTCATAGCTTTTTTTGCTTGGGGGATTTAAGTCCTTTCTATCCTCTGATCAAACAGGGAATTGCAGTGACATATTCTAGCGTAAGTTTTGAACATCTCATGTTTTGATTTTGTTGGCTATGAACTATATTGATGTAAACACAGACAGAATGAATGAACAGACGAACGTTTCGCATATGTCATTGCTCTTAATCTGGATTCATCTTATAGGATTTTGTTTTGAAACATATTAGTCAACTGAACAACTTGGTAATCTAAGTATTTTCTCATAAGAAGATGGGCCCTACATCATGATTTAGGATCCACTTACAGAAAAAAATGGACAGCCATTACTTGTCAGGAGGTACAACAGGGCAAAGACTTTGGTCCCCAACGGTCACTCACATGATCATTTGTACTAAAATCTTACCGTTTGTTCGCCACTGGAAAACCAGAGGACCGATTTATGTTGAACCATTCAGGGGTTCAAGAATAATTTAATAGATAAAATTAACATGATCTGCCCCGTAATTTTGGGATACTGCAATGGAGATGCCGTTTATACCGATAAGAATTATTTATTTTAATATAAAAATAAATATATTTATTATTTTAATATAAAAATAAAAATCGATAAAAAAATAATTGTTATATTTTAAGCATTTGATAAAAATGTTGTTATTTCTATAATTTTTTTAATTTTTATCTGATTATTTTTATTATTATTATTATTATTATTATTATTATTATTATTATTATTATTAATATTATTTTTTGATAATTACATCACCAGCGGGTTGAGAGATGGTGGAACTTGAGTCTTGATTGGGAGAGTAACTCGATTTTCAACTGTTTAAACAACTAAAATTTGCTAAACATAATTTAAACAAGTATTTTTTAAATAAATTTTCCATAAGAAGAAAAGTTATGAATCTTTTTACACGAATTCTTTTTAAGAAAATAACAAAATATTTGGGCTTGCTTTTTTTTTTTCTATTAATAAGAATAATCATAACAGATTTTTGGTAAAAGGATTGAAAATGGTTCCTTTGCACTTTTTAAGTTGTTCTAATAACTTTCCTTGGCGGCAATAAAATGCTTAGAAAACGTAAGAGTTAGGGAACCAAAATCTCAACAGCAAAGTTTCGTTAATATACAACAATTATCAATTTATATTTTTAGATTCTAAAGTAGGGGTGTGCAAATGGTGGTTCGGTTCGATTTTGAACTGAACCGATGGAATCGAGAATTGAACTTTAAAAAATATAAGAACCAAATCGAAACCAAATTTTATAGAACTAAAAATCGAATATATCAAAATAATTTCGATCGGTTTGATTCGGTTCAATCGATTTCGGTTCAAATCTCATATTTCCAACAAAATAAATTTATTTAACAAAATAAAAGCAATTAGATACATAAATTTTTTCCATAATAAGTAAATATACATTAAAAATTCATACAACATAGCTTAAAAATTACACTAAGAAACATAAATTAAAAAATTTTACAATTCCCATAATTAAAATTTAAAAATACATTTAATGTCCTCCAATTTAAAAAAGGGCATGCATTTAAATTAATATAACATAACTGTTGATGCATATTTCTCGCAAATTCAACCTCTTAGACCTGCATCCATATAAATGAACAATAATTAAGTAAATTCAACTAAATTGTGAAAAAATAATACAAAAGAATTGAAGTGTAGAAATATTTTACTGTATCAACATTAGACTCAAAATGCATTTTTTTGAAAATCTGCAAATAAAAAAGTAAATATTAATTTTTTTATAAGACATAAGTTAAATAAATAAAACAAAGAACTAAAATTATATATACACACACATACCTCTCTCTATTTGGATCACATCATCTTCTCCAATTGCTCTTTCAAGTTCATCTGAGTCAATAAGTCAATCTTGAGCACAAATAAGGGTTTGCACAATTTTAGGAGTCAACGAACTTTTAAATGCATCAAGTAATCTTTCACTCGAGCTAAATGTAGCCTTTGAAGGCACAATAGAGATGAGGACAGCTAACACATCACAAGCTATCTTGCTGAGAACAAAAAATCTAGGACTGTTTATTTTTTACCATTCTAAAATATCAAAATTTTCCTTATCATCATACTCAATTTGCTCACTCAAATATCTATCAATAGCAATCTTCGTACTTGAATTTCCACCTAGAACTTTACTCTTGTATTCTGATTCAACAAGTCTTTTTAACTTTTTTGTTTCATCCAATTACATTAGATTGATAGAATCATCTTGTACCATATGCTCTATTTGACTTGAACTTGAAATTGAATCTTTATCTTTGTATTCTTCATACAATCTATCCAACAAAATATTTGATTTTAACTACCATCACCATCTTTTGTTTCAAACATCCTCTTGAAAGCAAAATTAAGCCATTGAAGTTTATATCGAGGATCCAAAACAACACCAAGAAAAATTACATGGTTAACTTTCATTGGATCTCCCCAATATTTATTATATTTCACTTTCATTTTTGTTGCCATCAATGATAACTAAAAGTCTTTACTTTTTTTCCACTCTTCCAACAAACGATACATCATATAAAGCTCATAAAAAAAGCATTACATGTTACATAGTCAAAATCAGAAATTTTTAAAGTAAGCTCATAAAAATGGTTCAAAAAAGAGAGCATTCTTCTCACATTATCTCAATCATTTTTTTCAAGCACACCTGACCACTCTTCAGTTCCTTACAAATCAATTTTAAAGTAGGGATCTACATCACATAAAAGCTTGAATTACTTTTCAAACTTTTGGGCTGTGTCTAGCATAAGGTAAGTGAAATTCCACCTAGTTGGAACATCAAGTGACAACATCTGTTTATATTGAATTTTTTCATACTCATAACTTTCCTTGAACTGATTAATTCTCTTACAAGATGATCTCACATAACGTACAACTTCCCTAACCCTTTTAACTGAATATTCTATTTCTTTCAATCCATCTTGCACAATCAAATTAACTATATGAGCAACACATCTCATATGCAGCCATGTTCCTTCCAAAATACTATCACCCCAATCATTAAATTTCTCCCGTAAATAATTTATGGCTAGTTCATTTGAAACATGATTATCCAAAGTAATAGTAAAAACACGCTTAATTCTCCAATCATTTAAACATTTTTCAATTTTCATGCCTAACTCTCTGCCTTTATAACTAGCGATAGGATAGAAGTTTAAAATCCTTTTATGTAATTTTCAGTCATCACCAATCCAATGACATGTTAGACACATATAGTTAATTTGTTGAATTGATGTCCAAGTGTCAGTAGTAAGACAAATTCTTTGATTTTTAGTTTTAATGTGTTGCTTAAGTTTAGTCTTCTCATCAACATACATCAAAAAATAATCTCTAGACATGGTAAATCTAAATGGCATCCTAAATTTGGGTTGCACAAGAGCCATAAATTTCCTAAATCTTATATTCTCAACATAGCTTAAAGGTAATTCAGTTGTAATTACCAATTCAGCTAAACCATTTCTTATAGATTAATGGTAAAATTTTCAAGTAGCAAGACCCCTAACTTTATTATCAACCCTAAAACTCAATTGAGATTGTGTATCTTGAGTCTCAGGATGTTTCTTACAAAGACTAATATGCTTTTTAAGTGTTGTTGTACCATTTTTCTTATGATCACATGCAAAAAATTCTTAAAAGCAATAATTGCACTTGCCTTTTATTTCGCCTTCTGCATTTGTGAATTTGACAAAGTGATCCCAAATCTCTGATCTTGGCCTTATAGCTTTCCTCTTTAAATGTTTCGATGTTGCCTCTGATCAAGTAGGTTGATTGGTATTGGACTGCATTTGAAAATGATCTTCACTAGTGGGATGTTACGTCTCATCTTTAGCAGTGTGAGTTTGAGTCTCATCTTGAATAAAGACCTAAAATCAAAAAGATAAAAATAAGTACATATATAAAACAAGAATGGATGGAATTAAAATAGATATGAGAAATATTAAAGATTTAATTCACTACTAATACAAATTTAAGTGGTAAACATTAACATCAAAAAATTGGAAAGCCTTAATTTTTGACTTTCAACTTTAACTCGTTTAAACTACCTATTTATCAATAAAAAATGCTACTTATAATAACTTGGCAAATTTTCTTGCTGTAAACTATAAATTTTTATTAGAAAATAAATGTATATGCATGATTATTAAGATAAGAATGAAATTTGATGGTCTAGGTATTTTGCTATTTATTAGTATAATAAATGCTCTTTTATGTTATGTTATAATAATTCCTATTTGTAATATTGCTAGCGTTGTAATGGCCTTAACACCGGGTTAGCCATGAACAGTACTTTCCGATGGTAAATAGTATTTTTTGGGCCCGAAAGGACACCCGAAAGTCAAAAATATTTTATTGAACCATTGGAAAGTATTGGTCATGGTGAGTCCGGAGTTAAAATTTGAAGTGAAATTGAGGCCATATACACTTCCAAAGGTCAAAAATTCGAAAAAGGTAGCGAGTCAATTTTCCTGGTAAAGAATGTGACTTAATTTTGCGTAAATAATTAAAAATAGTAAATAAATTCCAAAAATTGCCAGATTTTGCATGCCTACATGAATTTTTGTGTAGAATATTTTAGTGATGAGAATAGAATTTTTCGGTGACACCAGCAGTTGTTGAATCGGATCAATAAATTTGAATCGGACCGATAACGAACTCTGATTGAGCCGAAAATTTGCGTGCTAACTATTTTTGATGTGATAAGAGTGATGAAATTATTTTTGGAGTGATTTGATGGCTGAAAGAGAGAAATTAAATTGGGCCTTTTTAGTTAATTGGGCAAAACCCAACATTTTGGCCCAATTTTAGGCCCATTGGAGAGATATTTAAAGGCCAAAAATCTGGAGAAAACTCCAGAACTCAGCTCTTCTTCTTCCTTTCTCTTCTTCGCCGAATTCCCTTCCATCTTTTCTCTCTCTCTTGCTTCATAACCACTCAATATCTCTCTTAAATTCCAACTTAAGAATTATAGTTCCATCCCTCTAATACATTAAAATAGCTTCACTTGAATGATTTGGGCAAAGAAAGTGAAGAAATCAAGGAAAGAAAGAAAAAGAGGGGTAAGTTGGAGCTTGAGAATTTTAATGTTTTAAATTGATTTCTTAGTGGTTTTCATAGATTTTTGGATGTAGATTATGATTATGAGGCTGGTTTTTGCATTTGAGAACAAGAAAATGAAGAAAACTAAGCTTAAATGGGCTGCCCTATGTAGGTGAACAAGTGGAGGGGAGTTTTTCCAAGAACAAAGGTAAGGGAAAGGAACCTTTGACTCCCTAATTCAAGATAAATTTGTAAGTGACTAATTAATCTTTACATTTTCTAAGTTTATGAATTTTTCTTAATTATGCAATTAGGGTAAAAATGTCTAAAGTTGTTAATTGATGTAAATATATTAGGGTAATTGTAATTAAGTTAGTGAATTGATGAATAGAAGATGAAAATGAAAAAAAGAAAATTTTTAAGGTGAAAAAAGAATGGTGGCCGAAATTGTTATTAAAGGAAACTAGTGAGAACAATGCAAATAATTAATATATGTTATCTTAAAATCATAGTAGACATGATAATTAATGTTCTTGAATTTGTAGAGAATATTGAGAATTAATTTGAGAATTTTCAAGAGTATTTATAGTGTATGTTTATAGTAAAAGTTGTGATTTATAGTAAATTAATTGATTATTTTAATGAAAAATGATAATAAATAATAAATAATGCATAAATAAATTTTATTGACATTTATTGAAATTATTGTGATCTTATTTAGAATTTAATGTTAATATGTACATTGAAAATAATTGAATTATTGGTTAATAATTGCATAAAAATGATGAAAATGGTGAATTTATATGAAATTAAATTAAGGTCAATGAAAAAAAATAAAAAGTCAATTATTGAATTTTTCGGACTTGAAAAGAATTAATAAAGTAATTATTATTGTGCCCTTAGAGTTAGTCTGACAGTAAAAACTAGTTCTGGATATAGTTGGCTAGCCATATGAACACCCTTTACTGCGGTGCAAGTCATGGCGACTTGCTTAGCTATGGGTAGGATCATTGATCTCCATAGCTTCAGTGTAAAGTGAAAGTGAAAAGTGCAGTGTTTTGAGAATGGTTCCTTATGAATCATTTCTCTTTTTAGTGGGACCCGTTGGGTCCATGTTCCGTGTATCCGGTTCGAGATTTTCTGCTGGGTCTGTACTAGGGGTATAATGGTAATAAAATGAAAAAGAAATGAAAAGTAAGAAAAGAAAGTGAAAAAGGATCAAAATGAAAGAAAAAGAAAGTTTAGGGGTAAAACGGTAATTTTTTCAAAAAGTGTAAAAAGATTAGTAAAGTAAGTGAAAATTGACTAATTAAGGATAAAACAGTCAGACAATAGTTAAATTACTTAAAAATTGAATTTTATGGACAACAAGGACTAAAATATAATTTCGCTTATAAATGACAAATTAAGTGTAAAGAAACGTAAATTGCTTCATTTAACAGTTTAAAGATAGTAATTGAGCTTATAATGGCAAAATTATAATTATGTGACTAAATAGAATAATCTTATAGAAAATATTAAGTTATTGTTTTGAATGTAATAACTGATTTTATAATTATGTTTATTTTTACATATTAATATTTAAGAATAATCATGAAAATGTTAGGAAATGTATCGATTATTAGTCATCACTGAGCATATTGAGTGCTCAGCGTGTAGTTTTACGGCGCGCAGGTAAATAAGAGCAGGAGCAAGAGTTCACATTGCAGGATTTCTTTTAGAATGCTCTAGTCGTATTAATTTTGGCATGTATATATAAGTGCAAATTTTACTCTTGATCATGTAATGTATCGGAAGTTAATAAGCTGAGTTTGGATTGTGAATGGAATGGATGGAATGAATGAATACCGTTGTTATTATTGATTGTTGTGCCTTTGAGAGGCTGTGTGAGTTGTTTGCTTTTCAGGAGGCTAGTACTATGTACAGCCGTTATATTGCAAAATTTTTATTAAATGCATAGTATTTTAGACATTTATAGATCAGAAGCGAAGGGTAGTTTCAATTAAGTAATTGTCGATTAGATTTTTAAGTTTAGAAGTTAAGTTGGAAAAAAAAAATTTCTAGTCTTCGGTACGCCGGTACAGTGTCAGTAGGGATAAGGGTGTTACAAGCTTATCCAAATTAGTATGATTTTTTCATAAAGAACTAAACAATGCATAAAAGCACGATTGTCGAGTCATAATTTTTACAAGCTTTATAAGTATGAGACTGAAGAAGAGCGGAATAATATTCATATAATTTGTCAAAGAATAGAAAAAATCAAATGCTATGGATAACATCTACAATACAATTTACAACACTGGTAAAAAATATCAAAACAACTGGAATCCAACATGGACTGCATTTTGAACACAACATCATTGGAAATAAAATCTTCGGGAAGTAAAAAATTTGACAATCCCCTCCTCCCACTAACAGAGTGCATTCCTTTTCCAGCTTGCAGCAAACTTATACAAGTATGGGCCAATTAATAGATATCCTAAACTAAGCCTCCTCTCCTATATTAGTTTCATTTCCCAGTTTTTTGTTGTTCATTCCTTAAGAGTTTCTAGAACACAAGACATGCTAGTTTGATTATGTAACACCCTTACTGTAACAGTCTTATCGGACAAGTGATTGGTCGGAATTTTTTTTTCAACACTTAATTCCTTTAACTTAACATTAACTTAACAACCTTCATGCATATAACTTTTATTAATCATTAGCCTATAACTGTCCAGAAATCACTATGCATTTAATAAAATTTTGGCAATATAACGGCTATATTCTTAACTAGCCCCCTGAAAAGCAGATATTTACACAGTCTCTCAGAGGCACAACAATTTATATCAATCATATAACACATCCACAGTTATTATCAAGCAACACTTATATTTCATCCATTCCCTGCAATTCCTTATCCCCATACTACCATAAATAATACATAATACGATAATAGCTACAGTATTATCTTCATATACAAAACATGATAGGTATATATATATACATGCCACAAAAATATTCTTTTTAACTCTTCAGCTTTAATTTTCCTTTGTGTACCCACGCTCCAAACTATCTGTACCTGCACGCAGTAAATTCTACGTGCTGAGCATTAAACATGCCCAGCGGTGACTAAAAATCATAGTATTTCCCTAGAATATAAATGTATTAATAATTTTGATTTAAGTAATTTATTATCGATTTTTCTTATTTAAAAGTAATATTTATTTTATGAATGACTAATTTTCCGTTTAATTCATAAACTCTCTTATATTTTCAAGTTAGTCCTTAAACTTCTCATTTATTACAAAAATGCCCTTTTTACTCTGTTAATTACTAGTTTGCCATTTTTATTCCTTATTTTCTTATCTTACCTTATTAGCTAACTTATAATTTACCGTTTAATCCTTAATTTAATATTTTTCATGTAAAATTACATTTTAGTCCTTTAACTTTATACGGTTGGCTTTTTACCCAATTAGTTGACTAAATTACCATTTTACCCTTATTACTTATTTCTTTTGTTACTTTTATCAATTAATTTCACATTTTGGGCAAATTACCGTTTTACCCCTAACTTTTAAATTCTTTTCATTTTAGTCCTTTTTCATATAAAACTTTCATTTTAGCTTCTCTTTCACACTTTTTAACATTTTCTTATCAATATGCCCCTAGTACAGATCCGACAGAAAACTCTCAGATCGGATATGCGGGACGTGGACCCCACAGGGCCACAACAGAATGAGAAATGACCTCCAAGAATCATTCCTCATATAGCATATGACATGTGACAGTACGTATGATAAATATACCATGGAGATCAGTGATCTGTCTATAGTAAAGCAAGTCGCCATGACTTGCACCGCGGTATATGTATCCCTATGGCCAGCCAATTATATCCTGAACTAGGTTTTACTGCCTGACTCTTTCTAAGGGCACATATTTTCTTAATTTTCTTACTTTTCATTTCTTGTCAATACAATATTAATACTTTATAATTACAATCAATCTTATTTACACATACTATGAAATATTTCACAGTATTTCACCATGTAAGCAACAAATTATGCCATAATTCATTCAAATTTCACATTTTCAACTAATACCTAATTAATATTTATTCCGAAAATATTCATTTAATTCCCATAAATTCTATAAAAATTCATAACTACTTATTTACATTAATATTGACATTAGAATGCCTAAAATCTCTAAAATCACTTAAAATCACATTGTTTTCTCTTGAATTACCATTCGGTTTCTACTACAACTATACCATATAAATTACTTTAAATTCATTCAAAGGTTCTAATACACATATTTAAGTCCCTAATACATAAATATAGCATTATATTCAATTTTTCTTTACTATATGAGATTTTCCTTAAGAAACCTAAAGGAAATTCACTTAAATCTTAGGAAAATAAAAGAATTAATTAGTCACAAACCTTTTTCTATGGATTAGCCTTGCCTAGGCTTCCTTTCCCTTTCCTTTGGCTTGAGAAACTTGCTCCTCTTCTTGGATTCCTTAACCAACCGAAATTCCCATCAATAATAACTCAATTAATTTGGCCTCAAATGCTATATTTAATAGCAAAAATGAACTCTAGGCACCCAAAACTAGTAGTAGGCACCTAAAAACTAAATTAAAATCAATAATTTCACATACCTAACTTTGACACCTAAACTTTAACCCTTGATTTCTCTTGATTTCCTTCCTTGAATCAAAGAGTAGAGCTTGCTATAGTTCTCTAGAGAGGCTGAAATCACTTTGGTAGGCTTTGATTTGGTGAGATTTGGTGAGAATTTGAAAGAAAAAGAGAAGAATTTATGAGAGAGGGAGTTCGGCCACTTAAAAGAGATGAAGAAAGACTGAGTTGCTGCTGGAGATTTCTGGAGAAAGGCACCTTATATATGGCTTAATAGTGGGCTATGGGCTGGGCTTTAATGGGCTTGAACAATTTAATTGTTTAAGCCCGATAATTACCCGATAATTAGCCCTAATTAATTTCTCCCATTTTTCAGCTTCAATTCTCCTCAAATTTGATTCTATTATTCATATCACATTAAAAATATTCTATACCTAAAATTTTAGCCCAATCGAAGTTCATTTCGGGTCCGATTCAATTTTATCGGTCCGATTCAAAAATACCGGTATTTCCAAAAAATTTACTTTTTACTACCAAAATATTCTACATATTATTTTAGTAACATATATAATTTTTGATAATTTTTAGACTTCATTTGATATTTTTAGTAGCTAAAACGATCAAAAATTCAATTAAAAATCCTAAATCTTAATTTTCTCGGTTTTCGTTCTTTTGGCTTTCGGAGGCCTAATTGATCTCAATTTCACTTCAAATTTCAACCCCGAACTACCCGTGACTAGTACTTTCTAATAGTCCAATAAAATATTTTTCACTTCCGGATGTCATTTTCAGCCCGGAGATACTATTCACTGTCAGAAATTACTATTCACGATCAATCCGACGTTGAGGCCATTACAGATTATGTAAGAATGGATCTAGATTAAGCCGTTCAACAATAAAATACATACACATTTACCACCAAGAAAGGTTTTCAGAGATAAAAGATTGAAAGAACATTGGACAGGATTAAGAAAACAACTGAATGCTACTTAGAAAAACAATTCTCTCCACAATTAGGAGCATGAAAAACAGACCAATGAAAACCACAGATGATATGACAAAATGCTACAGATAATGCATTTGGAGATGCTTATCATAAAAGTGAGGATAGAAAAGTAAACAGCATGCTTGACATAATATAAAGTACAAATGATATTTATGGAGCTCAATTATGCTAGAAAGATCATTTGGAGAAGGAAAAACAACTGATTTACATGTAAAATTAAGAAAGAAAACTAACTGTAAACTGTGATATGAGGAGTTTCATGATGAAGCATACAAGCACTAATTTACATGAAAGAAATAAAACATTAATAAAGAAACAATAAGAAATATGTTCAGGATGCACACATGGACTAGCAAGCAGGATATAAGAAAACAACATAAGAAATCATTAAAAAGAAGAAGCAAAAATAGGAAAGCTTTATGTGTTTAATAAGTTGCTATAAGCTATTAATTGGATTGTTGGGTAGTTCCAATATCAGAATTTAGGGAATCCATTTCGGATGAGAACAGCCACCCGAAATAGTAAAACGAGTTTGAAGGTTGAATTCTGCATTCCAAACTATATGGCCCTATGCATAATTACATAAGGTAGTTTTCCATCTATCAGTTATAACACAAAACTAAGAGTTTGAGAATGCATATGCAAATATTAGTGTGTCCATTCATCCATCCAAGTATATACTTTTGAAACTATCAATCTTTCTCTTATCTCAAACTGATGAATCGAACAGAACTAAATTCATCACATTCCAATAGAACAATTATAATCCAAAACGTAACTAAATTCATCATATTGGAATAAATTTAATAAGTTTCTATAAGCTATTAATTGAATTTAATAAGTTTTTAATAATTTATTTTAGTATTCAATATCAAAATGTTAAGCACAAATCAAGAAATCAGATCTTTGTTGGATAAATCACAACCTTTTTTCATTTAATAATAAATAATAGATTTATTGAACAGATCAGCAAATTAGATCTTTGTTAGATCATCAGTCTTTGTCCTTCTTTGACTACATCACTAACGGAGCACCATTACAGAAGCAAAACAAAGGAAATCACAATTACAGAAGCAACAACCGAATGAACAAACAAACAACGCATGGAAATCCAATCACCATTATAGAAGCAAAACAAAGAAAACAAAATAAATAAAATAAGGAAATGAAATAAGGGACTGCTACTTACCATGGCAGGAACAATCAAAAAATCAAAGAAGGGACTGCTAGGGAACAATCAAAGAATTGCAGAAGAAAAGAGGTGTTTGCTGCTGTTAGGGATTTGAATCTTAAAGGCTAAATCGTAAGGAAAGGAAGGGATTATATATATATAATATATATAGCCAAAATGGTGTGATTTGATAAGTTTGATTTCTTCGATTTTTTAATTTCAAGAACTTAATAAAACCAAAATATCGATATTTTAATTCGGTTCAGAACTAAAATAACCGAACTAAATAGATCAAAATCTACTTAATTTGGTTTGATTTTCGATTTCGATTCGGTTTACATACCTCTATTCCAGAGGATACATTATTCAAGTTTAATTTAACTAAATAAATTGATGTTGGGAGTGAGTAAATCAAGATTTTTTCACATGAAAGCATAGCATAGTCGTGTATACAAATAAGATAATCTAAATCTGAATTTTTAAATTTAGATATTATTATCTATTGTTAAAAATTACAAATATCGATAACAAATCGTTATGGTTTATTACTCATTATTAATAGTTTAATTCGTTTAACCCAATATAGTCAGATAATATACAACCGTGATTGATAAGCTATCTACACTCTAAACTCATCGGACTGAATTTTAGTAATACAGTCTAAAACCTTTTGTGCAAAAATTATGAAAAATAATTTTTAGTATTTAAAATAGAGAGCGAATATGTTCGACCATCTTCGGAACACCAATAAATATGAACCGTGGGGTAAAAGATGATATTTTTTTATTTTTTATTTAATATTTTAAATTTACTGGTATAAATACATTGGACTTACCAAATATTATATCCAATTTCAACTTAATTGTTTGTCAAATAAAATAAGGTTAACAAAAACTTTGTATTTGTGGAACCTTTTTAAGGATTAAAATGTGACATTGAGATACCAAATCTTAATCATTAAGAAATTAAAAACTGAAACAGTTTACTCAAATATTAAAACCTCAATAATTTGAGTTAGTGATATATAAAATTTCTTGTTTCGAGCTATGGATAAGATATTGAAACTCATCGGCACTCCATCTTTACCCAAATAATGTTATAGTCATTATTTTTTAATTTGTAACAATAAAATAAGTTAAAGTATAATTTTATAACAATAAAGTAAAAAATATCGAAAAAATATTATTTATAATTAACCGAAACCTTGACAAACTTCCATTTTCAAAGTGAGAGTATATTCCACAGTGTATAAAGGTTAATAGCTCGACTGACCATGATACCCTTGAATGTATCCACTATTTACAGTTGCCTTTCTCCGCTTCTGTTGCCTTTTTTAGTATTTTAGTATTTCAAGAGGAAAAGGCCGACGTGAATGGCACACGAAGATTTGTCATTTATTGTATAAAAGTTTGAGAATTATATTTACATGAGATATTAAAGGGACAAATCACTGCCTCCCCCAAATGGGTCCATTATAATATTACATTAAGCAAATTTCTGCAAATAAGTCAGAAATGGAAGGGTAAGAAAGTACTCTTAAGTCGAAACGATCCAATCTTTTTTCTTTTGAATTATTTTTTTATTTGACTCTTTAAAAATCCACTTTGGCAAAAGCAAATCTAAATTCATCTTCTTCACTTCCAAACAACACTGGACGCTGAACAGTAATACTCACACTTCTAAAGCTGAGACTCACACTCTTCTAAGATTTGCAATTCTCTCTCCACCATAATGTTACCATCGCCGCCACCACCACCAAAACCGGCCTTCTTTCTCTCTCTTCTTCTCTTCCTCCTTCTCTCCGGCGCCGCCACAGCCGCCACCAGTAACACCACCACTCCCTCCCCCACCTCCTCTCCTTCCCCTGCCTCTGCTCCTACTAAACCTTCTCCTTCTAGTTCTGCTCCTGCCAAACCTTCTCCTTCTAGTTCTGCTCACTCCACTTTAGACCCAAAACAACTCAGAGCTCTGCAATCTCTAGACATACCCACGGCAAGGGACCCTTGTATACAGCCTTCACCTCATAACTCTACCATTTGTGACACTTCTGCTCCCTTTCGCCATCTCATCTCTCTCCATCTTTCTAATTGCTCCTCTGATGTTTCTTTCTCTTATACAGCCTTAAAATCACTCTCCACTCTTCAAGTTCTCACCTTTACCAATTGCCCTATTACCTCAATTCGTTTCCCTTCAGATCTTGCCCTCTCTCTCCATTCCTTAACTTGCATTCACTCTCTCAAACGCCTTACTGGTGTCTGGCTCTCTCATTTTGTTAATCTCACTGATCTCACTGTAAGTAATGTGTCTGTCGATGCTAGTGGTCTTTTTGTTATTCTTGGTAATATGCATAAGATTAGGTCTGTTACTATCTCCAATGCTAATGTCACTGGGTACATACCCAAACATTTGCCTGCTAATCTTACCCATGTGGATTTTTCTGGAAATAGCCTTAAAGGAAGAATACCCAGTTCCATTTCAATCCTTGAAAATCTTGAAAGTCTTAATCTTTCGTCTAATGGACTTGCTGGTGAAATACCCACCAATTTTGGCGACTTGATCTCTTTAAAGAATCTATCTTTGGGGTCTAATTCGTTATCTGGTTCCATCCCGGATTCAATGTCAGCAATCCCAGGTTTGGTTCACGTTGATCTGAGTTCAAATCAGTTCAATGGGACAATACCAAAATATTTTGCAGAAATGAAGCAATTGAGGTACTTGAATCTTGCCAACAATCAGTTCCATGGTGTGTTGCCTTTCAATGCTACTTTTTTGAAGAGATTGACTGTGTTAAAGATTGGCGGAAATAGCAATTTGTGTTACAATCATACAATTCTGTCTTCAAAATTGAAACTTGGAATTGCTCCCTGTGATAAGCATGGATTGCCAATGTCACCACCACCAGCGAAAGAGTCATCAGCTAATACTGAGAGTGATTCATCAGATTATGATGATAGTGATAATGATGATTCTAGCCCTAAGAAAGAGAAACATCATGGGCCTAATAAGGTTGTTCTTGGTATAGCTATTGCTCTTTCTGCCATAGTGTTCCTCATTGTTTTCCTCATTCTTATCTCAAAAAGGTGTGGTTGAATTGGAAGGTACGCTTGTTTTTCAAAAGTTTAGAATAGGGAAATTGGATTATTAGAAGAGAGGAGTATTGTTGTTTTATTTATTATTATACATATAATCATGGAGAACAGGAGTTGTAGAGTAGAAAAATGAGAAAAGGAGAGGAGAAGGATCATTGTTTCGGTGTGTTATGTTTTGCTGTTTTGATTTATTTATTTTGGTGATTTGATCATTTGGAAGGAGAACACAGTAGATACCATTGATCGCTATTCATCTTCTCCAAAAATTTGACCACCTTGGTGGTTGATATTGATGATATATCATTAATTATGTAATATTCTTGAGTTACACATTACTTTTATCACACTTGTATGATTTCCAGCCTCTATTACGTTTGGTCCTTATACTTTGTGCAATTCGATTATGTTTGGTGTATTATTTAGTCAAAAATTATAAACATGCTTGCTCTCCCTGCTCCTTATTAATCAGCATATCTTAGTCCAGTATTGGTAGTAGGAAAAGAAACAATCCATGATTAACATGAAATTTTAGTTGGCTTACATGCTCGATACGGTATGCGCTGAATCTAATAGTTAGAATTTAGCCTACTCTGAATCGTTTGGGTGATTCCGATTATAGATTGGCTAAGCTCTACTTGATGAGTAAAAGCTTTCAGAATGTTAAGGTTTTAGGGGAACAAAATCCCAGAAACGAAAAAAGAAGTGATGTAATTTGGTAATTTAAATTGGAAGAATTGTCTTAATACACACAATCGATGAGGTAGTAGCCGCAGGCCCTTAGATGAAGAAAAGGGCAACCTAGTTGATGAAGGTTGAGAGTTATTGTGAAGAAAGAAATAGAATCCTAAATGACAGACAAGTCCAACAACCATGTGTATACAAGTTTTAAGATAGATATTTGAATATCCAATTCCATGTTAGCTGTGTCCAGTTAAGTAGTTGAAGCTTCCCATCTTGCTGGACCACCCCACGTGGATGAATTCCCAGTTTTAAATGAATTTCAGACAATTATGGACACTTATTCTTGGTATAAACCTTCATTTTAGGCGGCTTAATTTTCACAATTTCATGTAAAAACTTGAAAAATTTGTTACGTTTGAATTCTTTTTTGTTGACTTGGCTGTAGTTTTTGTAATTGATACATCCTGAATCAACAATTTCATGTCAAATAAAAGCTATGTAAAAATAATAAAATTGGCCAGGTCATATATGCCTATTTTTCCAAAGAAATTAAAGTATTTATTTATTACTCCCACCATTTCATTCAACAAGATGAATTTTAAGGTAGTTTTTGTATAATAAATATTTTATATAATTAATGTCAATTAATAATTTTTTTAATCTACTGAAACTTATTGGGTTGAGTGTAACGTAAAAAGTACCAAAATAGGAGTGTACTGTTCTATCCAATAATTGGTGGTTGGTCGATCCTAAACATTTGTAAAAGAAAGACGAAGAGGCCAAAAATATATGGTTAAACAGAGCGAAGAGAATGATTGCTGTTGCTACCTTACTTTCTTTTAGTGCCTTGTGTTGGATTTATTCCCCACCATGGCAATCATACTTTCCACCGATGGAAGAATAGCTCAGCCTCAGAATTGAGAATTATTATGACAAAGAAAAGCCAGCAAGCAAACATATAATGCCAGATGACGAGGATGATATGATGCTAATCCTTGCTAAATTTGCCTTTTCCTGTCAGGTGATGCTTTAATTTTTCAATATTTTCACAATTACCTTCACAGTTTTAGATCTGATTCCCTGGCAATCCTTTCACGTTTCTTTCTCCTGTGGAAGTCTGTCTTTTGGAAATATAATGTTAGTTCTGATAATGCAACCTAGAAAAAAAAATATTGCCATTTATGATATTAAATATACATCTATCACAAAAGAAGAGGCAGCTTTCATTTGAACTGATTATCCGTTTGTCTTCCATTTTACCCACTATGTAACAGGGACTTCAAATTAAAATATAGATCTAAGAAATGACTGTCCTAAAAATTTATCTACAACAATTTGCTGACCAACAAATAGAGTAAAGACTTGAAGGGGGTAGTATTTACCAAAAACCTCTGCAAGAGCAAGTACCATCCTTGAATTGGTGAAAGCGATTAGAGTCTCTCATTATGATCTCCCTTCTTTCTGTCTTAGAGATGAACTTTGCCATTTCATGACAGTCACCGCAGATTCTCAGATTTTTGGTTATGCGTATTGTTTTGCCAGGTGGCAAGTTCAATATTCCAAAAGCCATGGCCAACTTTTCACTATGTCCACAAAGAGCCATTTCCTTCTCTAGCTCATCTGCATCAATCATTGCATATTTCATCTGAGGGAAGTAGCCTTCTTCCTTAATCCTTGATCTTAACCTGTTCATTACAGATTCAATCTTGAGGGCTTGTGGGTGTGAGCTATCTCCAGCAACAAATATCTGAACTTTGCCCTTGACTTCTATCCAACTACAGCCAGGATTTTTCTTCAAACCTCGCTGACCAATCTTCGCCCTTAGTTTTTTCACCTCTTCCCACTTTTCAGCCTCAGCATAGATATTTGCTAGAAGCACATAGTATCCTGTGTTCTCTGGTTCTAGCTCAAAGACATGTTCTGCCACTTTCTCTGCTAAATTGACATCATGGTGAATCCTGCACCCACAGAGCAAAGCACCCCAGATTGTGGCATCGGGTTCAATTGGCATCGATTTTATGAATTTATATGCCATTGATAGTTTTCCTGCACGAGAAAGTAGATCCACCATACAGGCATAGTGCTCCAATTTTGGCTCAATATTGCATTCGTGTTGCATAATGTTAAAGAATCTCCATCCTTCATCTAGTAATCCAGAATGGCTGCAAGCATATAATATAGAAATGAAGGAAATTTCATCAGGTTTTATTCCTGCTTGTCTCATCTCCTCGAAGGCAACAATGGCTTCTTTACCAAATCCATGCATTCCATACCCAGCAGTCATCACTGTCCATGAGATCAGATCCTTCACAGTAATCATATCAAAGAGTGATTGTGCGAGAATTAGTGCCCCGCATTTCACATACATGTCAAGAAGTGCATTGCTAACATGTAGTTCATGAAAATAACCATTTCTCAGTATGTGGGCATGGATTTCTCTGCCTCTATCTAGAGCAGCAAGACTAGCACAAGCTGGAAGAGTACATGCCATTGTTCTACCATCAGGTGTTAATTCTTGTACCATGGAAGCAAAAAGACTAAGAGCTTCATTGGGAAAACCATTTTTTGAGTACCCACCAATCATAGTATTCCATGAAATAATGTCCCTTTTGGGCATCTCCAGAAACACCAAGTTAGCTTCTTCCATGCTTCCACATTTCGCATACATATCCATAAGAGAGTTACATACAAAGAGATTTGATTGCATATCGTTTCCCTTGATGTAATTATGCATCTCCTTGCCAGCTCGGAGGGAACCATTACAAGCACAAGCATGAAGAACCGTTGTGATAGTGAAAATATCTGGTTGAATACGTTTCTCATCCATTTCATGGAACAATCTAATAGCCTCTTTTGACATCCCTTCTCGAGCATAACCCGCAATCAAGGAAGTCCAGGATACAACACTTCTTTCACTCATCTTCTCAAAAACTCCAATTGCATCATCCAAATCACCACATTTAGAATACATATCCAGTAATGTGTTAGCAAATATCATTCTCTGATCAACACAGGCTTTTATTGCAAAAGCATGGACCTCTCTACCCAAAAGAACATTATCAACATTTGCACAAGCAGCAAGGACGTTGACCATTGTAGCCGAATCAATTCTAACTTCCAAACTTAGCATCTCTTGGAAAAACTCAAGTCCTTTCTCAGGCATACCATTTGCCACACAGCCACTTATCATTGAATTCCATGAAATAATATCTCGGTCACTCAATTTATCGAACAACTTATGCGCAGTTTCAATTTTTCCAATCTTAAAGTAAAAAGATATTAGAGAATTAACAACAATATTATTAGAGCCATAACCCAATTTCTGCAGACACCCATGAACACATTCAGCTTCCTTGAGACTTCCTAAAGCTGCAAAGCACTTAAAAATGCAGGAAAATGTATGAGAGTTTACTTCAATTCCCAAATCCAACATCCTCCTAAATAAATACACACTTTGCTCAAAATCACCAGCCTTTGCATACCAATTTAACATTAGATTCCAAAGAAAAACCTTCTCATTTGCATATTTATCTAAAATTAGCCTGCCTTCTCCGATATCCCCACATTTCACATACATAAATACAAGTTTTGTTCCCAAAACATTATCAATCGAAATCCCACAAGAGGAAATAACAGAATGCACGTATTTCCCATCTTCTAGGGAGTTGTGCTCAGCACAGAGCTGCAAAATTTCACAGTAAGTACTTGAATCAAGTTTGGCCTTTGGAGACACTTCAAGCAATTTCATAGCTCTTTTGAGATTACCCACTTCACATAATTCACAGATTCTTCTATTCCATTCAGATATTCTATGTTCTTCTGCTTCCGCAAGCGAGGAAGACATAGACAATGTGGTACCAGAACTGTGCAAATTCGATGACAAAAGAGCAGACTTTGGATATAGGTTCCTGAAAAAGAAGGCATTTTGAGATTTGATGAAGCAATCTCTAGGATTATTGTTGTGTGGAGAGACAAACAATTTTGGTGGTGGAGTTTTTGCGATGCAAATCAACATTTAAGAGGGGGAAAGGAGGGAAAAGAAATCCTAGCAAGAACAACCAAAGAATGCAAGCAAAATGTTAACGAAAAAGGGCGAAAAAAGAACTTGCACGAGTTTTGTGTATAGAAATTAACCATGTGGCTTACACGTGTCAAAGCAAAGTATGGCCTAGCTATTCTAAATTTCTAAAATGAAACACATGCGGGCACCAAAGTCGCATAAAAAGAATATGGTCTTTGAATCTAAAGCCAAATCTTAAAAGTTTCTTCTTTAAGAGTAGAGACTATGATACAGTTATTTTCCATGGTCATTCTAATTATCCCCTTTGTTTCCCTTTCAGCAAGCAGATCAGACTGGGAGAACCCACTTGCTCTCCGAAAGGTATGGAATTTCAAATTGGTATTTAGAGTGATGGATTGAAGTTATTATTATTCAGCAAGTGCAAAGATGTTCTTGCCATGAAGCAGCGGTGGTTGAAATTTGCAATAATATGTTGTAAATCCATATAATTTTTTATCCTTTTCTTCCATAAAAATATGGGATTGTTGATATGCTTCTCTCACTGCCATATTTTTGGAGTATGCTATGAAACTGAAGTGTTTCCATGGAGCAGAAATAGATTTCAGTATTTGAAGGAACAACTGTAGGTTTTAAATTGACAGTTAGCTTTACAAATCAATCATTACTTACAATTCTTGCACCAGATTTGCTTGCCCATAAACAACAACAGTTTACATAGTGTACACATAAACAAAACGTAAATCAATCGTAACTCCGTTATCATTGAGAAAGCCTTCATACACACGCGAACAATAACGGTCTGCACAGTATTAAGATATGCACAGCACAGGTATGTTTGACGAGCCCTTCACATCCATACATATAAACACTAGGCATTTGCTGTGATCTATGCAGTTGGGTAGGAAGGCTGCATGGCAATTCTACAGAAGCCTTCTTCTGCAGCAATGTCTCTTTCCGTTCTAATATATCCATTCTCACCCCAACTGGTTCCACAGGAGTTCTTGACTAGGCAATATTTTGTTCCATCATCACTTATTCTATAACCAACAACAGTGACACCATGGTCTAAGTCGGTTCCACAATCTCCTGTGAACACCCCACTTTTGTAATGTTGGAAGGCAGATTCACCGGCATCAATGGCAACAGAGAAGGGTTGGTTAGCCACTTCCTTGCGTAATGCCTCGTCATCGTTAGCAGACACATCTTCATAGCCAGAGATCGTGGCAGCATGATTTTCTTCATCCCCTGTGTTGCAAGGTCCATCAACTCCCTTGTGGGGGTAGTTTACTTCAGTTGTAAGGCCATTATTTTGGATAATGAATCAAGGGCATCATCCATAAGACCACCCTCGCAGCCTTCGTCTATTCCACTGGTGTCACAATCAACCAGTTCTTGTTCCGAAAGAGAGATATAAACTTCCCAGTTGAGAGTTTTGTGATGCCTTCCAGTGCAGCCACTGCAGAAAATGCCCAACAGCATCCTGCATTCTGCGTTTCGATTAGTACATTGCTGAAGTGAAAAAATGCACATAATACTTGATTGATGACAACTTAGTGCGACTTACCACATTCACCTTGGTCTTTGATGGGGGTAACAGCTCCTTTGGTTCTCCAGTCCAAGCTGTCAGGAATTACTGTGACATTTTCGTACCTGAAAGATTTTAGTTTCAATGAAGTTGTATGAGTAGACATCTTGTATCCATTGCGGGATGCACGGAATTCCTCACTTGTAAGGTCTGTAAATTGATTGATGCCTAGCTTGCAAGGCTTGTTCCCAGCTTTGTTGAAAGACCCAATGAACTCAACATTCTCCTTTGAATATTTGAAAATGTTTCTCCTGCTCTGCTTGATCTTTGTACACACGCCCTTCTTGAGCCATCCACATTTCATGCTTCTCGTTCATGGAAGCTTCATGTAGTGACCGTGACGCGCTCTGGAAAGCCTAGAGACCCACAAGTAACATCGCCTCGAAAACCTTGTTTCCAGTCACCACTTTCATTGTACAAACTGATCAAATATGTTTTTTTAGATGATATGAATTTGATAGGTAAATGATGCCTTGTCCTTGATGAATGAAAGTATTTATAGAACTTGGAGTAGCTAGCCTTCCTCAGTAAATAATATCAAATTGCATTCCCATTGTCACCTGAATCTTGTGATGGGGATCCTGATTCCCTGGTGAATCTGGCAAGTAGACTATGATAAGGACAGGTGAAATTTGATCCGTGGAGGCTGGGTTGTTTCGGGCACTTTGTATTGTTCTCAGAAGCAATTTCAAGAGGTCTATTTAGAGTAATTTTTAATTATGATATAGTTTGGATGTATTAGGCATAGGTTGAAGGTTTTTTAGTTATTTTTTATTACCAAAAGCCATACTTGTGTCTCATCCACAGCAAGTTGAACCACTAAAACAAATGTCTGAATAATGTCCTTTCGAAGCAAAGATGATTTAATAGCCAATGCCGTAGGGTGTTCATCGGACGGATTCGGATCAACCCAATCCGAACCCAAACAATTCGAAAACTGAAATTCATCCTAAATTTTAATCCTTCCCTGCCCTATATATTAAAAGTTTGGGTCCCTATCTGAACAATTCGCAGTTGTTCGGATTCCACCCGAATAATCCGAAATTAGTTTCAAAGAAAAAATACCTTATAACAAAAAAATTAGTTTCAAAGAAAAAATACCTTATAAGCGTTAGATGATAATTACAACAATAAAATTAATATACATGAATTAAACAACAAACATAAAAAAATAAATACCTTAAAGAATGAAATTAGAAGAAAACGGAAAAAAGGAACAAACATAAAGGAGAAACACAGTTGTGTTTTGGAAAAGCATAGGTGTCTTAGAAAACATAGTCGTGCTTCTCAGCTGTCATCCCAAAACACAGACATGTAAAATAATGTTAAATAAATAAATAAATATAAAACAAATAAATGCATAATGAATAAAATGAATTAAAAGTCACAAATAAATGAATAAAATATAGAAAAATAAATTGGACTATTCATGTTTATACCGTGTAACATGGATCTAAAATCCCGTTTCTATAGAATCGACCTTATTATATAAACAGTAAAGGATTTTAGACATTGATTTTGTCCATATGATAAAATATATAAAAATAAATGACATAAATTAAATTGCACAACTTAAACGACTAAAAATAAATTGTAAGAAAGCAAATTGCATAAACTAAATGAGCATGAATGTAAATAAATTACAAGAATAAATAACTGTTGAAATTACAGAGTATAAAAGTAAAATAATTGCAATAATCTAAATAAGTGATAAATAATTGGATTCTCATCCACAAATTCCGTGTTAAATGGATATAGTGTACGATTCTTACGAGTTAAATCCAATCATAGGAATCCTACGGGAAAAGATAAGAAAAATAAAACTAAAAATAAATAAAAAAAATACAAAATTAAAATAAGAATGAAGATGAGATGAAAGATTAAAATGACCTTCAATATTTTGGCTTGGAAAATCATAAGGATCAAAGCCAAATCCAATTCAAGAGTAAGAATAAAAAAATATTGATTGATAATTCTTTAGAGAAAAATTGGCTGCTGAAAATTGTGCTTTTTTGTGAAAAAAATACCTTATAAGAAAAAAAAATTTTAATAAGAGTTCTTGAGGTGGATTGGGTTAATAAGGGTTTTGATCCGATCCGATTCCGAAAATTCCTAAAACCTTCAACCTATCCTATCCAAATAATTCTAATAATCTTATCCGAATTTTTTGTTCGGTTCGAATTATTCGGGTAGGGTTGGGTTTTGAATACCCCAAGCAAATGGGCTTACAGAAAAGGAAATTATTACATACTATGCCAATAATACAAAACTGTTGGAAAACGAAATGATTCTTACTCTATTTACATGGTAATTAATAAAATATAGACCAAATCTTTGACAGCTGCAGTTTATTTATATGTATATATATATATATTGCCTTCCTCTCCTGTTTAAGATTCCTTTGACCTATAACTCATAAGACCTAGTAGATGTCCATTTAAAAGTGATATGAATTGGAACCATCCTTAAATTTTAAACGCCGAGTCTCTCCCTTATTCTGCGTCTCTAGTAAAAAAGGTACGCTGCAATTTTACAATTCTTTGGGTGTCTTTTAATATTTTTTTTTTATTAAAACTATTCTCTTCGACTAAACCGACATTCTCGTGATAGGTGTTGGTCCAATATATTGAAATAATTAAAGGACTAACCCCTCTCCCTTTCTCCCAATTCAAAAAAAATATATAGTAATTAGTTGGCTTGTTAGCCAGTAGTCGATTAAAATTGTAAGTGTCTCTAGTTTGATTTCTTCCAATAATATTTATAATTATAATTGGATATTATACTGTCTCTTGTGTGAACTTGAGATCGGTTCCTTCAAACACCATAAATATAAGACATGTATCAAACAAATGGAAAAATCATTTTATTTTCTCAAATGTATAACAGAAATTATTTAGTTCACCATATATAATGGCCTTCTAGACAGCAGAATGGAATGCAGTAGCTGTTCCATACAAACCTAAACAATAAGAACACGTGAAAAAGGCGAGCTTGTAATGAACCAAATATCGGGTTAGTCGGAAATAGTAATTTCCGATAGTAAATGGTGACATCGGGGTAAATAGTGTGATCCAAAGTCAAAAAATATTTTATTGAACTATTGGAAAGAGCATGTTAGCTGGAGCCCGTGGTTGAAATTTGAAGCGAAAATGAGGTCCAATAGATTTCCAAAAATTAAAAATAAAAAAATTTTACGGTTTTATTTTAAATAGTGCTCAGGTTGATTAAGATTTGACTAGAACTTTAAAAATAGCAAATGATCTCTAAAAATTACCATAATTTTCAGATCAACATTAAATGAGATGTAGAATCATATGGTAAAAAAAATAATTTTTCAGCGACACGTAAAATCATGCTAACAGACTGGCAAAAGTGGACCAGATCGGAAAACAGTCTCCGATTGGTCTGAAAATATTCATGAAGTCTAATGAATATATTTTAAGAATTTTGAAAGTATTTTTATTAAGGTTTGAATACAGGAAGTAAGAAAAAAATAATAATTTTGATTTAAATAGTAACTTGTTAACAACAGTTTGATTGAGATTTTAAAAATAGTAAAAGATCTTTAAAAATTGCAGAATTTTTCAGTTAGGCTTTACTTGGTATTTAGAATTTACTAGTAGTAAAAAAATGATTTTAAGGTAACATCGAAAATTTGCTAATCGGACTGGTTATAGTGAATCAGATCGAAAACGGATTTCAATTGAGTCAAAAATTTTTATGAAGATTATATTATATATTTTAAAACTTATGGAATCGATTTTAAATGAATTTGAGTTTGAAAAGAGAGAAAAATAATTTTAAGTTGCATAATGGGCTTAAAAGGGCATAAACAGGCCTAATATGGTTGGACAAAGTCTAGCTCAAATCAGCCTTATAAATACCTTAAAAATCTGTCATTCTCCAGAATATTCACTAAGCTTCACGTTTTTCTCCTCTCTTCCATGGCAGAATGGCCTTTCTTCTTCATTTAAGGGATTTTCTTCAATTCTCTCTGTCACTCCCACCAAATTAAACCTTTTCAAGTAATTTTCAGCCTCTCTTTTCAGTGGTGAGGGTCTCTAAAGATTTATTAAGATGTTGAAAGTATAAGAAATCAAGAAGGGAATATTATGTCTAAAAATTAAGGTATGTAAAATTGATGATTTTAATTTGATTTAGAGGTTTGTATAAGTAAATTTAAGGTTGTAGAGTAAGATTTTGTAGTTAGATTGAACAAAGAAAGTGAGGAATTAATGGATTTTTTGTCCTTATATTTTTGGCCACTTAAGGATTTCTATGGAGAAAAAGTAATTCCATGGATTAAGGCAAAGGAGAGAAAGATTAGGCTGTGAAGGAGATGAATTCAAGATTAGTGAATACACTATCCCTTAATTTTCATAAGTTTTGTATGATAATTTGATTATATATATGTATGATTTGTGTGATTATGTGTGATAAATTGAAAATAATATTATAAATATGAAATTGAAAGCTTAAATTGATGAGTGAAATGTTTTAATTGGAAGAAATAAATTGGAATGTCTAAATTGATGTTTGGCTGAATTTGGAAGGTGTGTGTGATAGTTTATTTTCGTGAAATTTTAAGGGAAATGTCATAAATTGAATATAGATGTAATTTTGATGGTATGTTAATTTAATTGGAATTTTTGAGAAATGGTAAAATATTTGTTTTAGTGAAATTTTACATTATGTTGAGTAGAAATATTGGATTTTAATGAAGTGAATTGAATTTATTGTATACATGAAAATAATATTAACCAATTAGTTAATTGAAATAAAAAAAGATAAAAATAAAAAAAATAATGGAAAGCATGAAAAATAATATAGTTAAAGTGATAAAGAACCTAATTGAAAGAATTTGGAAGTTTAAAGATAAATTGTAATTTTGCAAAGTATGAGAAAATATGATAAAATGATAATTTAACTATTCTAGGAACTAAACTGCAGTTACATAAAATGAAGGAATATGACATGGTATGATAATCATGATAGCACAGCGGAAAAACAAAATTTTATCATGCATACCATACATATCCAAAACTAGAATCGAAAACATGCAATTTTAGAGTTTTGAAACTTACAACTTTAGATGCACTTCAAGACTTGATTTTGATGATGACCAGCAACTAAGATGAATTTATTTACCTTAGATCTTCACCACCAATGCCAAAGGAACAGCCTTTATGCCACTCCTCTCTATGTTCACACACACTTGCAAAGATAGCTTAAAATCAAGAGTGCTAGCTCTATATTTGTGTATTAGGCAATGGAATTGTTTGAAAGACACAAGAACTCTTCTTGTCCTTTCTTCTTTTGTTTCTTTCTTAGTCACCTTCCATGAGAGAATTAAGAGCAAAAGGAATCTCTACCAATCCCACTAATAGTCTCATGGCCAAAAGAGAGAAGAAGAATAAAAGTGGCACCCACCATTATTCCTTTAATTCATTTAATATATATCACTTACTTTAGTCATGTGTGAGTGCCTTAAATTAGGTAGCAATTTCAGCCACTAACACTTAATAATTAAGAGATATATATTTTAATTTAAATTCTATTAGAATTTAAATTCAAATGGCATCATTTAGTTAATCAAAACAAACTTACTTAACTAAGGTAATTAGTTGCCAAATTTAACTAGGATTCCTAGTTTAAACTTTGGTTACTTTAATTCCCTCTCAAGTATTATATTTTGATTAAACATAATTTAGGATTTAATACTCAATTAACTTAATTATACATAGATAATTAATCAATTGAAATTAAACCTAACACATGCCAGTAAATTTCTCTCGTGACCAATTGTTAACAGTAAAAATCTGTTCACCCATTGCATGCATTAATTTGACTTTAAATAAAAGTCTAAATTAATTTCCAATACAATTTTAAGCCCAGTGCTTTATGTGCGATCCTATAGGTCCATTTAATGTTGGCAATGAATTAATAAATTAATTCAAAGGCTATATATATTCTCTAGCAAGATATTATAGCATTCCAAATTAAATGAAAATGCATATGGCATTTGGTGACCTAATGCAATTTCGCATAGTCCCTTACCCATAAATATCAGAATTAATATAAGGCATGGAACTAGTCATCCTTATATACATTAATTCATTTCTTGATATTCCAGTGACACTGAACTCTCAGATAAATAATGATTACTCATTATTTCATCTCGGTATGGCCATACACTTCTCAGTTCACTGATCAAGTGGCCGGTGATATTTTTCTCTCTTATCGAGAGGGGTAATCCCTTCACTTCTCTCATGCTCTCTAACATGAATCAGTGCATACCCAATCATACCCGTACTTGTCACTCTGTTACGAGCACGTTAGGTGTATGTCAAAGTACACAGTAATTCATAAAGAGTTTCATAGAGATTTCAGGTCTAAGAACTCCGATACAAAACTTGCATATGAGAAACACTTATGACTTGTACCATGTAGTGTTCTCATGAGCGGATCGAATCCAGATACCATGTTCTTTAACATGTATCTATGATCTCTGATTGACACTCTTGTCCTAATGATTCGTAAGACAGAACTCATAAGATCAGAGAGAGCATACTAGTCTTAATTCATTTGTTATTCCCATAACAATGACTGACTAGGGATATTTAGAATGATGTCTCATTTGTTTCAAGGTCTTACAATCCATGTGCCTCACACATGATAACTTAAACCGAAACGACATTCTTGGATAGTTTTATCAATTGATATGCACAGGAATACAAAAGATAAAACTAATGCCTCATTTTATTAATTTCAAGTGTTTCGTTACAATGCATTGGGGCTAGGGCTTACACTAACAATCTCCCACTAGCACTAGTCACAATTGGGCATAGCCCTAAGACCGAACGCTCTCAATGAGCTTCGTGCAGATTTGGACGTAACTGTTTCGTCAAAGGATCTGCTACATTGTCTTCACTTGATATCTTGCTAACCTCGACGTCCCCACGATCAATGATTTCTCTGATCAAGTGGTACCTTCTGAGTATGTGTTTGGATTTCTGGTGTGACCGGGGCTCCTTGGCCTGTGCAATGGCCCCGTTATTGTCACAGAAAATTTCTAATGGATCTAGGACGCTTGGGACCACTCCTAATCCATTAATGAAATTTTTAATCCAAACAGCCTCTATTGCAGCCTCACTTGCTGCAATATACTCAGATTCTGTAGTTGAGTCGGCAACGGTTTCTTGCTTCGAGCTTCTCCAGCTGACAGCACCACCGTTCAAAACAAAAACAAACCCAGATTGCGATCTAGAATCCTGAGTGCTGGTCTGAAAAGCAGCATCGGCATAACCTTGTATGACGAGCTCTTCTTGACCACCATACACCAAGAAGTGATCCTTAGTCCTTCGCAGGTACTTCAGGATCCCTTTTACAGCAGACCAGTGCTTCTCACCAGGGTCTTGCTGAAACCTACTGGTTATACTCAGTGCATGAGCAACATCCAACCTAGTACATAACATAGCGTACATGATAGATCCAATAGCAGATGCATATGGGATTCTACTCATGTTGTCCCTTTCTTCTTTGGTTTTAGGGCACTGTTCTTTAGTCAAAGGAACTCCCAAAGCCAAAGGTATGTATCCTTTCTTTGAGTCTCCCATACTAAAACGCTTTAGTACTTTGTCTATATACTTTTCTTGACTTAGTCCCAAAAGCCGATTCGATCTATTTCTATAGATTCGAATACCAAGTATTGTCTCGGCTTCACCTAAGTCTTTCATTGAGAAACATTTTCCCAACCATTGCTGAACCTTTTGCAATGTTGGAATATCATTCCCAATGAGAAGGATGTCGTCCACATATAGGACCAGAAACACTACTATGCTCCCACTAACCTTCTTGTACACACAAGGCTCATCTTCGTTCTTGATGAAGTCAAATTCTTTGACTGCCTCATCAAAGTGAAGATTCCAACTTTGGGATGCTTGCTTTAATCCATAAATGGATTTTTGAAGCTTGCATACCTTCTTAGGATGCTTGGGATTGACAAAACCTTCAGACTGTGTCATATACACATCCTCAAGTAAATTTCCGTTGAGGAAATCAGTTTTGACATCCATTTGCCATATCTCATAATCATGATATGCAGCTATGGCAAGCAAGATCCTAATGGATTTGAGCATGACTACAGGCGAAAAGGTTTCGTCATAGTCTACACCATGAGTTTGCCGAAAACCTTTTGCTACTAGTCTACCTTTGTAGGTCTTATCAGCTTTGAGTTTGAATAGCCACTTGCATTCAATTACCTTAGCACCTTCCGGTGGATCAACCAAGGTCCAAACCTGGTTATCGTACATTGATTGCATCTCGGATTTCATGGCTTCAAGCCAATTATCCGAGTTTGGGCTTTCAATAGCTTCTCGGTAGGTAGTAGGATCCTCACGATCTACTAACTCAATAGTGTCATTGTCAGTGATTAGAAATCCATATCTCTCAATCTCCTGACGTACCCTACCAGACCTTCTAGGTACTTGTGTAATGGGTTCTTGTTCCACAACTGGTTGTGAACTTGATCCCATTTCCAACTCATCCTCTATAGGAGTTTGTGGCACTTGAATTTCTCCAAATTCTACTTTACTCCCACTGTCTTTCTTGAGAAGGAACTCCTTTTCCAAGAAAACAGCCTTGCGAGCAACAAATACTTTGTTCTCGGCTTTTGAGTAAAAGTAGTATCCCTTTGTTTCTTTGGGATAACCCACAAACAAGCAGACAGTCGATTTGGACTCTAGTTTGTCAGATGTTAATTTCTTAACATGTGCTTCACAGCCCCAAATCTTGAGAAAAGACATATTGGGTTCTTTCCCAGTCCATACCTCGTATGGTGTCTTCTCAACTGCTTTAGTTGGAGTACGGTTCAATAGAAACGCAGCAGTTTCTAATGCATAACCCCAAAAAGAGATAGGAAGATTAGCTTGACTCATCATAGATCGAACCATGTCCAACAGAGTTCGATTTCTCCTTTCGGACACACCATTCCATTGCGGTGTTCCAGGAGGAGTGAGCTGTGAAATAATTCCATACTCTTTTAGATGATCATCAAACTCTTGGCTTAAGTATTCGCCACCTCGATCTGATCGAATGGCTTTTATACTTTTGCCAAGTTGGTTTTCTACTTCGTTTTTAAACTCTTTGAATTTCTCAAAAGTTTCAGACTTGTACTTCATTAGATAGACATAGCCATATCTACTGAAGTCGTCTGTGAAAGTCACGAAGTAGCTAAAACCACTTCTAGCTTGTGTACTTAATGGTCCACATACATCGGTATGTATTAGTTCCAATAAGCCATTAGTCCTTTCACCTTTCTTGTTAAAAGGACTCTTTGTCATTTTTCCATACAAACATGGCTCGCATGTGTCATAAGATTCTAAGTCAAATGACCCAAGCACTCCAGTTTTGTGGAGTCTTGAAATGCGTTTTTCGTTTGCATATCCTAAACAACAATGCCAGAAGTAAGTAGGGTTTAATTCGTTTGATTTAACCCTCTTTGTATTAATGTTGTATATAGACTCTTTGTTTTGTAAATCAAGGATATAAAGGCCATTTTGCAACATGGCATTGCCATAAGAAATGCCTTCGCGACGAATATGAGCATTGCCCTTTTTAATAACAAAATCAAATTCATCATTATCCAAACATGAAACTGAAATAATGTTTCTGCTCATAGCAGGCACATAATAACAATTATTCAAAACAATACAAAGTCTGGAAGGTAAAGTGAGGTGATAGTCGCCTATCTCCATGGCAGCAACTCGTGCTCCATTCTCCACACGGAGGTCCACTTCATTCTTCCCAAGTAACCGCCTATTTCTTAACCCCTGCACATTTGAACAAATGTGAGAACCACAACCGGTATCCAATACCCAAGTGGTAGAAATAGAAAGGTTAATTTCAACAACAAAAATATCAGAACTGGACGCCTTGGCTCCATTCTTCTTTTGTTCTTCCTTGAAGAGAGCGCAATTCTTCCTCCAATGCCCTATCTTGTTGCAATGGAAGCAAGTGCTCTCACTCTCTTTGAGCTTTGGTGCCTTGGGCTTGGATTGGGCTTGAGGTGCACTCCCAACTGTCTTGGGTTTTCCCTTTCCTTTTCCCTTTCCCTTAGCAGGTCCCTTCTTAATTCCCTTTTGAACCATTAGCACGGGATTGGTTTTTCGAATGTTCTCTTCAGCATTCTTAAGCATCCCATGAAGCTCAGTGACTGACTTGTTCATAGCATGCATGTTATAATTCATCACAAATGGATCATAAGCAGCAGGCAATGATCCTAAGATCAAGTCAGTGGCCAATTCCTTTGGCACTTGTACCTCAAGCTTCTCAAGAGTATCAAGATACCCTTTCATCTTGAGTACATGGGTACTAACAGGAGTACCCTCTGCCATCTTGCAAGAAATTAAAGCCTTTGTTGTCACGAACCTCTCGTGACGAGCTTGTTCTTGGAACATCTCCTTGAGGTGCACCATGATCGCATAGGCCTCTTGGTCCATAAATTGCTTTTGCAATTCAGGCACCATAGTGGCTAGCATCAAACAGGTCACATCATTAGAGTCACTCTTCTTGGTCTCAAAAGTTTCCTTTTGAACCGCAGAGGCGTTCCTTCCTGGTTCTTCAGGCAAGGGTGCATCCAAAACATACGACTTCTTCTCTTGCTTAAGAACTATTCTTAAGTTTCGAGACCAGTCTATGAAATTAGTGCCATTTAATTTGTCCTTTTCAAGGACCGATCGCAATGAGAAATTGTTATTTGAAGATGCCATTTTCAATCTACAATAAAATTTAGCAAGATTAAATGAGGTCTTATTAATGATCCCACAAACCGAATTAATATCCCCATAAATAATTCGTGTTAGTGATTTAATGTGGGCCAAGATCCACTTTTCACAACAATTTATTAGTCAAGCTGAGCCTGTACACCTAATAAGTTAAGTTACTTAGGTAGGAAAAACTCCAATCATGTCTCGTACATGACTCTTGGATCAAATGGGCTAACATCAAATAATGTTATAGCACAAACCCATTTATAAGTTGCCTAGGTCCGAGCATCCCATTCCATGTTAAGTCCAACCTACATTCACAACCCATGCCTCACAAAGATAATCGGGCGCATCTAGGACTCCTAGTCTACGTGACCGATGATCGATGCCTTGACATGTTTCGAATTAGGAAGGCAACTTTGTGACTTACTATTTTTAGGGATTCATTTTATTACGGCTTACATGGCATACGCTTTGTCATCCATACATAGCATGCATATATATATATATATATAATTGCATAAAGTAAAGCGTGACAAACATGGGCCCAAAAACCTACAACTAAGATTCTATACTATTACATAAGAATCTTCGAGTTGGGCTTCTCCACTTCGGTGGGCTTCGTCTTGATTTACAAAGTCTTCAAATAAATTCTATTCTAAGAAATAAATGAAACTTTTACAATAAAATATAATGGCACGCAGGCCATATTTAATTACAAAATCCCAGGGCCCATGAATGCACCATGCATATCCATTCATCACACCAAACAAGCAAATAAATATACATAGCATTCATGGATCAGACAAAGTCCAATTTTAATCAATTTAGCCAAGCCCATTAATGGAAATTGTGTACTTGAACCTTTAAGAGAAGACCCCGTGATGGGCCTGGGCCGAAGCCCAATGGACTAAATCCTCTTATTGAATAAGTTCTCTTAAAAGTCCAAAACACAAACTAGTTAGATTTGTGCCATAAATCAACTCTAGTATAATTTCCAATTTTGCCATTTTTAATTTTATGTCATACAGCCCATAAACATTAAAAATACATATAATATGTACCAACATGAATTAAACATAAAATCATGAAGAACATATATATATAATACCCGGCATTCATGCAAAACAAACAAACAACAAAAACTAGTTGTTTAATGCTTATGTAATGTCATGAAATGCACAAACATTTAAATCAATTTTATGAGTCATTTAAAAAACTAAATAAGTCCATAAACATTGATTTAATATTCTGTACCATTTAAATCTAAATGTGTTTTTTTACCATTTTAATCAAAACAAAGCAAACAATGTTGATTAAACATGTAACAAACACAAACTAGTCATTGTTTTAAGTGATTTTAAAATTAATCAATTAAATTGTCATGGACCAGAATTAAAACCAAATTTAAAATATGTCCAGACCTGATATTTAATCTTTAAAAATCACTTACAAACATGCCAAAATCAATTTTACATTTAATTTTGAAAACTAGTTGTTAAACTAGCAATTTACATGCCAACTAGCACCTAGTTTCATAATTAACATGTACCATCAGGTATAAATAATTAAATCCGACCATTACCAGCCCTAATAACATCTTAGGACAGTATATTAACATGTCATATTAATTATAATACCTATCTAATCAATTAAAATCGTTTTTACACCAAAACAATGCAAAAAACTCAAAACAGAAAATTTCAGATTTGCATGTTTTCAAAATAACGATTTTTAATTAATTTTTTCATGCATCTAAAGCACTAAAATAAGCATGTCTAGGCTCTGATACCACTGAAGGAATATGACATGGTATGATAATCATGATAGCACAGCGGAAAAACAAAATTTTATCATGCATACCATACATATCCAAAACTAGAATCGAAAACATGCAATTTTAGAGTTTTGAAACTTACAACTTTAGATGCACTTCAAGACTTGATTTTGATGATGACCAGCAACTAAGATGAATTTATTTACCTTAGATCTTCACCACCAATGCCAAAGGAACAGCCTTTATGCCACTCCTCTCTATGTTCACACACACTTGCAAAGATAGCTTAAAATCAAGAGTGCTAGCTCTATATTTGTGTATTAGGCAATGGAATTGTTTGAAAGACACAAGAACTCTTCTTGTTCTTTCTTCTTTTGTTTCTTTCTTAGTCACCTTCCATGAGAGAATTAAGAGCAAAAGGAATCTCTACCAATCCCACTAATAGTCTCATGGCCAAAAGAGAGAAGAAGAATAAAAGTGGCACCCACCATTATTCCTTTAATTCATTTAATATATATCACTTACTTTAGTCATGTGTGAGTGCCTTAAATTAGGTAGCAATTTCAGCCACTAACACTTAATAATTAAGAGATATATATTTTAATTTAAATTCTATTAGAATTTAAATTCAAATGGCATCATTTAGTTAATCAAAACAAACTTACTTAACTAAGGTAATTAGTTGCCAAATTTAACTAGGATTCCTAGTTTAAACTTTGGTTACTTTAATTCCCTCTCAAGTATTATATTTTGATTAAACATAATTTAGGATTTAATACTCAATTAACTTAATTATACATAGATAATTAATCAATTGAAATTAAACCTAACACATGCCAGTAAATTTCTCTCGTGACCAATTGTTAACAGTAAAAATCTGTTCACCCATTGCATGCATTAATTTGACTTTAAATAAAAGTCTAAATTAATTTCCAATACAATTTTAAGCCCAGTGCTTTATGTGCGATCCTATAGGTCCATTTAATGTTGGCAATGAATTAATAAATTAATTCAAAGGCTATATATATTCTCTAGCAAGATATTATAGCATTCCAAATTAAATGAAAATGCATATGGCATTTGGTGACCTAATGCAATTTCGCATAGTCCCTTACCCATAAATATCAGAATTAATATAAGGCATGGAACTAGTCATCCTTATATACATTAATTTATTTCTTGATATTCCAGTGACACTGAACTCTCAGATAAATAATGATTACTCATTATTTCATCTCGGTATGGCCATACACTTCTCAGTTCACTGATCAAGTGGCCGGTGATATTTTTCTCTCTTATCGAGAGGGGTAATCCCTTCACTTCTCTCATGCTCTCTAACATGAATCAGTGCATACCCAATCATACCCGTACTTGTCACTCTGTTACGAGCACGTTAGGTGTATGTCAAAGTACACAGTAATTCATAAAGAGTTTCATAGAGATTTCAGGTCTAAGAACTCCGATACAAAACTTGCATATGAGAAACACTTATGACTTGTACCATGTAGTGTTCTCATGAGCGGATCGAATCCAGATACCATGTTCTTTAACATGTATCTATGATCTCTGATTGACACTCTTGTCCTAATGATTCGTAAGACAGAACTCATAAGATCAGAGAGAGCATACTAGTCTTAATTCATTTGTTATTCCCATAACAATGACTGACTAGGGATATTTAGAATGATGTCTCATTTGTTTCAAGGTCTTACAATCCATGTGCCTCACACATGATAACTTAAACCGAAACGACATTCTTGGATAGTTTTATCAATTGATATGCACAGGAATACAAAAGATAAAACTAATGCCTCATTTTATTAATTTCAAGTGTTTCGTTACAATGCATTGGGGCTAGGGCTTACACTAACATAAAAGTATACCGAATTAAAAATATAAGATATCCAAACTAACGACAATTTTGTGAATAAATGTGAATAAAAGGAATAAAAATTGTAAAGCAACGAAGTTCAGGGACTAAATATAATTTTTTTTCTTATATACAAGTTAAGTGTGAAAAAGAAAGAAAAAATTGGTAAATGGGAATGAAAAGTGTAAAATGAAAAGTATAACTGAAGTTTAGAGCGCAAAAAGAGCCTAATTGAAATAAATGAAAAGTTTAAAAGTAAAACAATAATTTTTTCAAATATTGAATTTAATGAGCAAAAATGATAAAAAATAATAAAAATGGTAAAATGGTAATTTAGTGAATAAACAATATAAAAAATGAATTTTTGTGAAATATAAGGATTAATATGTAATTTTGCATAAAAAGTTGGAGTAAGGACCAAACGAAAATTTTGTAGGCTAATAAATGAATGTGAAGTATAAATAAATAAATTAATGTCAATTTTGCAATTAATGCACAAAAAGGGCACTTTTATAATTAAATGAAGAATTGAGGACTAAATTGAAAAATATGTCAAAGTAAAGGTATTAATTGATAAAAAATTTATAAATATTTTTGAGAATAAAATTGTTGAATTATTGGTAAATAATTCATAAAAGGGTGAAAATAAGAAATTATAATGAGATAATTCATTATATGTATAAAAGTGACAGAAAAATCAATTGGTAAGTGATTGAAAATGTAAAAGTAGGTGAAAATATTAAAAACATTAAAGAGGAACTAAGAAAAATAAATCACCTATGAATTGGGTGAGAATAATAAGCAAATCAAGTGATTAATATCCTAAAATGTAAAACCTAGTGGAAAAGTTAAATGTGTAAAAGTGATAAAAACCTGAATTGAAAAAAAAAACCTTGAATGATCAGTGTACTATAATGAAAAAAAGTATTGAATAAACAATATTCTGAAATGAAAAGAAGAATCAACTGACAGTGTACTGTAATGAAATAAAAAAGCAAATTGAAATATCAGAAATATCGAAAATGATTCTGAAATGAAAAAAAAATGTAGCTCTTAGCAGTAGTTTGACAGTTTAATCTAGCTTAAGATATAATTGGCTAGTCATAGGGACACTTATATCGCGGTGCAAATTATTGAGATTTGTTTTACTATGGTAGGATCGTAATAATCACCTATAGTATATGTTCTGACCGTTCTGCTCTAATATGAGGTGGATTGGTTCTTCAGGATCATCTCCTACTATACTGTACTATTATGGGCTCATGGAATTCACGTTCCGTATATCCGATTTGAAGATTTCTGCCGAAAGTATACTAGGGGCATAATAGTAATAATAATATAAAAGTGCAAAATATGAAATGTGAATGAAAATGAAAAAGGAATAAGGACTACTATGAACGAAAACGAAAAATCAAAGTCAAAATGATAATTTACCCAGAGAATAAATTTAATAGGTAAAAGTGATAAAATAATGAATGAAAAACTTAAAAGTAATCATTTGTAAACTTTAAGGACTACAAAAGTAATTTGACATGAAAATATTAAAATGAGAATTTATTGATAATTAGTATACGAAATAATAGATTTAAATGGAAAATAAATGAACTGATAGCAAAACTGTAAATAGCATGTAAATGATAGTTTCAGATATAATGAAAAAACTAAGGACTCTGTATATAAATTATCATAAGACGGTATATTTAAAATAAAATAATAAATTACATGTCAAGTAAGTAAATCAATGTAAAGTAGAGATAAGCAATTGAATAAATGCTTCAATGTCTGAGTAAATGACTGTATGTCTGAACGAAGATAAATTTCCAACGAAACCAAAATATGAATGCATGTATCTGTAAAAAGTGAAATGAATTGGTAATAAAATGTAATAAGATAAGAATTAGTATAATATGATTCATAATTTGTATACTGCATAATAAACAGTAAATGAAATGTATAATTAAGATCAATTAATATTATTAAAGTGATTAATTGTGATTGAAAAATAAGTATAAAAATGAAATGACAACTATATCCTACTGAATGACTAGAATAATTTTGCATGATTGAATGCATGTGTGCATAATTGTATGGTGCACATTAAGATGATAAAATGAATAGTTAATGTTAAAGAATGCTCATGGAAGCGTGCATGTGTGTAAGTATGTGTGTGTATGCATGCATGTATATGTATGTGTAAATATTAATTTTGTGAAAAGTTTGGAATTGATATCCATAACTGAGCATTTTTAATGCTCAGCACATAATGTTACTACTACATGCAGGTTATGGAAGTAAGAATTTAAAATGGCCGCAAGCTGAAGTTGATCAAGATCAGTGATACAAAGTAAAAGTGGCAGTATAGATATGACATGTGTATGTTCAAGCGAAGTAATTAACTTAGGTGTAGATATAGTTATGTGGTTATTGTGTTAGTAATGGTAATGTTCTGCTCAAAATAGTTATAAATGGTTGTTATTGTTGTCATCTGAACGTTACTGGTATTGTATAAAAAAAATTATTGTATTGTTTGCTATAGCAATTGTAACTATCATAATATATCAACATCCGATCAATGTACGTACAATATAGTAGTATAATGGTGTTATAGAGCCGGTAATAAAATTTGGTACGACGATATTTTTCTTATATTTTATAATCAATTTGTTTTGTATACAATCACTTCCATGTATAATATAAGTACAAGTAAGAAGAGAACACCATCCAAATACATACGAATTGAAATGCAAGACTTGATTTACAAATTCAATTAGACTTAATATGATGATGCAGTTGGATAGGAAGGTTCCATGGCAATTCCACAAAGGCCTTCCTTAGCATCGATATCTCTTTCCATTTTGATATATCCATCCTCTCCCCATGAACTTCCCCAAGAATTTTTTACTAACCAATACTTTTTACCATCACTTGTTCCGTATCCTATTGCAGTAACACCATGATCCAGTTCTGTTCCACAATCTCCCGTGAACACCCCGCCCGAGTAGAACTGAAAGGCAGAACCACTCGCATCAATGGCTACAGATACAGGTTGTTTGGCTACAGCCTTCAATAAAGCTTCCTCATCGTTGGCAGGTACGTCTTCGTATCCGGTAATTTTGGCCGCAGGATTGGCTGCCTTGCTTTTGCTGCAAGTTCCATCAGTTCCTTGGTAGGGATAATTGGCTTCAGTAGTTAGGCCCCCATTTTGCTTGATGAACTCAAAGGCATCATCCATAAGTCCCCCTTCGCAGCCTTGATCTTCGCCCTTTGTGTCGCAATCTACTAATTCTTGCTCCGAAAGAGAGATCAGATTTCCTGTTGATAGCTTTGTGACCCCTTCCATGGCTGCCACAGCAGAAAATGCCCAGCAACATCCTAAAGTAAAACAATGACTATATTAGCAAAAAGCAATGCTACGTATAAGAATTGATAACGAAATGAATAGAGAGGGTGATTTGGGTTATACCGCATTGGCCTTGATCCTTGATAGGGGTAACAGCTCCCTTCTTTCTCCAATCCATGGAGGCAGGTACTGATGCATTTTGATATTTAAATGATGGCGATGACTTAGAATCAGAAGTCCTTTTGTAACCATTTCTAGAGGCCGTGAACTCTTTATTAGTTAAATCTGCAAATTCATTGATGCCAAGCTTGTAAGGGTTGTTTCCAGCCACATTAAAAGACTCGATAAATCCAACATTTTGTTTGAATATATTAAATCGTCTATCCTTCTCTGCATCATCTCCATAAACACGTCCAAACTTGGCCATCCACATTTCATGTCTCTCCTTCATGGTTGCATCAGGAAGTGAGCGAGACCAAGCCTGAGATGCACATAGCCCCACCACCAAAAATGCCACGAAAACGAGTTTGTTCTCAAGAACTGAATCCATTCTGCTGCTTAATTGGTGAATATTGCCGAGCTGAAGATGTTTGCTGTTCTCTGAAATTATGAGCCATAATTTATAGAAGTTGCTGCGGTTCCCTGGAAGAATATCTCTACAAAATTGCATTCCCATTAATTATATTATATATGATGATGATGTTACAATTGCTAACTACCTAGCTAGGTGACTCCCCGTGTTGGTCTATTACATTATATATAATATATTATAGTATTACTTTTAATATTGTTTAACTTTCTGTGTAATAACAAATTTGTGGCATGCTTTATTATGTTCTTTTACCTAATTATTAAGTTATACTTTAGACGTTAGTCCATAAGAATGATTAATTGTTGTTTGTTTGAGAACAAATTTGGTTCCCACGAAGAGGCCAAATGCAATACTAGAGAAATAAAACTAAACTCAATACCTATACGTTTTAAGTCCAACGCTAGCAATGTCGAAACATTTTTGGCAGACAATTCCTTTAACTTGAGTCTTTCCAGTTTCCACCAGGAGCAATTTAAAAATTGGGAAAATACGTGGTTAATTCAATGGGAAGAAAATTTCTTTGGCGTTTTTAATGATGTCCAGCGCGAGCTTTCGTAAACTGCGGAGTACGGATATTTGCATAAATTTTGAATCAATTGGAAATTTTTTTGAAGAGAGTGTTGATGTAATGTGATCAAAATTGCATATTTATACTTGATATTTGCATAAATTTTGAATCAATTGGACATTTTTTACTTGCTTTTATAATTTCGACTACTGTAAAATCTAATTGGCGAGAAAAAAAAAAATATTACTTGGAGCTGATTTGAAGTGCTTATAGAGATTTAGGATTTAGGACAGTTAGATATTAAAGAACTGAATTGGGCAGACTTGTGTCTTAACTCTTAACTTTGCCCAAAGCTAAGAGAAGGTCGACAATACAAAGTATTTCAAAGAGTCTTTTTCGTACGCAAATCTGAGCTAGTCGCCTAGACAAATTTTGGAGAATTATTACTCGAGAATTTAGACATTAAAAAGCCATTATTTTAGCAGATTTGAATTGTATTAAATATTTTAATTTTATTTTCCTTAATTATTTAATTGATTCACTTTCTTTAATCTAAGAATATTTATTAAAGAGAGGAACCATGAGTTTTCTCGACTTTTTCTCTTTGTTTTTATTTTTGGGATTTTTACTTTGAATTTTATCTATATTTTGTATGACCATAAGTGGCGAAACATTTAATTTTGATTAAAGCTTAATTTAAAGGTATGATTTGTCTAGTTACTGTAAGATTGTTCTTACTTTATTTTTCTCTTTAATTTCCTACAATATTTATATTATTTACTGTAATTTAGAAAATTTTCATTTTTATTATTTTTTTAATCAATAAGATCCTACTGTTTATTTAATTAAATAACATAAAATCAATTGAAGTTATCAAATTCATAATTTGGTAAATTCATAAAAAGTGATAATTAGTATAATAACATTGAAAATGATTGTTATATTGAGTAAAATTCAAATTTTATTTATTTATTACTTTTAGATTTTCAATTTAATTTAATTTACTTTTTTAATTTATTTTCTTTTTCAATAAAGTCAGAACCAATTATATTTGATAATTTAATTTTAATCACGTAATTTAATACTAAATTTAAATTTATTTATTATTTTTTAATTCTAGTGAAAACAACAAAAGTGACAAATAACAAAGAACAAAGGGAATAACATATAACCAATTGAAGTTATCAAATTCATAATTGTTTGGTAAATTCATAAAAAGTGATAATTAGTATAATAACATTGAAAATGATTGTTATATTGAGTAAATGATTTGATTTGAACCGGTCTGATTTATAAATTGGTTAGTTTAGGTTTGTCTTTTTAGTTCATAATTCTTTTGCTTGTAGAGAATCATTTATTGGTTAAGAGTTAGTTATAATATTACTTGATTGGTCTATTAGCACAGAAAGATTGATAGGAAATGCTTATAACTAGTACATTGCATAATTATTGAGTTATTATTCTATCTTTAATCAGTAAAAATTGAATCATGTGTCACAAATACCTTTTAACTGAAGTATTTTATTGACTTAATTTATTTATTGCATTTTTATACTATTATTTTAATTCTATTTTTAAACTTTTTGATTTATGAAACCCCTATTTTATTTTTATTGTTTATTTACTGTTATTTTGAATTTAATCGGCACTAAGTTATGGGAATTTATATTTTTTAAAAAAAATAGAAATGATTTTTAATGGTTTTAATATCCATCACCTAAGGTCCACAATATATGAATGGGAAGAAAGTGTTGAGTCGAGCTAACCCCTCAAGACTGATTTTTTTTCCCCATCGACAAAATTCAAATTAAATGCTTTATTTAAAAGAAATAAGACACCATTTAATTTATCAGTTTAGCATATAAGTAGTGCTTATATCCTATTATTGGGAGCTCATGGCTGATTAATATGTTACTACAGTCCTAATAGAGAAGAAGAAGTAGGGCTAGTTAAGTGGCACATCTTAATCAAACAAATGGATTATCATTAAAAAAAGGAAGGTGTTTGTTGTAATCTATAATACTGTCGAGTTTGTAGCTTAGAATTCAAAATGGAGATTTTTTTTCCATCAGGACTTTGAGTAGTATTTTCTTTGAACAAGTTTAGTTTTCAGTTTAAAACTGAAATAGACATCAACTATTTGCTTTTGTCTCGAGTAGTTTACTGTCAACAGTTATTATAACCACAAGGACCGCTTAAATAAACACCACCTCTTCTTTGCTTCGTGTACTGTTAGCTGTAAGAATGTGCAAATTGCTATATGCTATATACAACAACATTTTTCTTATATTTTATAATCAATCTGTTTTGTATACAATCACATCCAAGAGTAATATAAGTACAAGATCGAGAACACCATCCAACTACATACGAATTGAAACGCAAGAATTGATTTACGCAATCAAATAGACTTAATTTGATGATGCAGTTGGATAGGAAGGTTCCATGGCAATTCCACAAAGGCCTTCCTTAGCATCGATATCTCTTTCCATTCTGATATATCCATCTTCTCCCCATGAACTTCCCCAAGAATTTTTCACTAACCAATACTTTTTACCATCACTTGTTCCGTATCCTATTGCAGTAACTCCATGATCTAATTCCGTTCCACAATCTCCAGTGAACACCCCACCCGAGTAGAACTGAAAGGCAGAACCACTCGCATCGATCGCTACAGATACAGGTTGTTTGGCTACAGCCTTCAATAGAGCTTCCTCATCGTTGGCAGGTACGTCTTCGTATCCGGTAATTTTGGCTGCAGGATTGGTTGCCTTGCTTTTGCTGCAAGTTCCATCAGTTCCTTGGTAGGGATAATTGGCTTCAGTAGTTAGGCCCCCATTTTGCTTGATGAACTCAAAGGCATCATCCATAAGTCCCCCTTCGCAGCCTTGATCTTCGCCCTTTGTGTCGCAATCTACTAATTCTTGCTCCGAAAGAGATATCAGATTTCCCGTTGATAGCTTTGTGATCCCTTCCATGGCTGCCACAGCAGAAAATGCCCAGCAACATCCTATAGTAAAACAATGAATATATTAGCAAAATGCAATGCTTCATATAAGAATTAATAATGAAATGAATAGAGAGAGTGATTTGGATTATATATACCGCATTGGCCTTGATCCTTGATAGGGGTAACAGCTCCCTTCTTTCTCCAATCCATGGAGGCAGGTACTGATGCATTTTCGTATTTAAATGATGATGATGACTTAGAATCAGAAGTCCTTCGGTAACCATTTCTAGAGGCCGTGAACTCTTCATTAGTTAAGTCTGCAAATTCATTGATGCCGAGCATGTAAGGGTTGTTTCCAGCTTTATTGAAAGACTCAATAAATTCAACATTTTGTTTGAATATATTGAATCGTCTATCCTTCTCTGCATCGTCTCCGTAAACACGTCCAAACTTGGCCATCCACATTTCATGTCTCTCCTTCATGGTTGCATCAGGTAGTGAGCGAGACCAAGCCTGAGATGCACATAGCCCCAACACCAAAAATGCAAGAAACAATAGTCTGTTACGAAGAATTGAAGGCATTCTGGTAGTGAAAGAATATTAGTGATGAAGAATGTGGGTTTTTAGGCTTATAGAGTATGTAGGATATGAGCAGAATTCTTACAAAGATTGATATTTATAGAACATTCATTGGACCCTTACAAGGTTGATCTAAATTAACATTCGCATCAGGGTGTTAATCCTGGAATACAAAATACGGCATGTTATTAATTGTTTACTCTAAATTTGGAATTATCTAATGGCATTGAATGTTTTGTGATGATTTTGCATAATTATTAGATTATCTTGGGTCTCATTATTAGGCTTTCATCCAAATTACTCGTTAATTGTCTCTTTTTACATCTAAAAATAAGTAAATTGGAAATTAATACAAGACTAGATAGGGCAGAAGCTCTGCTTACGAACTTAACGCCGGGCAGAGGGAAGATAGCACAGAACTCACTCTGTTTTTCTCTTAGTAATTGAGTTTTGCGTTTAGTATCCATTACGTTTTCTTCTCTTCAGCAATTTTAGCACCCAACCAACCCAGCAAAGAAATTCGTGTAAAAGGACGGATTAATTCACAACCATTAATTGAATCAATTAATACTCATAAGCAATAATTAATTACAAGAAAACATTATAAACTTTGTTCTAAGTTTTGCTTAATAAGAAAATTTTGAGAAGGCCCCTAACTAACCCATGCTTGGGTTCTTTTGACCATTAAGGTCAGCAAATACAGAAATGAAGTCACGGGCCTTCTATACAAATTGGACCAATTTCTGGGCTTAAATTCATATTATTTTACCAAAATATCCTTCATCAATCCTCTAAAATTAATTCTCACTCTACTAATGATTCAATTTTTAGTGAAAATATGAGGGTAAATAGTAAATAGAAAAGGACAATACTACATACATGTAATTGGCAAAAATATTCTCTTACACCTCCGATCCTTTCTAATGTCCAAGGATACATATAAACGCAAACTATTTATCTCATGCAAATGTGCACATTTAGCAGTTTCAGCATGCTAACATTAGATAACTATAATACAACTATAATACATATAATCATTATAAGGGCGTGAGATTTAATACCCATTTCACCATACCACAGCTCACACAATACAAGTCATATCGGACGTATGCGACCTATCAAATCAAGTCTTTCAACTGCTATTAAATTCGATCGACCTGATAAGATCATACTGTATCAGTCATATTGACGTACTCAATAAGATATGTACAATAAAATTACTGTTAAATTATACTATTTACGTACCAATCACTCCCAATCGAATATCCTTATTTAATAGGTTTTATTTTTTATAAATAGTCAAATTCTTTAAGTACTTGAGGAATTGCACTTTTAATTCTCTTTTTACTTTCTTTCTCTAAAATCTCTTACTTAAATTTTGGAATGCTAATGTCCGTACTGATTGGGCTAACTTTTTTTACAGATTTTAAATTGTTCACAATCTAATTGGTTCATACGTTTTATTCTCATTTCGACAGTTTTCAAATCATCAATAACTACACGTAAAAAGCATACTTTTTGTTGCAGTCAACGAACGTAATATATTTAAGTAGGAGCTTTACAGCAACTTAAATTAAAAGATAATATTACTCCAATCTCCAATTAAAAATATAAAAATAATATTGCACTTTTTGAATAAAATAGAGAGCAAGTTTGTATCTTGCGATTAGCAAACAAAAAGTTTATGATTTTAGACTATAGCTTCTGGAAAGTATAAGAAGGGACGGGTGAGGATCCTTTTGGTCCCTTCGGTTTAGATATAAACTAGAAAAATTAATTAAGAAAGTTTTTTCTATTTTTCCAGCTATCTTTTGGTTTCTTGAAATGTCGTATTTAATTACTTGTCAATTACACAATATGCTAATATTAAGATGTTTAAATGGCCACCTGCCCTGTCCTAAAGGACGACATTGAAAAGAAAAATTAATAAAAGATGCCTTGTTCAATTGCCGTTTTTGACTGATTAATATTACAAAATTCGATAAATTATAGAGCTTGCTTGTTTGGCAATATCTTGCAGACAAGGGTCAATTTCACCCATGGTCACTGAACTTAGGCCATATTACCCAAAAGTAACTGACTTATTTTTTCTAACATAAATGTCACTGAACTTAGTACCTTTTTTCATAAAAGTCATGTTCACCGGTTTCCGGCGACGATCTTGGCCGGAATGCTGACGTGGCACGCCACGTCAGCAGTCCTTTGCCGGAATGATGACGTGGCACGCCACGTCATCCGCCACGTCAGCAACCCTTGCCGAAATGATGACATGGCACGCCACGTCATCCGCCACATCACGTGAAGATGCCACGTCAGCCGCCATGTCACCTGTTGAAATAAACAAATGAGAAAATGACACATGTCAACCCATTTGCCTTAACCAAATCCAAATTGGGTCATCCATCCAAATTGGGTCTTGCTAAAGTAATGGGCCTCCAACCTTATAAACCCATGCCACTCCCTTTCTCTTTTCAATGTGGGATATGGGAAGTTTGAGAACATGATATTTTCATGGTTTTTCTAGCTTTTTTAATCATTGAATCCATCACATTTTCATAATTTTTTTTGCTTTAACCATTTCTAATTCTTTCATGGGATGTGTATGTGATGGTTAAAGCCAAAAAAATTATAAAAATGTGATGGATTCAATGGTTAAGAAAGCAAGAAAAACCATGAAAAAATAAAGTTTGAGAAGATTATTCTTTTTTCATGGTTTTTCTTACTTTTTTAACCATTGAATCCATCACATTTTCATGGTTTTTTTGGCTTTAACCATCACATACACATCCCATGAAAGAATTAGAAATGGTTAAAGCAAAAAAACCATGAAAATGTGATGGATTCAATAGTTAAAAAAGCTAGAAAAACCATGAAAATGTCATGTTCTCAAACTTCCCATATCCCACATTGGAAAGAGAAAGGGAGTGGCATGGGTTTATAAGGTTGGAGGCCCATTACCTTAGCAATACCCAATTTGGATGGATGACCCAATTTGGATTTGGTTAAGGCAAATGGGTTGACATGTGTCATTTTCTCATTTGTTTATTTCAACAGGTGACATGGCGGCTGACGTGGCATCTTCACGTGACGTGGCGGATGACGTGACGTGCCACGTCATCATTTCGGCAAGGGTTGCTGACGTGGCGGATGACGTGGCGTGCCACGTCATCATTCCGGCAAAGGACTGCTGACGTGGCATGCCACGTCAGCATTCCGACCAAGATCGTCGCCGGAAACCGGTGAGCATGACTTTTATGAAAAAAGGTACTAAGTTCAGTGACATTTATGTTAGAAAAAATAAGTCAGTTACTTTTGGGTAATATGGCCTAAGTTCAGTGACCATGGGTGAAATTGACCCTGCAGACAATGTCAGAAAATAAATAATTTATTTGGCTATTTTGAATATTTCTGCTTTCTACTGTATATATACTTATATAATTAAACCATTACACGTAATACTCTCGGACTTTAGGTTCTTAAATTTATAGTAACGTATATTTTTTGTGTGCCAAGAATAGGATAGTCATATAAAAATAAAAATTTTATTTTATAATATTAAATAAATAATCAATAATTTCGTATAATTTTTTTTATTTGTTCATTCAGCTTTAGCAATAAAAATTTGCAAGCCTACGTCAATTTTTCCAAATTAAGGGTGAATTGCAAAAATCAATTAGGTTATATTTGGTAAGATGTAATTGATTGTAATATATTAAAAAATGTAATGGATTAAGAAATGTACTGTAATGTAATGCAATGTAATTGTGATTATATTATTATATTTGGTTACATTAGTAATATAATGTAAATATTAATATATTTTTATATTTAGTTGAAAATATAAGTGAAAAACAGTTGAAAATTTAAATATATAATGCTCATATATGAGTTGATGAATGATCATAAATTGATCATCAAGTGTTTTATCCAATGGCTATGATTAATCCACTTGTCTACTTATGATTGGTTCAATTTATTTTGTTATCAAATTTTTACCAAAATTATTCTAAAATTATCCAAAAATATTATTTAGGTTGGTTTTAAAAGTTTAGCCCAAAACGAGTTTGTTTTGGGTATATTTTTAGAGTCCCGAAAATTAATTTTTTTAGATTTATTTAAAAATTAATTTTTTACTTTTAAAAATTTATTTACATTATTTCAAAATATTCTATGCAATCACAATAATTTTTAAGATTTGAAAAAATATTTTTTAGTCAGTTAAAGTTTTGATCAACTTTTTAAGGTTCCGCTACTTATTTTTATTTTTAACTTTTTATAGCCTAAATCAATTCATTTTTACCTCAAATTATATTACCGTACTCGTCATGAATAATAATTTCCAATGGTATAATAAAAATTTTATAGTTTTCGACGATCCTCGAACAGTATTATTCATTTCAATCAGATTAAAACTAGCATTAAAATAAATTACTTCATGTTAAAAATGTATTAATTCATTAAAATAAAAAAACTAGCATCAACACTCTAATGTCATGTTAAAAATAATTTGTAAAATCTTTGAACTCTTAAAAATAATGTAATGAGAAATATGGAACAAGATTGAAGGATTTTGGAATATAAGTAAGTGTATTCACAAATACATTTGTAAACAGGATTACATTATATTGTTAAAAAATTGTGTTAACAAATAAAGAATTAATTACACTTTGAATTACATTATATTACAATCCATCCTATCAAACATAGCCTTAAAATTTTGACTTTGAATTCTAAAAAATTTCGGGTAATTTTATGCAGCTTAATTAGCGAAAAGTGTACTATTTAATTAGTGGCGTAACACCAACTTTTATTTATTCATTAAAATTTATTCAGCGTAATTTAACACTGGCTAGAAAACTAATTTTGTTGTTGGGTTGTCTAAATTAGATTACATTAAACAATAGTTGACTCAAATAATATATAATATATGTAGATCGTTAGCAAGTCATGGTATAAATAACTATGGGGAGAGATATGAATTCCTGCTAAGTTTTTGAAGAGGAACGGAGAATTATTGTCTAAAACTTTGATTCAAAACAAGTTTCCTATAATGTAATTTAGAGTGTGTTTAATTTAAGATAATCCATGGCCATTTTTCACACTTTATTTAAACTGTTATAATAAAGTACATAGAAAAAAATTAATTAAGTTATTAAATATTTTAATAGCATTATACGATAGGTATATTTGAAAAACATGTATTAAATATTATCATAAATTTAATAAAATGACAATTTAGTCAAATATTTTTTTAAATAAAAATTTAAATGAACAGAAAAAGAAAGTAATTAATTGCAAGTAGCCTATTTTATATGTTGTATCAATTTGATCTCATAACAGAGAAAGAGGAAGTGATTATTCACCTTATATTGTTAAAAAAATTTGTTATAACTCAGCAAGGGTTAGGTCATATATGTAAACAAACTTTTTATTCATAAATTTTTTTTTAAATATTATCTCTAATAAATTGAATCTAGACATTAGACTATGACCATTATTGAAATAAAAATATGATCATATTCTTTTATTTTATTTTGTGGAAATATATCTTAATAGGATATATTATTTTAATGACCCATTAGCCTCCCAAAAGACGTCTACCATTTAAAAACAATAAAATATTATTTTAATGATTTTTTTTGTTTTCGTTTAATTAATAGTTGGGGAATATTTTTGTCAACGGAGAAGGTGATGATGGCAGCCTTCTGTTTCTGGCTCTTCTACTACTCTCATATTCCAAATTGATATTTGTCTTTTGCCTTCATATAGGATTTCAAATTCAAATACTATTTTTAATGCCAATTATAAATTAAAGACCTTTGCCCAAAATCAACGTATATAATTTATATCAAAAGCATAGAAACTAATGATGAAATTAATAAAATGGGGTTTATTCCATCCACACATTCTATAAGAAATTTGTTTAATTGCCACAATCATTATTGTCGCTAACATCAAATTATCATAATAATAATAATTAAAAAAATTCTATAGCAACAAAAGTTGTCACTTGTGATGTGCTCAATTTTGTGCTAACTCGTGCTAAGTTGGAAAATTCAAATTTTAAAATTGATAAATAAATAAAATTCTTTAATTCTAGTAAAAATAATAAAAGTAACTGATAAAAAAAAATCGGACGAAATATTTAATTAAAATTAATACAATTTAAATTTTTTATTATGAAATTTTATCTTTTTCAATTTTGACATTGTCTTCTCAATTGAGAAGTTGTTGTCATTCTTAAATGAGAGATGTATTTAATGTGGGGAAAGTTGTTTAACTTTTTATAAATAACATTGATTTTTTTTTTAAAGTTATATTATTCGAAATATATTATCATTATTTATTATTGTATATATTAAAAAAGCGAAAATTGTAACATAAGTCAAGGATTGTTTTTTAGATAAAACTAAAACAAATTATGAAGTATGTAGAATTATTTCAAGGGGAAATTATTACAATGAAAATCGACTGTTTTTCAAACGATGGGAAGTTTAATAATTTTTTTCAATTAATTTGAGATTGGCCAGCGCTCGAACTGGTTGGAGAGCTCTTTTTTCAATTTGGAGCCAACAGACTCTAATTCAAATCTACCAATCTCCTCCCTTTAAATGTGCAGTATTTATATATATATATATATAGGTTTATAATTTATTCATTTGATAATTGGAGCATAAAATTGCAATTATATCATGACACTTAAATATATATTCGAATCAGTAATTAATTTCTAACGTTTTATGTGAATAAAAGAAGCATGTTTATGTGCCTGCTTCATACAGTTTTTGCTACGGTTTGCTTCACACCTTCACCAGCTAAACAATACTTTTCATGCTATTTTTTTTAACAGAAACTGAGAAATTCATTTTTCATTCAATTTATCGAACAATCTATTTAAATGGTTGTTTTAATGAGATTAATGAATTTATTTATGCATTAAATCAACAGCAAATTGACATTAGTATTTACAATTACCTTCAAATCTATCATGATTTTTATATGAAGCTTTTGGGGACTTTTTAAATTTGGGGCTGTTTAAAATTTTATTTGAAAAAAGGGGGTCATTTTTTCACTATTTGAAAAATTTGTATCTATCATCACATTCCTGCAACCATTCGTTGTGAAAATGGAATGGTGGGATCCAAGCAATAGGCAGATAATGGAAACGCTGCTTGAGGTGGGGCATGCATTCCATTCCCGTAGCACAGTGCTACGGGAATGAATAATTATTTGCATGAGGAAATAAAATCATGCTCTACTCTCGTTTTGAACATTTATAATCCCATTTTGTACATGTAGTCATTGGCCAATTTCCTAATTGGGCCGCCCCAACTAACTAACAAATAAAATGATTTTTACTCTTTTTTTTTTTGTCAGAACCAAACATTTATATTTGATAATGATATTGCTTATGAAAATCACTAGAGTTAATGTGAATCTGTGGCCCAATTATCAAACAATGGTGCAAACTGCAAAATGATATTAAATTTTTGACAATGACCAAATAATTTTTTTGAATGAAATGATCAATTAATTTTTGAACTAAATAAATATATATTTTTTATTTACAATCACTTTCTCCCATCTCGTTTCACTAACTCCTTTTTTTTTAAGTGATTATCTATTACGAATTTCCTATGCTAACAAGCTGTCAAAAATTTCTATGCAGATGTATTTATAATTTAATTGCAGAAAAGAATTTCAAAAAATTGAACAAGATTTTTTTCTACTCATCTTGACTGAGGTCCAAACAAATGTTTATTTTTAAAATAAGATTAACTGTATAGGAATTTCATAAATATCAATTTACTTTCGTATATATATGAAATTAAACAAGTTAATAAAAAATGTAGGTCTCAAGAAATGCACTATTTGTACAGAAAAAGAAATAAAAGATTTTGTAAAAAAAAAGGGGGATCCAATCACATGTTTCCCAACCAATAATTCTTTAAATTAATTAGGTACAAGGATAAAGAATGTATTATAGATTTTATTTTATTTAGATGGAATTCCAAAAGTATTGGATTTTTTAACTGTAAGAAAACCAAAAATATCGGATTAGAAAAAAAAACCCTCATTTTATAAGGGCCTTAACTTTTTTTTATTAGCTATAAAAAAATTCTTTTATTAAATGACTAATGACTTTCTCAAATAATTAATATTAATTAATTAGTAATAAGTTTTTCAAAAAAGACATTTAATGGGATCGGGACCAACTAATAGCATATTAAAGGTCTCTCTTTGTCCAGTTGCTGGCTCAGCTGAGCCTTATCACAGTAATAAACCTATCACTAACAGGACAACAAACAAAAACTGTAATAAATTCCAAATTATTCATTCCCGCAGTACTGTGTCACGGAAATGGAATGCGGGTCCTATCTCAAGCAGTTTTTTTTATTATCTGTCTACTGTTTGGATCTCATCATTCTATTTCTGCAATGAATAGTTGCAAAAATATAATAACAGACATCAATTTTTTAAATAGTGAAAAAACGATATTCTTTTTACAAATAAAATTTTAAAAAATCCTAAATTTAAAAAAGTTTCAGCTTTTGAGCTCTTAGGATTTCAACTTTAAACCCCAAACGGATTTTATCCATATAAGATAAAATATTAAAATAAATTGATCCGTGCATCAAATAAACTCATCAAATTTATCTCGATAGTCAAATAATTAAATAAATGTTATGCTTAAAATAAAAGTAAGTTTGTTATTTTTACCGATGGAAATATCCATTGTTTGAGATAAAAAAAAAATGTAACATAAATATATTAATTTGACAAATATAGATAAAATATTTTAACTTAAATTGCATCTATTTGACTCAATTTTACTTTTCAGATGTCTATATAACTTAAAATTATTTTTTAAAAATTGAATTAGCCTAATGAATAAATCAAACATTTAATTTATTATTAAAATAAATTTAAAATCTCGCATACTTTTAATTGAATATTAATCACTTTACTTATTAATTTTCAGAGGTTCCTTTAAGTTTTTTTTTTTTTTCAAGAGAGGTTCCTTTAGTTAACTAAAACGTTTTTAATAAATTTATATTTTTATAATTTGAGATAGGATTGAGTAGCAGCTTGAACTGCTGGATTGGTTTAGTCCTTCGACCTTATAAGTTAAATTAAATATTTATGATCATTATTTGTTTTTTGGTCTGAAATAATAATTGTTTATTATCAGTTCAGTCCTATTTATATCTTATGATAGCCAACAAGCCTCTTATATTAGTACAAAGGAAAAAAGGTCTCAGCTTTCAGAAACTATCAAACTGTCTTTTGAAGAAACAAAGCTCTTTCGTTTGAATTTCAGCTTTTATGTCCATTTCTTCTTCAAGATTCATCGATTTTCCATTGAAAAGATTCAAGCTTTCAAGAACTCCCTCTCTCTTCTCTTGAAACGAAAGCTCCAATTCCCAAAGAATTGTACACGTATCAAAGACATAATGCTCTTCTTCAAGACTCTCAAGAAGAAAATGTGGATGTTTTCTCACTAAGCCGATCTCCATCTCCTTTAAACCCAAAATCTCTCCTTTTTACCGGTATGGAAGTTATGATAATAGCCTCAACAATCACTAACAGGGCTATTGTTAAACAGCAAAACTTTCCTCTTCACAAGCTATCCTTCTGGTTCGCCCCTACAACTCGTCCTCCAGGCCTATTCTGCTTCACTTTTAGGTCTTAAAAACAATCATATTCCTTAAAAATCGAGCCTTTTTCTTTTCTTCAATGGTTTCATACTTTTATAATGCTAATTCTTCATCTGGGTCCGGTTATTTTAGCTCGTTGGATCCATTTTCGCGTACCATAGAAGGTTTTAATGGGGTTTCGCGAGGTGGGTCGATGCCTATGGTCTCACAGGCTTTAGTGTTGGATAATGAGAAAGGAGAACTCGTGAAGGCTCCGGCGACGAAAATTGGGAAAAAAGAGATGGCTGAGGCTAAGACTCTGGCGGCTTTGAAGAGCCATAGTGAGGCAGAGAGGAGGAGAAGAGAAAGAATCAATGCCCATCTCGCTACTCTTCGTGGTCTCGTGCCTTGCACAGAAAAGGTTAGCGTGAATTTTCTATTTTGTTTTTAACAATAATTACAGGAGTCAATTTGTCTTATTTATTAATTTTTCGGCGTTCCAGTTTGATAATTCTTGAACCAGACTAAAGATTCGATATTATGATGAATAGCGGGAACTAGAAAGTTTTTATGGTTAAGTGGTTATTGAACTGATTTGCTGAAACCATCGAGGAAGGCGTTTGATGTTTGGCTACTTAGAAAATATGCACAAATTTGAAAGCTGATGATGTATAAGAATATATTGTTTTAAGACTTAAAAGACTGAAGTGGAGTGGAGGATTGTATTTGATTTGGCTTTGCTTTTTAGAACTTGGAGAGAGGCTTAGAAGAACACAAATAAACACCTAAAGCAATTAAAGTCCAGTCTGCAGCAAAATTATAACAGGCTGGGAGGAGTTAGCAAATAGAAGTCCTTAAACTGTAAATCTGAAATTTTATAAGGATGATTTACACAAAAGGAAATGCTTAATTCAGCAATCCCATACATGGAATGCATCAATCAAGCACCATTTATTGAAACTTTTAAGGATATTTATGATTGGGATAGAACACTTTTAGTTGGTTTTACAATTTTCTTTGTAGTGAGCCAACTCTACTCTTTCAGAGTTTTAGCAAATAAAGTCAACCCGGAGTATTCATTCTAAGATGATATGAAATATCTTGAATCTAAGCTTAAAATCTATACGAGATGATGAGACCTCATGAATTGAATTGCGTATTTGGCTCGAGAAACAAAAGAACATAATATTTCATTACCGCAACTGAAGCTTTTCTGATAACTTTAGGCTTAGTCGATAAATACAGGTTCAGTATACAGACCATGTTTTATTATTTTTCTTGTTGTTTATGAAGAAGTAAACCCATATGATTATTACTTCAAATAATACATAAATATTTCAAGTCAAAAGTTTTTTTTGTCGGTCAAGCACTATATATTCTTGTAGAAAATGCATACACGTAAAATATATAACAGGTAGGCCATCGTTGATCACTATTATTGGCTGGTAGGTGCACTATGCCAGCTGCTATGCTATTGCTTACCATGAGGTCTTTTTTATTTTTAATTTTTAATTTTTTATGTATAGATGTATATGTGATAGCTTAGACAACAGTTTGTTGGTATTATGCTAGTTGGAAAGGGAAGCCTGAAACAGACCTTTGGGAGGTGAAAAACCACACACTTTTTCTTTTTAATTCTCGGAGTTCTGGATAATGACAATGTTAGTGGCAATATATAAGATGATATTTAACAATTATTGTCCTTTCTTTTGTTGTCTATTTCCATATCATTGTCATATGTGCTGAGGTTGCAAATTTTAGCCAAGTCAAACAAAACTGCATAAGTTATTTATCTTAATTTACCCATCATGCCTAAAGAGTCTAATGGAGCTTAAATCATAGCTGGATGAGTAATTATTTCTTAATTAACCAAATTACTTTTGCAGGTGCCATTGATATATGGAGACATATCTCTCTGTTATGTCACTATTAAAATAAGTATACTGTTGTCTAAAACTGAGATTTAACTCAACATATATTTTTTAGTCAATGGAATTTGGTTTTTGTTTATGGTAATTCTCAAATCAATCATGACTTGGATTGTTATTTTGTTTTCTAGATGGACAAAGCCACGTTGCTTGCTGAAGTTATTGCGCAAGTGAAAGAACTGAAACAGAATGCAATGGAAGCCAGTAATGGCCTTCTCATTCCAATGGATAATGATGAGGTGGTAGTTGAACCATTCAACAATGGACCTGGAGACGGAACTTTGTCTTTTAAGGCATCTGTATGTTGTGACTATCGACCCGAGCTTCTCTCAGACATAAGACAAGCAATTGATGCCCTGCAATTGCAAATGGTGCATGCTGAAATATCAACACTAGGAGGCCGGTTAAAGAACATTCTGTTCCTAACCAGCTGTGGAAATAAGAATGCTACTGATGATGTTGACGTGCAAAATCAGCTTATGAATTCTATTCAAAAGGCCTTGAGCTCTGTCTTGGAGAAATGTTCTTTGGCACCTGAATACTCGCCAAGAGCAACCTTGCAGAACAAGAGGAGGAGGGTGAGTTTCTTCGATTCCTCCGGCTCGACTTCTTGAGAGCTGAAAGTCTTGTTGCTGTTGATGATGATGCGCATACTCCTCTGCTTGTATATTGGCAGAAAATATGAAGAGTTGTAATAATATATGCAAGTATTGTTTAGTTTAGTTTGAGTGATAACAAAGCTGATAGAGTAATAAGGTATCTTTGGTACATATTTAGCATATGGTTGTGTTGAATGTTAAACTCCCTCCTAACTATTACTGTATCAAGCTTGCTTTTCATTTCCTCAAGTCCTGCCTACCAATGTAGCATTGTATGTGAATAAATTTAAGTTGCTAGTTTGATGATTCATCACTGTTATCCAGATTTTTATTTTCCTTATAAAATAGAATGAATATTTTAATTTAAAAATTTTCCAATTCATCGTAATAAGCTTTTCTGCTGAATTTTGCTTTTATTAAGTCTTATAACTAGCAATTTTGATTACATCAAAAAGTTATTTGACGATCCAATTAAATGTAAGAGAAAATTACATTTTTCTTCAGTTAAAATTAGGAGAATTTTGCCGGGAGCATGATCAAGTGTGCCATGCATAATGTAATGTATGTATGCGTGTCTGCCGTTCGATCAGATCAGATTAGATGTGCTTATTTAATCGGGTGGTGCATGCGTACCATATATTGTTAAGTCTAAATAATTTTAATTTTGTTATTTTTTAGTATATATTTTTTGATACGTATCATTTAAATATGTGCAAATTTTTTTTATTTTAAAATATAAAAAATAATATTATTTTAAATATTATAAATAAAATTATATTTTTTTATCGAATTTTAGAAATAAAATTTCGCTCTAAACTTAATAATATTATGATTTTGATGCATTGAGTTTTGACTTTCCAGTTAGAGCTTAAAGAGCCGTCAGTCGTCACCCAAGCTGAGATTTGATGGTATTGTACGCGAACTTAAAGTAGGCCAGAGAAAAACTGCCTGCAGAAGAACCAAACCAAGAGGAGTATCTATCTTTCGCAAATTCTACTATTTTGCGTTGCAGGAAATCCTCAGCCAACGTAAGCCCTTGTTATGGAACAGTTGGGAGTAGAATAGATGAAAGTATTTTTTTTTTTTTGTATGAAGAAGGAAAAGACAACTACAACTTAAAGACAAACAACTCTTGGGAAGGATATGTCTATAGAGTCATTGTTCAGGATTTCGCCAATACTAATAGGAGGGTTTTGGTGCCAAGTAAATTGCTTCTCTTGATTGTATGTCCAACTAGCTAGGAAGTCAGCAGCTTTGTTGGCTTCTCTAAACACATGAACTACTTTCACCTGCCACTCACGAAGAAGAAAGTCCTTTATACGTAAGATTACTGCACTATGAATTGGAGGAGGCAGGTGCTCGCTCGTGATGCTGGAAATGACTCTCATATTGTCCACTTGCAGTATAATCTTCCGCCATCCTCTGTTCCAAGCTTCTTGAAGAAATAAAAAAAAACGAAAGTAACTATTTATTTTATATTTAAAAAAAATTACTTTTAACATACTCTATATTTACTTTAAATTTTAAAAAATTATTTTTAATTATTTTATATTTATTTTAAATTTATCAAATAAGAATGAGTCTTCTATTTACTCTATGATACCATCCAAACAAAGCCTGAAGTTAGAAGTTAAAACTCTCTTATTCCCCTGTACTTGGAATTTGGAAGTCGCTTACCTGAATGCATAAGCACTGTATAGCTAAATAATTAAATATTATATAGCAGATGATGAATAAATAGATAACCATTGTTTCGAAGGAAAATCTTACGTGAAGAAGAAGAATTGCAGCTGCGAATTCAATCTGCTGATCAATTAAGCAAACAAATCGGAATTGAACAATTGTGAGCAATTATCCATGGCTCAACAAGAACAAGGTGTTGGTGGAGGTGGATCTATACTCCAATTCGCACCGTTTCAGAGCTCCGTCGATGAGGGTTTCTGGCACCGGCTATCCTCTTTGAAACTCAATAAGCTCGGCATCGATGATTCTCCCATCCCCATCACCGGTAAATTAAGTATTTTGAATATTTATTTGCTGAAGTTGTTTTCTTTATGGAAATTATGCTCTATATGAACAGTGATGATGGGTCAATAATAATGGAAAATCTAATGCAAAAGAGACATGCCTTTTTGTTTTGATTTGTTGCAGGTTTCTATGCGCCTTGTTCGCATTCTCAGGTATCGAATCACTTGAGTCTTCTTGCGGAATCTTTGCCGAGTGATGAGAGTGAACAATCTTTAATCTCTCGCGGGAATAGGAACAAATGCGCTGTTCCTGGCACTCTTTACAATACTAATACAATGGAGGCTTACCATGCACTTGATAAAAAAAGCTTACTAAAAGCGGAAGCCAAGAAGGTAATTTTTCTAGTAATAGTCCCTGATCTTTGAATTATTAGTATGAGTTTAAAATATTTGATTTTTGTTTCTTGGAAAATAAATTTTGAGTAGAAAGTTTTTGTTTGGGTAATTTAGATTTGGGATGATATTCACTCTGGAAAAGCTGTGGAGGATAGTGCAGTGCTATCAAGGTTCCTTCTCATCTCATATGCTGATCTGAAAAAATGGAGTTTTCATTACTGGTTTGCTTTTCCTGCTCTTGTGCTTGATCCTCCTGCAATAGTTGTCGAGTTGAAACCTGCTTCTCAATGGTTTAACTTAGAAGAGGTGATTGAATTATATTTGTGGCTAGAAATTTGTATATATTGAATTCCGTGCTGTTGATGTTAACTTGTTATTTGGAATACGCAGGCAGCATCTGTGTCAGCAGCTTGCAATGACTGGCGTAGCTCAAGCTTAACTGCTGGTTTGTATATCCTTATATGTGATTTAGCTCCATGCTTCGCTTTTATTTTTATTTTTTAATTATTTAGAAGAAACCCAAGTTTCTTGACCTTGAAAATCTGCTGCAGATGTGCCATTTTTTTTGGTCTGCATTGCTTCCAATTCCCATGCCACAATTAGGCATCTAAAAGAGTGGGAATCTTGTCGGGGTGATGGGCAAAAGGTTTGTCTCCATTGAACTTGAAGTTCCATTGAAATGGAATGGCTTGTCAATTTTATGGTTATTCAAGTAAAGACTAGTAGGGTTAGTTGACTAACTTCATTATAGATGCTTCATTCTTAAAGTTATTGTCATTAGCAGGTGCTATTTGGTTTTTATGATCCATGTCATCTTCCAAATAACCCTGGTTGGCCTCTTCGAAACTTTCTTGTGTTGATATGTGCAAAATGGAATCTCAAAACAGTCCACTTTTTATGCTATAGAGAGAATCGTGGTTTTGCAGATCTTGGTTCATCCCTTGTTGGTGAAGCCTTACTTACAGTTCCACAAGGTAGAGAGGCAAAATAGGGTACAACTCTATTCTGATTACTGGTTTGACTTCATACAGTTTTAATTTTTCTTTTCGATACTGGATTTTTAGCTTGTTGAGAATAACTATCCAGGATGGAGAGATCCCCAGTCGGTTCCTAATTCAGTAGGATGGGAACTTAACAGAGGCAGACTCTTGTCCAGAGTTGTTAACTTAGCTAAATCTATGGATCCAACAAGGTGATGCCGCTTGCATTCTAATCCTTACTTCAAATTGTATCATTCTATGCTATATTAACTTGTTAAGAAGTCTTATACAGGTTGTCTATATCAGCAGCAGATTTGAATTTGAAACTAATGAGATGGCGTGCTTTGCCTTCTCTCAACTTGGACAAGTTGTCCTCTGCTAAGTGTCTTCTCTTAGGAGCTGGTACACTTGGATGCCAGGTTGCCCGCATGCTTCTGGTGTGTGTTTATAATATAACAACTGTTTGCTTTTTGTTGTATACATCGTGTCCTCAAAAATAATGTACATTGCAGGCTTGGGGTGTGCGGAAAATTACACTAGTTGACAATGGCAGGGTGGCTATGTCTAATCCATTAAGGCAGTCCCTATATACCTTGGATGACTGTCTTAATGGAGGTGAGTTTAAAGCTGTGGCAGCAGTTAAAAGCCTCCAGCGAATATTTCCTGCTGTGGTAATTGATTTTTCTCCTGAAGTTTAGCGCATGTGGCTTAGCTAAAAGAAAAGTGAACTTTTCTTATGTTCATCTGTTTCTTGATTGCTTCCTCAGGAAGCGGAAGGTGTTGTCATGGCTATACCAATGCCTGGCCATCCAGTGAATAGCCAAGAAGAGGAGATCTTGCTTGAAGATTGTAGACGTCTGCATGAATTAATTGACTCTCATGATACGGTTTTTTTGTTGACTGATACAAGAGAAAGCCGATGGCTCCCTGCCCTCCTCTGTGCAAATGTCAATAAGGTTAAATTTCTTAATTTAATATGTTCAGTTCATACAATGCTGTTTATGTGCTTGTTCTGGTCTTTTACCAACGTTTAGATTGTTTTGATTTGAAGGATCAATTTATCTGATTCCATGAATTAGGATTGGGCATCTTCATTGCTCCAAATTGATATCTGCGAATTTGTTTTCAAATATCTTTCCACAGATTACAATAACTGCAGCTTTGGGGTTTGATAGCTTCCTGGTTATGAGACATGGTCCCGGTCCTTTGAGCTTTACTGATGATCTAAAGTCTGAAGCTACAAATGCTTTATCTGCACAAATGGACAATCTTGCTCTGGCTGATGGAGGCAGGCACAGGCTGGGCTGTTACTTTTGCAATGATGTGGTTGCACCAACTGATGTAATTTGCTGGACAGTGACAGATTTGGTGTTTTATCTTTTCTGTGCAAATTATATCTTGCAATAAGTAACTTACTTTATGTACAGTCGACTGCCAATCGCACTTTGGATCAGCAATGCACTGTTACACGACCAGGGGTTGCTCCTATTGCTTCATCTCTTGCAGCTGAACTTTTTGTTGACATTTTACATCATCCTAATGGGTAAGTTTACCAATTAACTGCAATTGGAAATGATTCTTGGTTGTTATGGTGAATAGTTGATAATGTATTGTGGTTTCGTCTGTCTATACAGGATATATGCAGAGTGTGAGATTGCAAACTCCGGTAACACTGGAAGCAGCGAGCAGCCTCTTGGTATTCTACCCCATCAAATTCGCGGTTCTCTCCATCAATTCTCCCAAATGATGCTTGTAGGACATGCTTCTAATAGTTGTACTGCTTGTTGTAGCATTGTAAGTTTTTGCTAATATACAGAACTTTGCAATTAATTTCACACTCAATCCACAATAGCTGTGTTATTGATGCCAGTGGGCATTATATTTGTTGATCTGCTTAAGGGATCAATGGTCTTTTATTTTAAGCAGATGTCTTGGAAATAGAATTGAGTCCTCTATTGCCATACTATTGACACTAAACACTTATTTGTTCTGAAATTCATGGACCAAATTTCATGAGTGACTGTACGTTGAAGTAGTTCCAGAAGCAACTTCTTTGATTAATGGCAACAAAGAGAAGCTAGTAAAGCAATCAATCAAAATTATAATTGACATTGAATTATTTCCGGAAGGATTGTGAATAAACATCAATCCTAATACTTATAGTGGATACTTCTGCATGATCAAACTTAGTAACTTTCTTGTTTTTATGTTGTTCTTCACTCATTATTTACTCATGTTTACAGTTTCTATATAAATTTCTAATCAGACTGGCATTTCAGGTGGTATCTGAATATCGAAAGAGAGGACTGGAATTTATTCTCCAAGCAATCAATCATCCTACATATCTGGAGGATATCACGGGACTAACGGAGTTGATGAAGTCAGCTAACACTTTTAAGTTGGACTGGGATAATGACACTGATGGTGACGATGTCGATAATTGTGTAGAACTGTAAATTCCTGGTCTCTTTTCTGATTGTTAATTGCTAAGAAAAGAAACTGAAGTTATCAATGCAATGCCCAAGTGAAAATTTTCACCCATGGCTATTTCTAGATGGGAAGCTGAAGCATTGATAGCATATGGACTAGAGAGCTAGACAGTGTTCTTTTTCATGCATTTTGAGCAGCATCAGCAGTTGATTTGGGTGGAACTTGGAAGGTAATGAGTGCCGCTGCTCAAGACTTGGTGGCTAATGGCTGGCAAGCTAGCTTGTGTTAATTGAGAAATAATCAGAAAGAACCATTATGAATTTGGGACTTTCATTGTTTGGACGGACAAATTGAATAATTCAACTGAAGGAGAGTTCTGCGAGTGAACTTTCCGGTGAAAGACACTAAATGTAATTACTGTGCTAGACAAAGACTTTAAAAATCTGTTCTCCTGACCTTTTGCAAACCACCCATGCTAGGCTTCATTGGAAATAAATATAACATTTTTGTTTTAATGAATAAATATATTATATTTAATCTGGGAAATAAATATAATATTTTTGTTTTAATGAATAAATATATTATATTTAATCTGGATTTATTTGCATATTCTTTGGTTCATACAATCTCGTATGTTAAATCGGGAGTTAATTTTATTCGTGATCATTAAAATTTGATAATTGCAATGTTATGATCACTATATTATGATTTATAACAAAAAAATAATTTAATTTTTATTTTATAACAGATAAATTATAAAATTCGAAAAATCAAGAATCTGACTATCAAAAAAATAATGTAACTTTTATTTTGATTTATTAACTTTTTTAATTATGCAATTTGTATAATATCAATCTAAGTGCTTATCAATTTATATAATATCAATCTAATCAAAATAAAAATTACGTTTATTTATTCGGTAGTTGAATTTTAGATTTTTTAATTTTTGTTATTTTTTTGTTATAAAATAAAAATTTAATTATTTTTTTGTAATAAATTATATTACAATTATCGGAATATTATAATTTTTAAATTGTAATGGTTACGAATAAAATTAATCCCAAAAGCGAGACTTGTGTTAGGCGGGGTAGATGGAACAAGAGAGCTGATCTTGAAACGATATAAATAGTGATGTTATTATTTTAGAGCTTAATCAAAAAAGCACCAGTGGTCTAGTGGTAGAATAGTACCCTGCCACGGTACAGACCCGGGTTCGATTCCCGGCTGGTGCATTACTTTTGTTTTTGTAAATCATTACTTGTTGTTCTTTCTCCGCATGGGGTTGACTCGTGAGAACGAAGTCCAATGTGCCTCCTCTCTTCTTATTTGGCGCTGCACTTTGCTGTTAACTTGCTCAAAGCAAGAATCAAAGACTGGCCAATCCATAGGATAGGAGTTGGACCCCATACAAAAGTCACATATCAGGTTTTATTATTCTAATTTCTAACAAGGAAAAGGCTTTCAGGTCCAATCATATGTTTCAAAAATAATCTCCTATGGAATATCTGATCACTTTTTGCTTTAAATCAATTTTTATATGCTTAAAGACCTAACAAAAGGTAGCCTCAAATCCATTATAGCACATGATTCTTAATTACGTAACTAAACTTAAAATAAACCATCAGGCACAAGTTACTAGCAGACTAAATGGAATATATACAAGTCCGATTCTATGTCTTGATGAAACTCAAAGTAAATGACGAATAAGACGACGAGATAAAGCTGCGGAATAGCTAAGAAAATAGTGAATGATGAAAATGAAGAGAAGCTTCGGATTTGGAGCAAACAGAAGTGAAGAAAGAAATTAAGTGTGATTAATTTTCCCAATAATCATCCAAATAAAATTTCCCATTTCTACCCATGCTGTTGCTTTCTGGTGAAGTGCCCATATTGACTTCCATTTTCTATTTTCATCACATTTTACTGATCTTGGCATGTACTTTGTCCAATTTAGCTTATACTTTTCTGCCACTTGTATTGGTTAATGGACAATAAAAAGATTGAGGATAATATAATTGAAGGAAATTAGAGGCCTAAAGACATTGAATTGGGACCTCTTCTTCCACTCTTCTCTCTCTTTTTTTTTTTAAATTATTTTTCTTTTAAAAATGGAGTCCAAATGACAGACAGTACACACAGTGGCAGGCATGATTTGAAACCCTTAATCTCAGCTCAAAATGATTCAAACATATAATCGGTCCACTCAGAATTCAAATAGCAGTATACGTATGGGCTTAGTTGGTTTAAGAAGAAAAATAATGATATTTCGCGGTTATATTGCCTATGTGGTTAATATTTATTTATTAATATTATTATTTGTTTCATTTTTATTTATTTATTTACTGTTAAATTTGTTTGCTTCGTTACAAGAAAAATTCACTTTACCGACAGAAATTCCCGACGGAATTTAGCGACGGAAAATGGCGAAGGAGATCCGGTTGGAGGCACTTTTGCCGACGGAATATTTTCCGTCGGTAAAAGTACCGACGGATTTATATTCTCCGTCGGCAAATTTCCGACGGAATTATATTGTCCGTCGGCAATTGTACTGACGGAAATAATTATTCCGTAGGCAAATTTGACGACGGTAAGTCTATTTCCGTCGGTAAATTTGCCTACTGCTAAAAAAGTTACGACGGAATTAACCGTTATTATTCCGTCACTAAAAATATTATATATGTTTAAGAAAATATTCTAATTAGCAGGTAATCGGAATTTATATCAACTGGACGAAAGCTCAAACTCGCATGGATTCAAAGTTAAGATGAAACATAAAAAAAAAATATTAACACATGAAGTTACCTGAAAGGTCAGCTTCTTGTTGCAAAATTTCTAAGGGATTAACAAATGGGAAATCTAGACAAACCATAGAGTTTGTAGCACAAACATACCACCAAGGACTAGTGGATTTTGATTATATAGGACTGAAAACAATGCCATCATTGAAAAACATATACAGGTAGCACATATCGCTTCTAACAACAATATAAGCAAAAAAGCACAATTTGAAACAACAAAATTGCATTAAACTACAAAAACCCTCAAAATATCCTATATGCAACGGCTAATAATAATTCCCAAAAAAACATTGCTCAGAAAGTGCACACTTTGCAACCTTGGAAGATTTTGTGCAAGACTTAAAGCAATAGAAGATAAATGTAACAATATTTTGGATTTCCCAATACATTATTTCCCGAGTAAACTGGGTTTTTAACCACTTGATGACTAGGCAAATTAGATTGTGGCAAATGGACTACATATTCCACCTAGGCATAGGCAACTTAACTAATGCCTTACTGTTGTAGAGCTATTGAATCAGTGAAAGAAAGGGTCCATCTCTCATGTGCATTTCTTGGATTAAAATGACTTCGGTTCTATAACTAACAAAATAGAAGTTAGGGACATATAAGGAGTTCAAGCATATATAAAAAGTGGAGATCTTTAAAGGACGAAGTAATATTGCTGCCTCTTTAGCAAGCAAGCGGCCAATAGCTCATGCGTATAATGAATTACAAACATTAATATTAGTGAAAAGCAGAAAAAACAAACAAAATGAAGAATACAACATTTAAAAAAAAAAAGATGCTTCGGGCACTCAACAAGAAGATACAAGCAATTAATATGGACCATATCTGGTATGAAAAAGGAATTTACCATGTTATTGATCACGGAGATCAAGCAGAAACGGACTTTTGCACCTTAAAGCATCACAAATTTTCCGTCGGTATTTAAGAATTTTCTTATAGTGCTTCGTAGATATTCATTGCGTCTCAAAATAATGGTCCACTCATTCATATTACATAAAGAAAACTATATATGAAGCTTATTAATTTGTATAACTATTTGAGGCCAAAAATAAAACATAAAAAGAATAAAGGCCTAATATATATTTCTTCCCTCTCATTTTAAAAAAGTATATATTTTTTTTATAATTTTATTCCACTTTAAATATTATTTTTTAAATTTAAAGGGATAGTTTATTAGGTTGAAGCATGTTTGGCTTATAGCTTTTTGATCCTGAAGTGGCTGTTTAATGGAGCTGAAGCTGCAACTTTACATCCCCTGTAAGACGCAAAATGCAATGCAATTCTGATTTATGGAAATTTAGTAAAGGGAAAAAACATAAATAAATAGAGCAAGGGCTTAACGCAAGAGGGAGCAACTACAGACGTAATTATTGTATTAATCCTAAGATAAAATAAAAGTAGAGCTGCAGTTGTGGCACACCTCATATAGCCACCCATACGTTGGATTAATACAATTCATTATTATTATATTTATATCTTAATAGTAATTCTATAAAAAAAATTATTTTATAAAGTACCACAATTTTTAAAACATTACTAATGAAATATTAATGTGGTATTTTTGAAATATTTCAAATTATACCAATAATTTCGGGGTTTATTTATATTTTTTAATTAAAATAAAATTAAGGTTTTTTTTATGGAATAAATTTTGTTGGCGGTTGTTTACATTGTGACATTTTTTAGTAAAAAATATTACAATTTTATTTACTGATTTGAAATTTTTTACAAAGCCACTACACGTGGGAGCCATTTCAGAATACGGATCCCATGCAACTAAAATCAGATTTTGCCTAATACCATTGAACAGTACAGCCGTTTCAGCGTTTTTGTTAAGATATAATGTTAAGGGGGATTAAACAGCTGCCCATCCCATCAACGAAAAAAAAACCATTTCTGCTAAACTCGTGGGTAAGCCCGTGAGCAAATGGATAAACCTGTAGTGTAATGTGACATGGAAATATATATGCTTTTAATCGTCAATAATGCAATCCCCACCAATATTTTCCATGGAGGAGAGATCATGAGTTTGGTGAAGTTGAGAATGGGTCAATTTTGCTGCATTTGTAAACCTTTCTGCTAAGTGCATTCTTGACTAATCATTTCTAATAAAAATCTGCTCAGGATTCCAAGTTCATTTTTGTTTTGTCTCCACATCCTAATCACTTTCTGCTATTAAATTTATAACATCTCAATTTCAGAAAATTATTATAAAATATCATTCTACCTAAAATTAGCTATAAATATCAAAGATTTGTATTAGCCTAATGTAGGAGTGAGAAAAAAAAAATCGAAAATATGGTTAACCATAAAATCGATCCGAAATCGAATCAATTTTTATGGTTAATTGATCTGATTGACTTGATTACGGTTTTTAATTTTTATATTTTTTTGTTAATGATTACGGTTTAAATTTTTAAATATTGATTAACCGTTAGTCCACGATTAACAATCATATATATATATATATATATATATTATATTATATCTTCAATTTTTTTCTCTTTCTCTTTAAAATTTACATAAAATAATATTTTAAAATATATTTTTATTTTTATAACTTAATTTTTATATTTTCCTATAAAATTTATATAATACTTTAAACTAAATTTATATTATATCATTCTCTTTAATTATATAACAATATTTATTTATAGTATACAATTAACTTTTATATATATATTTTTTATAATATATTGGTGTTCATATTTTACTTAATAGCATTTAATTACATTATTATCCAAAATTTTATTTGACTTAGAATCAAACATAGTAATTTTCAATAAACATCAAATCTATTTTATAATATTAACTATTAATTTATAAAACATGAATTTTGGCTAGTAAATTATATTTGTTTCGTAATTTTTATATTAAATTACTTTATATATTGAAAATTAAATTAAATTTTATCTAATTTTTTTATATAATTTTATGTTATAAATTTTAATGGTTAACAAAAAAAAATTGGTTAACCAAATTGAAAAATCGAAATCGATAGACTGGTTAATCGAATGTAACGGACTGATTAATGGTTAGTAATTTTGAAAAATCGATATTAATGAATTGATTAATTTTTTTGCTCATGTACCGATTAACCGGTGCATACTCATCCTTAGCCTGAGGGGGCCACTATCTCCCCTAAAATTTTTACCTATGTAACACCCTATACCCGGTCAGTTAGAAGTCCCGGATACCGGATGCCACCATCGGGTTTACGCTATTCTAGTTCAATAAAATAAACCTTAACTGAAATACTATTCATTTGTCAAAATTTCGACCGAATATCCCCTAAAATTCAAGATAACCCCCCTTGAAGAATTCATCCAAAAACACTTCTATTTAATCTCATCCTACCATCCATTCTCCATTCAAACTCCAACACACAATTAATGCCCTTCCTCCAATAATTCAAAAGCCAATAAAATTAAACCATTCATATTTCTTAATTTACAATATTCTACCTCTAAATACAACACCAAGTTGCCCAAAACTAATTACATCATATTACATGTTCATAAGTTAAGTACAACCCAAAAAGTACCTGAAAAAACCGTAAAAGAACCTACAGTGTATCCACCTCAAAATTCTTTTGATGCGGTCCAAAATTTGGTGTAGATTCACTTATGGCTTTTCTTCAAAAACTTCTCTAACCTACGCACGGGAAGAAAATCACGCGCTAAGCATATTGCTTAGTGGTGTTCAAACAATTTTATTTTCCACATTTTATGTATATAATAAATTAAGTAAAACATATATATATTTAAATTTATTAAACAAAGCACATTTTCAGCCGACAAGCATATATAGACGATAAGAAAATCTATGAAAGCAATTTAAACAAACATATAAATATGATTATTATTTGATGCTTAAATCAAAGGTTCGACTAAAATTATGATTTGTATTTGCCCTAAGTAAATCCAGCAGAATCGCACCGAGCTAGATAAACGGAATGTAATCGGGGGATTCAGTTCTCGGAACCATCCAATTCCCTTTAACAATTTTTCTTATTCCACATACGAAATTTTTCTATTAACTATATACATTTCTATACACACACACACACACACATATATATATACATGTAGTTGTGGATTCAGCTCTCGGAGCCATCCAATCCACAATTCAATTAAATTACATACACCGGATTCAGCTCTCAGAGCCATCCAATCCGATGTTACATATCAAGGCGCCACATTACAATTTTCCTAATTGGCATGCCAATCTATCCAATTTTTTTAATTCTTATCTGGTTTTACTAAGGGCAAATGAGAGATTTTCATAACAAATATACTTTACTTATTTAATTTAGATAATTAAATCTTCAAATTTATCCTTCTTTGCTTTTCAAGATATCTTCAATTATCAACTTAATATGCATCACCAACTATGATTCAAGTAGAGCTTTTTCAATTACATTGGCTAACTGAAGTCACATTCAATTTATATTAATCAAAAAACATAATTATTAGTCTTTGAGTTTACAACTAATTCATATGTGTACATATATGTATATATATACATACCACTTGTCAAGTTATAAATTTAATATTTACACCCTTATCCATAATTATTCAACTATGATTTAAATATTTTATGTACAATAAACATATTAACTATAATTTTGTATATAATGCATGTTTATTAATTTTTGCTTTAAAAATCACAAGTATAACATAATTCCATTTGATTTTATACTCAATGTATATCATTTTGAATCTAATAAAATTAGCAATAATTAAATCCACCAAAAGCTTAAATTCTCTAACATACATAATGCATAATTACAAAGAAAAAATAAATTTGCTTGAACTCTTATTTGCTTGATAATCTCTTCTTAAAATTTCAGCCTTTAGGACCTTAATTCACCATCAAATTCCTTCTCTTTCCCTATTTTCTCCATCTACACTAATTCCTCTCTCTACAAAAATTCACATTCCACAAGAATTTTCAATAATTCATTTACCAGATCATGATTTATAGCAAATTCCAACAATTATATAACTATAAATTCATTTAATTTCCAACAATTCCATTTTTTCCCAATTAATCAAAACCCTAAATATAAAATACATCATCTCTACCTCATATTTTTACCATAAATCAATAATTAAGAGTGAATACATGCTTATCCAACTAAAGAGAGAGAGAAGCAACGCAAAAAGAAGATGGAGTGGAGGAAGAGCCAAACCCACTTTGCTGCCATGCAAGGAAGAGGAAAGGAAGAGAAAAAAGGAGGAGGAGAAAGGGGAGAGAGAGGGGCGACGGTGGCTGCTGGCGACGCCGGCGAGGGAGGCGGCAGTGGTGGCTAGACCGAGCAAAGAAAGGAGAAGAAGAAGAAGAAGAAAGAAAGAAAGAAAGAAAAGGGGGAGGGGCTATTGGGTTCTAAGGGACCAAGAAAAGGAACAAATGTTTCCTTAAAATTAAAAGAAATGGACATGGCCAAAACTACATAGTTTTGGTCAAATGTCCATTTTGGTCCCCCAACTATACTCTATTTACAAATCAACCCCAAATCTTTTTAATTCTTTTCAATTACACCTAAATTCAATTATAATTTCATCCAAAATTATTTTATATTTATATTTTTATCAAATTTTCTCTATAATTCGGGTTAACCCATAAATCGGGACGTTACAACCTATAAATTTAATATTTTTTTCAGAAAAATTAATATTAGCCCATGAAATTTATGCTATTATATTTTTATCCATAAAATTCTATATATATTTCTTTAAAAATAATATCGGTCTCTAAAATTATATAGAATTTCATTATGATATGTATATATTCTCTTCAAAATTAAATTTCTTTATATAAAAAACTGTTAGGTATGGCTCATATACTAGTTGAAAATGTGATTTCAGAAGCTTCATACTCCGTGGAGTAAGAATCCACTCCGTGGAATGGCTTAACACTAAGTAGAGTAAGATCTTGCTCTATAGAGTAAAGGCAAGCCAATCATTCTTACTCAGCCGATTAAAATCACACTCCGCCGAGTGTGAGCAATTCCATCTGCAATAGGAGTCTTTAATAGACTAAACAGAAAGTTTTTTTGTTCAATTGAAAGATTTGCTGATATAGGAAGCAGTTGTTGATTCTAATATATACATATATATATATCACTACAAAAAAAATGCAGAATAGCGACAAAAATTTACGACAACAATAAAATTCGTTGCTAAATGCACAATATAGCGACAACATTGCGACAAAAAATGGCTTTCATCGCAAATGTTGAAAGATTTGGTGGGAAAGCAAATATTGCGACAAATTAGCGACAACAAATTTTTATTGTTGCTAATATCAGGCGCCAAAAATTTGGCGCAAATAATTGCGACAACAAAAGTAGATTTGGCGACAACATTGTTGTAGCTAATTAGCGACAACATTGTTGTAGCTAATTTGGCGACAACAATATTGTAGCTAATTTGGCAAAATACAATTATATTCCTATACCAATATTGGCGACAATTTTGTTGTAGCTAATGGGCGACAACATTGTTGTCGCTAATTTAGCAAAATACAATTATGTTTATATACCAATATTGGCGACAATATTGTTGTAGCTAATTTAACGACAACAATGTTGTAGCTAATTTGGCGACAACAATGTTGTCGCTAATTTACCAAAATAATAGTATGTTCCTATACCAATATTGGCGACAACATTATTGTAGCTAATTAGCGACAACAATATTGTAGCTAATTTGGCAAAATACAATTATGTTCTTATACCAATGTTGGCGACAACATTATTGTAACTAATTAGCGACAACAATGTTGTAGCTAATTAGCTACATGGCGACAACAATGTTGTAGTTAATTTGGCAAAATACAATTATATTCTTATACCAATGTTGGCGACAACATTGTTGTAGCTAATTAGCGACAACAATGTTGTAGCTAATTTGACAAAATATAATTATATTCCTATACCAACGTTGGCGACAACATTGTTGTAGCTAATTTGACGACAAAAATGTTGTCGCTAATTTAGCAAAATACAATTATGTTTATATACCAATATTGGCGACAACATTTTTGTAGCTAATTTGGCGACAACAATGTTGTAGCTAATTTGGCGACAACAATATGTTGTCGCTAATTTAGCAAAATAATAATATGTTCCTATACCAATATTGGAGACAACATTGTTGTAGCTAATTAGCGATAACAATGTTATAGCTAATTTGGCGACAACAATGTTGTAGCTAATTTGGTAAAATATAATTATGTTCCTATACCAACGTTGGCGACAACATTGTTGTAGCTAATTTGTTGTCGCTAATTTAACAAAATATAATTATGTTATTATACCAATATTGGCGACAACATTGTTGTAGCTAATTTGACGACAACAATGTTGTAGCTAATTGTTGTCGCTAATTTAGCAAAATAATAGTATGTTCCTATACCAATATTGGCGACAACATTGTTGTAGCTAATTAGCGACAACAATATTGTAGCTAATTTGGCGACAACAATGTTGTAGCTAATTTGGCAAAATATAATTATGTTCCTATACCAATGTTAGCGACAACATTGTTGTAGCTAATTTAGCGACAACAATGTTGTAACTAATTTAGCAAAATACAAATATGTTTATATACCAATATTGGCGACAACAATGTTGTCGCTAATTTAACAAAATATAATTATGTTATTATACCAATATTGGCGACAACATTGTTGTAGCTAATTTGACGACAACAATGTTGTAGCTAATTGTTGTCGCTAATTTAGCAAAATAATAGTATGTTCCTATATCAATATTGGCGACAACATTGTTGTAGCTAATTAGCGACAACAATATTGTAGCTAATTTGGCGACAACAATGTTGTAGCTAATTTGGCAAAATATAATTATGTTCCTATACCAATGTTAGCGACAACATTGTTGTAGCTAATTTAGCGACAACAATGTTGTAGCTAATTTAACAAAATACAAATATGTTTATATACCAATATTGGCGACAACATTGTTGTAGCTAATTTGGCGACAACAATGTTGTCGCTAATTTAGCAAAATAATAGTATGTTCCTATATCAATATTGGCGACAACATTGTTGTAGCTAATTGGCGACAACAATGTTGTAGCTAATTTGGCGACAACTATGTTGTAGCTAATTTGACAAAATACAATTATGTTACAATATCAATGTTGGCGACAATAATATTGTCGCTAATTTAGCAAAACACAATTCACCGGTGTCGGGGTCGGGGATTTATTGAGGACTTGGGGAATTCACCGGGAAATGGGAATTCCCTCTAACATTTTTTTTGGAGTACTAAAATACTTAATCCCGTAAATTTTATTTTAGATAAAAAACTACTTCTAGTGGTGGTTCCATGATGAAATTATGTTCTAACTATTTTTATATGATCATAATTTTTTATATTTAAATTTCATTTACATTTAATTAGAGTATTTAATTTAATAATTTATATGATCATAATTTTTTATATATAAATTTTATTTATATTTAGTTAAACTGTTTATTTTAAAAAATTTAATTATTTTATTTTTTATTAGCAAAAATTAGATAAATTAAATTGCTTTTACTTAAATTAATTATAGACATTCTCAATTGGAAAAATATTATAGTCAATTTTGCAACAGTTGGTTGTAGCTAATTCCCTCAAATTTTTTGAGCGGGATAAAGTGGCGCTCAGATAAAATAAAAACTCTTTTTAAGTTTCACAAAACCCATTAGGTCATTTGTTGTCTTCTCTAGCAAAACTGTGTCTGACCAAATGCCTCAATTTCAAAAGATTGTTCACTGGTTTAGCAGTTCTTATATTCCTCTGTGGATCAAGAGGTAATCTTTTCGCTTTTTTCTTTTACTTTTCTTTTAAATTTGGTTTCTTGCTCCTTCTTTATTCCCTTGTCAAGAGGTTTTTTACTTTTAATTCCCGTACAATTCCATCAGCTTACTGATTTCATTAATTAATTTTATCTGCTTATCATTAATTTGAAAGATTTTCTGGTAGTTGTTTCGTTTTTAGTTTTGCTGTTGATATAAAGATTGTATCTTTAAGATCGGTTTCGTTTTTAGTTTTGCTGTTGATACACAGAACAGAAATTTCTCTCTTTAATGCCAGTCAGTAGTCATCTGCACTGGCTTAAGGGTCAAGGTGGATTCCACTTGTTGCATTAGGCTTAACCTGGTGTGCCAACCAAGCATGTCGCTACAATATCTGCTTCATTTGATCGTTCCACTAATTTAGCAAGCCCAAAATCTGCCACCTATCAAACAAAATTGAGCTAGTAGTGGATGCTAGAGAGAGTTTATTCAGCAGTGAGAATAAATAATGTAAACATAGCATAACATATTAAGCAGTTGCACACTCAAATCAACGCTATCAACATTAAATGACATATGCAGTCAATTACTTTTGCCCTGAGTCCCTGATCAAGTAAAATATTACTTGTCTGTATGTCATGGTGCAAATACCGTGCCTTTGTATGATCATGAATATATTCAATTCCTCTTGCAGCGTCAAGTGCTATTTGTGCTCTTGTAGTCCATAAAAGGGGTGCATGACCTGAGAGCTGCTTATGTCAAAACCATGTGGAAGTAAATGGTGATAAACTTTAGTTTTTACTCGTTAGAGTACTCCCAACATGTGAAATAAGTTCTCTGTCAAACATATCACTTTCCATCAAGATTCTTTTTTCTAATCTAATTTCTTGGTAATTTTTTTCCTTCTACACATTTTATGTAAGTATTTTATCTATGTGTAACATTTTCTTTTCTTTTGAATGGACATTTCTCAAAAAAGTGGCACTTTCGAGTGAATCATGTGAATTTCTATTACTTATTGAGATTTTCTTTCTCTGCATTCTTAAAAATAATGAAGAAGCTTCCAATAACTCATTACCTTTTAACAGAGGATCGTGAAGATGCTCACTGAGTGATCCATTATGAATATGCTCGTATACTAAATAAAGGTGATCATCACCACTTGCATATCCCAGCAGCTCCACCTAAAGCATCAGGTTCTGGCTATAATGAAAATTACTTAATGTGCTTTAGCTGTCTTGTACACGCAAATTAGCTTCTAATAGTTGGGATTTTGCTTCCTGTCTAATTTTGTGAGATTGTGTTAATATTTTATTTCTTTCATCTCTTAAATTCTAAAGAAAGTGATTTATTTTTTTTTCTTTTGGATTTTCCCAGTACAAGGTTTAGTTATGAATCATAAATTCTTGGGACTAGGCAATTTGTGTTGATAATGGATGCTCAGCCAAATTATTAAGGATTAGTTTCTTTCTGCTGCTGGCACTAGTTTTCAACGTTCAATTCATATCTATTGATGCTTTAGAATTTATTTTATTGATAATAATTTTACTGATGATACAGTTTATTGTCCTTAACATCTTTTGAATTTGAGTGGTGCATTTTCAGAGAATTATTTCTGTTATTCTGAATCAATATATGTCTAAGTGCAAAGTGAGAGAAGATGATTTGCAGGTTGTAGGTGATGGTTTGTTAATGTCAAATCCAAAACGCCTTGAGAGAGCAATCCATGAGTCCACTTCTAATGCTCTTCTTCTCAAGGTGTGCATTTTTCCTTTAGATGAAATGTTTCCTATTGCTTAGGGTCTACTTGGCTTTGTTTCTTAGCTGATTTTTACAAAAATATATTTTCAATGGGTTGGTAGAGTGGGCCCTAAGTTTCCTATAATGCCTTGTTTATAATGTTGCACTTATTTTTTTAATGTTAGCAATATTGTAAGTGCGTTCTTGCATGTGCACTGTATGATGATCACTTTAGCTGTCTTTTGTTGTTTGTTGTATCAATGATCCTGTGATTTGGTTTTCCTATCTACCTTATGCCGCTTCCTGTCTCAAAGCTAAAATATTTTTGTTACGTTGTTGAAATTGAAATAACTCTCTAGTTACGTTTGTTTTTGGAATAGTGAGCACCTAGTTACATTTGTAGGATATAGATGCTGCTATTTTACTTGAAATTTCTATTATTAATAGATATGAAAATCAAAATTAGAAATAGAAATTAAACAATTAAAAAAAGTAATGCCAAGAAAAAGCTATGAATATCTGTAAGGATGAAATGAAAGTAGATTAAATAGGTCCCCACGTTGAAAAAAATTCAGCTATGAGATATTCTATTTTGAAGGTATAGAAATAGAATATTACAAAGCTATGATGCTGTCGGAATAGAAGCCTTCATTTTATTATTATTTTTAATGTTATAGTTTTGCCAACTTATTGTCTTCTGTTATTAATTTTCAACTTTCTTTAAATGCATTATTTTTTTATGTTGTCTTACATGTTTATATTTCCAATGGTTTCTCATAAGCTAAATTACGTCTTAACATAACTACTCTCACATGGGCCCTTGTTTTCTTATTTTTTTTTCAATGGTCTCATCAATTTGAACGTTCTTCTTTTATTATATCTTAATTTCTTTAATTTTTTTTATATTTACATAAATAATTTAAAACCGTATGACATTTACTACGGTAACTAATACTCGATTAAAATTGCAAATGTCTCCTCCTTTTATTATTAAAAAGTTGAATTGAAACTACTCAAATTCTTTAAATTTTTTTGATTTTCTAAAAATGTATATATTGAGAATTTAAAGCATAGCTCTAAAAATTAATTTTTGAAGAAGCCAGAACTTTTTGACTTTGAGCTATGATTTTCTTTTTCTTATACCATTAACTTATTAATTATGATAATTAGTGAATTAATTAATTATACAGTAGTTAATATGATTGAAAAGTAATGACTTTTATAATTGGTTATGTCACGGGTGGCTTGGCATATAGTTCCTTATTTATTTTGCCAATTTTTAAATAGCAAGGCATGTCATGTGAACTTAAGTCAACTGGGAGAAGTAGCTATTTGAGATTAAGATTAAACTGTATACCTTCTATGTCATTTTTTTGAAAATGGCTTTGTAACAAAGCCTTTGAGGTACTTTGGCATTTGACGACAGCTTACCGGTGTTCCCTGATTTTGTGGTTTTGGATTCTCTTGAACAGGAATGAGATCAAAGCACATATTGAACATAAAGTGAACGTTGATAATATTGCTAGGATAATTGTCAAATAGTGTTGTTTCCCTGGCTTGAGCAAGGCATAAAAAAGGAAAAAAAAAGTTCTACATATTTCAAATGTCTAAATTTTTTTCTATATATATATATATATATATATATATATATATATATATATATATATATATATATATTTTGACATGCTTCTTTTTGGTTTTATTTTTCCTGTTGTGCTTTAATTGTTTCTTGGAATTATTATTACTTTTTTTTTCTTTTTTCCTTTAAGGGATTTCGTGAGATAGAATTATTATCCATTCTATACATAAGTGGTACGGCTTCGTATTTGGGTAGGAATCTATGATTAGAATCTTTTTTTTTTTTCTTGTTAAAATCTCATAATTGGGCCAGTGGAATATTAGAAGATTTCGGTTGGTGGGTTGATTGTGGGCAAGGGAAGTTAGAGGTTAACCATGAACTGATAAACCAAAACTGATCAATCAATATGACAAATTCCACTAAAGATATGAGATTTGTTTGCATGGCTTAATTGGTCATATTTTGTAAATCCATTGTACTAACTAGCATTAACTTGCATTCCTATAAAGGTGCAAAATCTGGCAGCTTCCAGGAAGTCCAGAAATTTCGAATTTACAGAAACAGGTGCTTATATTTCATGACACATTTCCTTTGCAGTTTGAGATATGATTTTTAATGCTTGCTTGATTGGTTTTGAAATTGTGATCGAGTTGTTTTCCTGTGCTATTCATGTATGTTTCTCAAAAGGAAATGGAGGAAAATCCCTAGGGAAAAGAATACAGGTTTTGCAAGAGGATTATTGCAACAAAATTCATGGGGTATTGTAGCACGAAAATATACTTATAGTATTCATGTTGTTGCATATGTGAACTTGCGTAGTTTCTCACCTGATGTTAAAGATGCCTTTTTATGTGCTTGATGTTTTATGCTTTAGGTTGTTCACATATAATGAAATATTTGTTTGTTTCTCATTCTGAAGCAGAGGATCCTGCTACTAGCATGACAAAGAATGAAAGAGCCTATAAATGAAGTGACGATTGAGGAGGTGATAGGAAGGTTATCCCTGTTAAATGATCATGGAAGGATATGCACTTATTTTTTTGGAGATACAATTAATTTAGATATGCACTTGTAAATAACCTTTTTTTAGTGATATATATATATATATATATATATTGAGCAATCTAAATGTAAATTTATCATTTGTAGTTTATTATTTGAATGATTAAATCTCCATATTAATTTAATAAATTAAAAAATAATTTCAATTTACCATTGGATTAGCATGTTTGGATAGTTGTTATTTAGCTACAATTTAGCCATAATATAATTCTAGCTAACTTTGTGAGAGTACATTAGCGACAAAATATTTGACGCTAAATAAAAGGAAACATATTGTATGGCGACGATGTAATGTCGTTACAAAATTTAGCGAGAAAATTGCTGTAGCAATATAGCGACGATTGAACTGTAGTAGCAAATATTAGCGTGAACAATGTCGTAGCAAAGTTACGACAATATAATTGTCGTCGCAAAAATTAGCGTAAATAATGTCGTAGCAATATTGAGACAAAAAAAAATCGTCGCAAATTTTTGCAATGAACAATGTTGTAGCTATTTTGCGACGAATTTAATGTCGTCGCAAATTTTAGCTAGAACGTTGTTGACGCAAAATGGCGACAAATATTTAGCGACAACTTTTTTCTCGCTAAACTTTGGCGACGACTTCTTGTTATCGCTAAATTCTGCTACAACGACTTTTGTTTCAAAAAGAAGGTCGTCGCTAAGTGGTCGCTAAATTAATTTAGCGACGAAAAACCATCAGTTAGCGATGAATTTTGTCGTCGTTATTTTGCATTTTTTTAGTAGTGTATATTGAATCTGTAACCTAAGAGGTAGACTCTCTTAAAATAATAAATCAACTGTTGCTTCGCTCCCGAGGACGTAGGCACATTGTCGAACCTCATTAAATCCTTGTGTTCTCTATTTTTTTGCTTGTTTTGTTCATATTCTTGTGATTTTTAATGTTCATTCTCAACAAGTAGTGTTAGAGCAAAGTTGAGATGGCTATGTTAGGTGCAAAATTCGAAGTGATGAAGTTTGATGGATATGGTAACTTTGGATTGTGGCAAACAAGGGTAAAAGATATGTTGGCGCAGCAAGGGATTCTGAAGGCTTTGCGATCATAAAAACTAGAAACTATAGAGGATAAAGATTGGGAAAAACTTCAGCAGTGAGTGGTACGAACCATACGGTTATGTCTAGCAAATGAGATTATGTATCAGGCAATGAATCTGACATCTCTAGGAGAAATATGGAAGAAATTGGAAAGTCAGTTTATGTCCAAATCTCTAATGAATAAATTGTATCTGAAGCAAAAGCTGTATGGGCTGAAGATGCAGGAAGGTTCTGATTTGGCGTAGCACGTGAATGTCTTCAATCAAATAATCACAAATTTAGCTTGACTTGATGTGAGCATTGAGGATAAAGATAGAGCAATGATTATGTTGTGTCCATTGCCTTTCTCTTTTGAACACCTGGTGATTACTCTTACATATGGGAAAGAAACAATCAAAGTTGAAGAGATTACTGTAGCTTTGTTGGCTCATAACCAGCGAAAGCAGAATGCAGAGGAAGGCTCTCATGGTGACAATTTATATTTTAAGGATAATCAGGATCATGGAAGGAAGTTAGAGAATGAGGGTTTTGGAGAATGAAATTCAAGATCAAAGTTTAAAGGCAAAAAGATGATTCATGGCTACAAGTGCAAGGAGCCAGAACATATGAAAAGAGACTGTCCAAAGTTGAAAAAGCAGACTGATGAGAAACGTGATGAATCATCTAAGTCTGTGAATGTGGTGCAGAGTGACAATTTAGATTGCAGTGATGGTGATATGCTTTCAGTTTTAACAACTTAGTTCATGGATGTATGGATTTTTGATTCCGGATGCTCTTATCATATAACGCCTAAAAGGAAGTGGTTCACTTCATACAGGTCAGTTAATTCTTGTTCTTTCTATCTAGGTGATGATAGATGTTGCAATATTATTTGCATTAGTGAAGTCAGAATTAATATGTATGATGGTACTGTTAGAACATTATGTGATATTAGGCATAGACCTGCTGCATCAGCTGTCACGGGGCGGGCTTATTCCATGAAAACAAGAGAGGACCAAGATGCTCCTGAAGTCATAACCCGTATTTTCTCACTTTATGATTCTGATATTCATGCACTTATTGATCCTAGATTCACTTATTCATATGTTTCCTTTGAGAGTATGAGTAGGGGTGGGTCTAAAGTGCATCAACTAGAATATGATATTTGTATAACTAGTCCATTAGGGCACAGTGTGTGTGTGAATAAAATATTCCCTGACTGTCCCATCTTGATACAAGGAAAATAATTTTTAGCCGATCTTATCGAGTTGCTTAATTTTCTAGAATTTGATATTATTTTGGGCATGGACTGGTTGTCTAATCATTATGCATTGGTGAATTGCGGGGCTAAAATTGTGACTCTTAGTGATGAAGATGGTAATAAGGTAACAGTTGCAGGTATTCCAACACAACCTTTGACCAATGTAATATCTATCATTCAACCTAGATGTCTAGGAAAGGGATGTGAAGTATTTTTGGCCCTAGTTCTTGATTTGAAGAGGGATACGGTTAAGCTTCAAGACATACCACTGTAAACGGATTTTCTGATGTGTTTCCTGAAGACTTACCTGGTCTTCTCCCCGAGAGGGTTATGAAATTATCTATTGAGGTTTTGCCTGGCATAGTATCCAGTTCAAGAGCCCCCTACAAGATGGCTCCAAAAGAATTGAAAGAGTTGAAGGTGCAGTTGCAAAAACTGCTTGACAAGGGTTTTATCATGCCCAATGTATCGCCATAGGGTTCGTCGGTCTTATTTATTAAGAAAAAGGATGGTTATATGAGGATGTGCATTGATTATCGACAGTCAAATAAAGTGACAATGAAAAATAAGTATTTGTTCCCTCGAATTAAGGATTTGTTCGATTAGTTGAAATGAGCAGGAGTATTTTCAAGGATTGACTTAAGATCGGATTACCAACTCCGAGTTAGGGACATAGATGTTCCAAAGATGGCATTTAGGACTAGATATGAACATTATGAGTTTTTATTAATGCCATTTGGGTTAACGAACGCGTCGGCCGCATTTATGGATTTGATGAATAGGGCATTTAGACTATATTTAGATCAGTTCGCGGTGATTTTTATTGATGACATATTGGTCTATTCTAGAAATGAAGAAGAGTATGCTGAGCATTTAAAAATTATGCTACATACCTTAAGGGAGAATCGATTGTTTGCTAAATTGAGCAAGTGTGAGTTCTGGTTAATAGAGATTTCCTTCCTTGGCCATATAGTATCTTCGAAAGGTATTAGAGTTGACCCAGCAAAAATTGAGGCTATTGTCAATTTGAGATCACCTCGAAGTGTACCTGAGTTAAGAAGTTTCTTGGGATTGGCTGGTTACTATCATCGCTTTGTAAAAGGGTTTTCAGTTATGGCATCTCCACTTAATAAGTTGTTAAGGAAGAATGTTAAATTTGAATGGACTGTCTGATGTGAGATAAGTTTTGATTAGATAAAGAGTATGCTAACAAAAGCTCCGATCTTGACACAACTGGTATTTGGAAAGGAGTATGCCATGTATAGTGATGCCTCTTGAGTTAGGTTGGGTTATGTTTTAATGCAAGATGCTAGAGTGGTGGCTTATGCATCTCGCTAACTTAAACCGCATGAACAAACTTATCCAACACATGATTTAGAGTTAGCAGCAGTAGTTTTCTCCTTAAAGATTTGGCAGCACTATTTATACGGTGAAAGATGTAGAATATACACATATCATAAAAGCCTTAAGTATCTACTAACTCAAAAGAAACTTAACTTGAGATAGCAAAAATGGCTTGAACTGTTTAAGGACTATGATTGTATAGTAGACTATCATCCGGATAAGGCTAATATGGTAGTGGATGCCTTGAGCAGAAGAATGATGGCATCTATGGTGTTACAACGGGGTAGATGGAGGTTTGCTTCAGATGGTGCTCTAGTTGCCCAATTAAGAGCTAAGCCTTGTGTAAGGCAGGCATTGATAGATCCACAGAAATATGATAAGAAGTTATAGGGAGTTATGCAATCTCTGCATGAGGGGGGAGCAATCTAGGTACTCAATCAAAGAAAATGGAAGTTTGTACTTTAAGGATAGATTATGTATTCCAGATGACAAAGAATTAAAAAGAACCTTATTGCATAAAGCTCACAATATAGTATTCACTATACATCCTGGGGGTAATAAGATGTATCAGAATCTTAAACGATGTTACTAGTGGTCGGGTATGAAGAAGGATATGATCGATTATGTCTCTAAGTGCTTAACTTGGCAGCAAGTAAAAGCCGAGCATCAACTTCCTTCTAGATTGTTGAATCTCATTCTAATTTCTCAATGGAAGTAGAAAGATATTACTATGGATTTTATAACCGGACTACCTTCTACACAGAGAAAACACAATGTAGTTCGGGTAATTGTTGATAAGTTAACTAAGTCAGCTCATTTCTTACCGGTTAGAATGGATTATTCCATGGATCAATTGGCAGATTTTTATGTAAATGAGATCGTTCGACTTAATGGGATTCCAGTATCTATAATATCATATCAAGATCCTAGATTCACCTCAAAATTCTGGCAGAGGTTACAGAAGTCCTTAGGAACACAGTTAAAGTTCACTACAACTTTTCATCTTCAGATGGATGGACAATCAGAAAGGGTTATACAAGTCTTAAAAGATATGCTCAGGGGTGTGTTTTGAATTTTTCGGGTAGTTGGGACAAATACCTAGCCTTGATAGAGTTTGCATATAATAACTGTTATCAGACTAGTTTGGGTATGGCTTTATACGAAGCCTTATATGGTCAAAGTTGCAAGACCCCGGTATGTTGGACTGAGTTAACTGAACACAAGATAATTAGGCCAGATCTAGTTAGAGATATCGAAGAAAAAGTTTAAGTTATTAAGCAGAGATTGAAAGAAGCAAGTGACATGCAAAGATCTTATGCAGATTTGAAAAGAAAGGATATCGAGTATCAAGTTGGGGATAAGGTATTTCTTAAAGTGTCACCCTGGAGGAAAGTTTTGAGTTTTGGAAAGAAAGATAAATTAAGTCCAAGATTCATTGATCCTTATGAAATTTTGCAAAGGGTTGGACCAATGGCATACAGATTAGCACTTCTTATGGAATTATCAAAGTTGCATGACGTATTTCATGTTTCTATGCTTTGAAGGTATCATTTAGATGAATCATATATACTGCAAGTGCAAGACATTCAAGTTCAGATGGATTTTACCTATAATGAAGAGCCTAAAGAGATTCTGGCTAGAAAAATCAGGCAATTAAGGAATAAGCAGGTTCCTCTTGTCAAGTTACTTTGGCAACATCATAACATTCAAGTATAAATTTCGAGGATGAAATTCTTTTAAGAGGAGAATAATTGTGAGGGCCTAATCTTGACCCTAGTAGGAAATATGTTTAATTACTTGATACTGTGTATACAATTAATGTTTTTATGGTTATAGCCACATTGGAATAAAGCTTTTTGAAGGATAATATGGTAATTTCAGTGAAATTTATGAATAAAAGGGTTAATTGACTGATAAAAGTAATATTGGGATAAGATTTGGGATTTAAGAGTTATTTTGGGGTCAATTTATAAATTAATAGTGGAGGGGTTATTTTTTTGAGAGAGAGATATTGAGAAAGGGATAAAAGTGGTAATTTGATGGTTTCCTCATGTGATTCCAGTGATAAATATCACTATATATTTAAAGGAAGACAATCTCTCTCTCTCTGGATTTAGGGTTTTGGTAAGAGGAATTTCTCCCTTCTATCCCTTCTGTTAATGAAAGATTTCATGAAAGTAAGAAGAAAAATTTAGTTTTTTATGTGGTTTGTTATAGCAGAGACCAACAAGGACAAAGGCAAAGGGATCTTGAAGGAGTGAGAAAGTTATGGTGTTTAGGTATGGGAGTACTGTTGGTTTTGTTGTGTATAAGGTTGTCTGTAGATCGATCTATAGAAATTAGGGTTATATTAACTGGATTTCTTTAATCAGTGAAATTCTTAACTTAGGGTTAAGCTATTTAAGTAGTGATGAGCTTTAAGGTGAGTTTTGAAAGATTGTTTGGCTTATTGAGCATTTTATTTAATTTGATCTGAATCAAATCCTGTTGTTCGTGTTGGTCAAGGCCACGCAAGGCAAGAATCCTTGTGGCGTGCGACCAAGCAAGGCTTTTAGCCTTATGTTGCATAGCCACACAAGGCAAGAAGCCTTATGGCATGCGTCCAAGGAAGGCTTCCAGCCTTGTGTTGGAAGGCCAAGCAAGGAAAGAAGCCTTGTGGCACGCAGCCACACAAGGCTTCCAACCTTGTGGTGCGCGGCCATGCAGGGTTTCTTCCCTATAATGCATGGCCAAGTGCCACCTCCCTGTGTTTCACTTCACTGTTTTATACACTCATCCGGACCTTCTAACAAAATACTTCCACACTAATTTTGAATAAGCCAACACTCTTTATAAAGATAATTTATCCTCTAATGCAACCTAATTGGCACACTAAATGAGTATTTTTGTTAAAGATAAAATGTGACTGTTTTATGTTATAAGTGATCAAGGTAAGTTTATTAAGTAGTGTTAATTGCAACTTATTTGATTTATGATCATAATGATATTAATGGCATGATTGCATTAGATTGCTATGAATATATGTATGTTTATGCAAAGTGTGATGACATTTGTTCTTAAATGAGTTTGAATATACTGTATATGAGGTATAAGTCGAGGTAACAAATGTTAATGTCATCATATGAATATGATTTGTGAATTCGTATATGAATTGTGGCTTGAGCAAATATTGTAATGTGTAAGGAGGAACTAGATGAAGCAAATATTCTTAAAAAGTGGTTAAGCGTACGGGTCTTAGTTCAGTTGTGGATTAGATAGGCATGCCTAGAGGAATATAATTGCAGCTGCCATAGTTGACCCTGTTTGGGTCCATTGTTTGTTCCTTTGATGGAACTATAGTTCGGCCCTTTGGGTTCATTGTTTGATATCTTCGGATATCCATTGTTTAATACTTTTGGGTATCCATTGCTCCCGTTATCCATCCTTTGAACTAACACTTAGGCAGGCTATTAAAATTTAATAGATGTGTTAGAAACAAGAAATGAATATATCGTTTTCATCATTCATATAATGTAAGCATATTGAATAACTTATTACAATATTTTATCTTCGTTTCCTTTTTGGCTATAAATCGTTAGTATGATATGAAAGCATGATATAATTATGTTGATATTCTTATTGCAATGCTTGTGTGTGAAGATGGTTACCTTCGATTGCTTAAATTGGTCGACCATGTTACCTTTTTATATATTATCTCCCCCCTAAGCTTTATAGCTTAGCATGAGCTGTTTTATGTCCGTGTAGGTTTGACCGAAGGTCGCTCTGGAACTTAATTCTGCATCAGTTGGCCAACAAGAGTCGGTCCAGGCTTTTAGATGTAGGATATTTTTGTGGATAATTTTTTTTTTGTCTAGCCTTATATTTTGTCGTGATTTAATTCTGGAATTGTAATATGGAGAACTGTAAAAATTTACTTAATTACCTTTGCTTGCATGTTCATCTAGATTGTGGGTGGCTAGAATGTGATTGCCATAATATGACTATTTTTGCATGACATTTCAGGTTAATTTATGGGATATGCATGCACCATATATATATATATATATATATATTATTAGGCTTTGTACCCTTGTTAAGAGTGTTGCGATGGAACCAAATATAATCATGATTAAGGTAGCATCTAAATTATATATATGATGATTATGTTGATGAATCATTTGTGTGAATTATGTTTGTTGAAGGCATGATAGCATGACATGATATGATAAGGAATGATAGATGTTTTTAGATAGAACATGGTATTAGGGTGTCACACCTCCTATCCATAAACCGATTATTCTTCACATTCAAGACTATCTAAGTTATGACTGGCAATTGAAGATCCGACATGTTTATAGAGAATGCAATGCTGCTGCTGATTTTCTAGCAAACTAGACGTACGAGCAAGATGGACGGGTTGTTTGGCACTCTTCCTGTCCTAATGGTTTGGGTAATATTTTGAAGGCGGACATTATGAGCATTTCGTCTTCCAGATTGATTTTTATGTAATAGTTTTTATTTTTATTTCTTCTTCTTCTTGAAAAAAAAATAAAAAAAAAAGCAAGGTTACGCTGTACTCCATTTTTGTTAAACTATTAGATGGTTATATTATACGATCCAATGGTTATAAGAAGGGCTGTATGGTTCTCTTCTCCTTGAAGACCTCATTGCCAGAAATTATATAAAGTGAAAAGAAGCCATGTCATCATTATTGATAAATACATAATTATAATTTTCTCTTACATCCATGGTAATTAAGCTATAATTTCTCTACAATTCATAACAAAATTTAGAATTATGATTAACAAGATCTCCTGATTTAGCTAATACATGAGAAATGTAATACCTAGCAGAGAAGACAGCTCTGCAACACCGTCTCCCAAGACATGAAAATTATATATGTTGGTTGATTCCTTTTCCCCCATGCCTAAATCTGGATGGCATATATTATAATAAATCAGGAAATTAATTAAATTCACTTAATTAAAATTATTTACAAATATTAATCAACGTATAAACATACAAATTATCTGAATTTTTTAACTTGAGAAAAATTACTCAATTATTCTATCCATGTGGGAATATCATAGCACTGATTTAAATTTAGATTTTCCTGAATTAATTTTATCATACTAGCAACCCAAATTCACTGTGCGAATGGCACTTGTGGCAAGGAAGAACTGGATGATTATTTTTGAGCGCATCAAAGCTGATGCTGTACCTGAATTGCACATGCTATATACCAACACGAAATCAAGATTTAAATTGAACCCATCAATTAATTTTATTCAATAATTAAAAGAGTCAACAAAGGGTCTCGAGCCCCTCTGATTTTGGTTCCTCCATGAAACTTCCTCAATGTGGAGTAGGTGACAAAAACTGAATCCCACTGCACCCTAATTAACTGTACCCTTAATTAGATTATTGTTAAACTCTCACTAATCTCATTTTAAATTTGGGTTGGCTTTGTAATTAAGGACCATAAAACGTGCAAGTAGCATTATGGGTGACCTAAAAACGGCTTATCTAATTAACAGGTAAATAGTCCTATCCTATAATTGTCACAATTTCTCATTTAATTAATTCTCGGCATTTTTTTCAGATCAATACATATATTTTACCTTTTGCTTGAAAAAAAATATATTTTATACTAGTAATTTTGTTTTTTCTTGAACACTTTAATTGACGAAACACTGTCTTTAATTACCATATTTTACTTTAGTATTTGATTTTTATATCAGTACGAAAGTTACTAATACAGATTCTAAATTTCCAATATATAGGTACTTTTGGAGCCAAATAAGAAAGCATAAAGAGTTGTTCATACTAGAAAAGAATAGAAAGATAATTACAAAATAAAAAGTGGTAAAAATAGACCATTACAATTTACAAAGAGAAGATATATTAATTAGGCATAAAAAAAGAAATATTTAATAAGGGCCATAGATTTATAAAGGGACATCATTGTTCCCTTGCATGTGGCCTATGCTTTCTCTCTCTTGCTCTCTGTAGTTTTTGCTCTTCTTCTTCTTCTTCACCTTTGGTCACTGCTCCATAAATCCTCCAAATCCTCTCCTACCTTTTCTCCCAAAACAGTTGACTTTTTTATTCATTTTTCTACAAACAAAACCTAACCCATTAACGACGTCTTGATTTTATTTCATGCCTGATCCTCAAAGACCAAACATGTCTTCTTCTTTTTCTTCTTCTTCTACTGTTTGGTTGTCTTCTTACGCGAAACTTCAATTCTTTAGCCGTATAAGAAGGTTCTTGCAATCCAAAACTTCAAATAAGAACAAGCCAAGAACCAAAGTTGTTGTTGATAATGATAATGAAGAAGTAAAAGCAGCCATGGATGAAGAAGATTTTTCTTCTGGTGTTATGCTACAAAGATCGGTGAAGAAACTTCACTTTGGAAACTGGGAAGAGAAGGAGATGGCGGCCATGCAAATTGGAAGATTAGCTAAAGAAGATGTTAAGACAAGAAAGTTAATGGCTGAACTTGGTGTTATTCCGGCCCTAGTAGGTATGGTCTCCTCGGATGTGGATCGCCGGCGGCGAGTCGCCGTTAAGGCTTTAATTGAACTTGCCAGTGGAACTCTCACGTAAGTTCTTCAATCTTAGTTATGGTTTTTAATTATTAATTTATAATATATATACTTTAAATCATATTTTTTTATCATTTAATTTATTTTCTTCAAATTCATTTTCACTTTTCTTGGTTTTAATTTGTCAGACTTCTTATAATTTTAGTTAATTTTTTGAGCAACAATTTTTAGGTCAAAATGTGGAGATAGAATGACCACATACCATTTATATTTTAATTTAATGAGGAAATTCAAAATTATTATAGGTCAATAAGAAGTTAGGCAGCCATATCTCAATTTTATAATCTTAATTCAATGGTTTTAGAGCAAAATTTTGATACAATTGTAAGTATTTAATTCATTAAGATTTTTCCATATCTCTAAACAATTTTCCATTGAGAAATTGATTAATTTTACTGCTTCAATTTGACTTTGAGGGAATAAAGAAGGCAGAGTAGAGAGGGTGTCCACATGGTAGTTGGGCTTCCAGGATTTTGGAGTCTAGACCCATATTTGCAATTATTCCTTTAGGTTTTTTAAGGGACATTGTTCAATCATAAAAAGCTTCTTATTATAAGGCCCTTATCCTTATTGCTAAAGATTCCACTATATATGTTTCTGCTGCATCAAGGACCTTCTACCTTTACATGCCCTTTATAGATATCTTAGTCCATGCACATGGGGAGATATATAATTTGGTAAATTAGATTTACAGTACACAGTAAGTAAACTATTAACACTAAAATTAGAGACTAAATTTATAATTAAAATACTTATTAATATGTATATAAATAATGTTAATATTTTGATATAATTTTCATGTATCGATCTAGTAGTACTAATAAGAGATTTCCATGCCATTGTGATTGTCCTTAATTTCAATTCCTAGCAGAAAGAAGGAAAAAACAAGAATTACTCCATAGTGGAATGGCCATTATTGTTCAAGTGGGGTAATAGACTTTAGTGCAGTAGGAATCTAATGTAGTGTCAGAGTATTTTTGGAAGTTTATAATGGTTCGTTTTGCATGAAATTTATTCTCCATCTTAGATCATGAAACAGCAAAGATAAATCATAGTAATATTTTACTAATTAAGAATTACCCATTAATTAATTTTATTGAAACTAGTTTAGAATAATAGGGATGAATTAAGAGACAGCAAAGAATGCTTACTTACCCCAATTTTTTGGTGGTGGAGGAAGGGAAGAAGGGACAATGATGTTAATGAATCCGACATTATTGTCTTTTTAAGTAAAAATAATTAGATTAATGACAACTAATGAGATTTTGTATAATCCGAGATTCCCTATATTAATTATATGATCCTCAACCAATAATCTAACTCATTTCTTCACCTTCCCCTCTTCAAGATCTAAATCTTGGAATCCCATTGACTTTCTTTTCCTCCGATTAATTTTTTTTATTAACTTTGGTTGCATAATGTTTAATCATTTTTATTGGTATACCTAATTAATCTACCACCTTACTACTCCTGCAATAATCCACGCCTTTTTGGTTATTTATATTTATATTGTAAAAATTAAACCCTCTAATTTTGTTTAAAGAAACTAAGTCATTTTTTTTTTTAATTCTATGGAATTTTAATCCTTTAATTTGAAGGGCTTAATTATCTGAATAAATATTTGTTTTAAGAGTCCTTAATTTAATAATTTTCTTGCTATTGGTTCATCGTTCATGAATAAGGCACTGATGGTAGAAGCAGGAATATTCTCAAAACTACCAAAGAACACAGAGATTGCAGAAGAATCAACAAGGCATCGATTTGCAGAATTAATTTTATCATTATCTTCCTTGGCAAATACTCAATTATTCCTACTTACATACTCAGAAATTCTGCCATTTCTGATTGGCACTCTTGAATCAAACTCAAGCCTTGAAGCCAAAGAATCATGCTTAGGGACAGTGTACAATATCTCCTCAGTGTTGGAAAATGCAGGATCCCTGGTCTCCAATGGTGTAGTTCAAATTCTACTCAGCCTTATATCAGTAAAAGAAGTATCAGAAAAAGCTCTTGCCACATTAGGCCACTTGGTAGTTACAATAATGGGGAAGAAAGCAATGGAAAATAATCCAGTTGTCCCAGAAAGTTTGATAGAGATATTAACGTGGGAAGATAAGCCTACATGCCAAGAATTATCAGCTTATATACTGATGATTATAGCTTATCAGAGCTCATCGTAGCGCGAAAAAATGGCAAAATCTGGGATTGTGCCTGTTCTTCTTGAGCTTGCATTGCTAGGTAGTCCATTAGCTCAAAAGAGAGCTTTGAAACTACTACAATGGTTTAAAGATGAGAGGGAAACAAGAATGGGCCCACATTCTGGCCCACAAACAGGAAGAATAGCAACGGGGTCACCTGTAAGTCCAAGAGAAAGTGAAGAAGGGAAGAAGATGATGAAGAATTTGGTGAAACAAAGTTTGTATAAGAATATGGAGATGATCACAAGAAGAGCTAATAATGGTTCAGGGGAATCTTCTTTTAAGCTTAAGTCCTTGGTTATTAGTACAAGTTCTAAAAGCTTGCCTTATTGATTCATTAATGGCTATCAACCGCTTAGATTTTATCCAATGATCAACACTAAATCAAATGGTGCAGCAGATTTAGAATGTCCTTCAGATAAATATAATGATACATAGGAAAAATTTGAGCAAAATTTTAAGTTGTTTTAGGGTTTGGCATTCTTGTATTCTAAGGAATGGGCATCTTGGGATGGATTATGGTATATTTGTTGATGTAGTTTGTTATAGGAAAGAAATGAAGTGGAATGCATTTCTTGTGCAGCATTGCTCAATTGTACATTTTGACTATAATAAACGGGCAAAAGAAATCAAACTTCCTAATTATGTCCTATTTTTATATATATATATATATATATATATATATATATATATATATATATATATATATATATATATATATTCCTTTTCTTTATCTGTCTTTAAACATATCTAACTCGATATATGTATGCTCTTCAAATGAAAAAAAAAAAAAGTCATACATGCTTAGTTATTAATTATTGTATCACTATGGAAAGAAGGATTTATAGAAAACGGAATGTTTGATCCCACACAACATAGTTTCAACTTTCAAGAAGCAAGCAAGCACTTGATATAAAATTTTATATTTGCTTATTTGCAGCCCCATTATTTTTAGTATTAAATTTAAGCCATTTATATAATAATGAAGACAATTTTAATTCTAAAACATACTTAAAATAAATAGATATAATTTTTAGTATTTTAACGGTTAATTTAATCTAAATATATACCATTTTTAATATTTTAAATCCTCTCCCTTGCCAAAAAGTAACAAAAACTTTGATCATCCCGGGCCGCTGCTCAAATCAGATGGGCCCTGACTCAAATTCTCTCACCATAAAGTTGAATTGGGCCCAAGCTGATGTTAAGGGCTTTTAGAAGGAGAGAAAGGGAATGAGCTTGGACATTGCGGATTTAGGCTATAAATAAAAACACAAACGTGAAATTCTAGCATCTCCCTTATCCTCAGATCCTTTGCCTAGGTTACTCCTCTTTTTTTTTCTCTGCTCTCTGTTGCAATGGACTTCAATAAGAAGCGCAAAGCCGACGAAAACGGCACAGCAATTGCCACCACTCCGTTACCCGCCGTTTCTTCTATAACCACCGCCTTATCCCCAGATGACATCCGCAAATTAATCGAACCTTTCACAAAGGAACAGCTTCTTGATATCCTCCAAACCGCCGCCACCCGTCATTCCGATGTCCTCGACTCCGTCAGAACCGTTGCCGACGGAGACATCTCCCTTCGGAAGCTCTTCATTCGTGGTCTTTCCTCCGAGACCACTAGCGAAACTATCCGCTCTTTGTTTTCTTCTTACGGTGAGCTCGAGGAGGCGATTGTAATCTTCGATAAGAACACAGGTAAATCTAAGGGTTTTGGGTTTATTACTTTTAAGCATGTGGATGGTGCTCTGATTGCTTTAAAGGAACCAAGTAAGAAAATTGATGGGAGAATGACTGTTACCCAGTTGGCCTCTGCTGGTTTAGCTAACTCTGGAGGTAGTGGTACTGATGTTTCTTTGAGGAAAATTTATGTTGGGAATGTTCCTTATGATATTCCATCTGAGAGATTGTTAGGGTTTTTCTTGAGTTATGGTGAAGTTGAAGAGGGACCGCTAGGGTTTGATAAGGCTACGGGTAAATCAAAGGGCTTTGCGTTTATAATTTACAAGAATGAAGAGGGTGCTAAGGCTGCTATTGCGGATCCTGTGAAGATCATTGATGGGCATCAAGTTGTTTGCAAAATGGCTGCTGATAACAAGAAGGTCAAGACTCAAGGTGGGGTGCCTGGTGATAATGTTCCGCCACAGCCCCAGGCGCCTCCACCTCCACAGCCACAATCTTCTATGCCTGGATCTCAGTATGGTGTTCCGGGCAATATGCCACCCTATGGAGGGTTTTCTGGAATGGGTGGTAGTGGATATGGAATGAATTCTTCAATGCCGGGTTCTGTTGGCGGTGGAGGCTACGGTGGTCCTTATGGGGTTTCACAGTATGGAGCATCAAATTCTGGTGAGTTTGGAGGGTTAAACAATGCTGCGAATTCAATGTATAGGATGCCTCCAAGCTCCGCTGGGATGGGTTCTGGGGGATATCCAGATGGTGGACCTTATGGATTGTCTCAGCAGCATCAGCCTTCGACTATGCCTCCTAGAGTTCCACCTGGAGGAATGTATCAAGGCATGCCGCCATATTACTGAGGTAATTATTGTTCTTTTACCTTTCTTGTTATTTTGGTAACCTTAAATTGGCAACATCAGAATATTTTTCTTGCTATGTTGCCTGTGTCGCTGTTTGCTTTCTTGCGGGCTGTGTGTCAGTGAAGTTTCTTATCTACAATGCTTATGTCCTGGGATTTTCACTTTCTGGGTTTGATTTTGTTGTTCTCCAGTCATGTATTTCTTAGCCGAAGGCCTCCCTTTTTGGAAGTATGTCGTTTTATCCTAAAATTTATGATCTTTCTCCTAGTGGGTTTTTTCTGTGTGGATTTGTTCTAAACTTGGTTGGTTATGTGTATCCTTCGGGCGAGAGACTTTTGTGTTTCCTTTTTTTTTTTTAATTTTTTTTTTCACTGATGCTTTGTCTGCTAACCATCTGCTTCTTGTCTTATAGGAAATCTTGGGGGTTCTTATGTTACATTCATGGTTTTCTGCTGTCTTTCCACATAATCTTCTTCTTGCTCTATCATGTTGGTTTATGTTTTGCTGCACAGTTAGCTGATGCATCTTTGAATTTTAGCTATCACTAATTTGGTTGCTCAAGCTTTATTGACATGTTTTTGTATTTTTCCTAGTGGTTCTTAGGCTTTTTTTTTTTTTTTTATTCAGTTTGTCATCTTAAGTGTTGGCTATGCCAAAGCTATTTTATTCTTTATTTGCTGCTTAATCTTGCTGATTCACTTGGTTTGTTGAACATGGACGTGTCTACTGTTAGCTTTTTGCAGTTTGAAGTCATATACTAGGATTAGAGTATGGCATCGGGTTTTGGTTTTGACCATTCTCTGTGTTTTCCAGAACTAAACTTTGAAACATTATTTTGGGAGAAGTTGTTCTAGTTTCCTTTGCATCATCAACAATTATTTTTATGCATTGATCTATTTTTTATTGGGATAGGATGGCTATATGCAGTACATATTTCCTTAGTGATGTAGAGTTGTCAAATTTTAATTTTTAATTTTTGTTGCATTTCAAAATTATAAAACTTAATGATTTTTGATAGCCAAACATTTTGAGGACTTGTTTGAGTTCTGATTTAAAGCTTTCAGTGCTGTATTGGTTGCTTTACGGCTTTATTTACAGTGTTTCTCTTTTACATGTTTTGCATTGAATACTGGTTTGTGATCTGATGGATGTTTGATTCAGGTGTTTGAGAGCTTCTTGGGCACACATGCTTTAAATGGTTGTCGTGATTTGGTGAATGCAGACAATGAAATCTTTGGTTTAATTGTGTGGACTGCTGTGCTTTAGTTGCTGCTTCACTTCATCTGCTTCCATTTATGGTTGGATTATGGATGCCGCTTAAATTTTATAGAAATAGTTTAGACTCTAGGTCATTACTTTTTCTGAAGGATTGTAGAACTCTTGTTGTGATCTGGAATATGTTTTGCTGATAGTTTGTAGGAATCCTTCTTTCCTGCTTATTACAATGTGTTTGGTGCTGTTAATGCAGCCACGGGCTAATATTTGATATTTTGAGAATGTTTCTCTGGCTTTTCTTATTATATGCAAAAGTAATATTCAACTGGTGCGGTAGTGTAATTGATTCATTTTTATTGGTGCTCAATATTATCTCTGCAAATGTGAAGGGATGCACGGCAATTTGGCATATGTTGCATGTTATGTCGAGAGACTTGGCCTTCAATTACAATCTGCTCTCCTCCATACCTTCTTCCCCTCTTCTCTTACAAATGAATAAGGCTTCTGATTTTTTTATTTCCCTTTCCTAGAATTTACATGTTCATCAGTGTTATTGATGCATTGAATGTATTAAACTTTTATTCTTATACGGGTAAAAATCATCTTCATCCAAAACAGACCTTTTCATTCAGATGTTTTAATTTGAGTTCAATTTCACTTTTTGGAATTGGTAATTGCTGGAAAATGTGTTGTTAAATGCTTCTATCAATCATGAGCCATGAAAGCAATATGCCATTCTTATTCCTTCTTATTCAAGTGAGGAATAAGAAAGCATAGAACCTTCTTCAGATTGATTCCCCCTATATAATTGCTCTTTCTTTCCTGCTGCTATGGATTAATCTTCGGGGCAAGTGGTCTTATTGTAGTTAAAACAGTGGCATTACCTTTCATTCTTTTAAGCTTACTTATCCCAGATACTTGTTAAACAGGAGTATGGCGCACTTCAGTGATTGTTGAACTAGTTTGTAGTCACTAATGGTGGTTGTTTTACATTATAATAATTTCAAACAAAATGATCTGAGCTTATGGTTGTGGTTTATGTGAACATTTCATTTCCATACACTGTCTGTTTTTATTAGGGACATGCCTTGTTCCTTGCACGTTTTGTGTGTTAAATATCTATTTGATTTCTTGCCACTATTTTATGTTAATTAACATTTAATAATTCTTTCTTTAAGAAAGAAAAGAAAACAAAACATTTGATAAATCTTAAACTCAAAAGTCTGTATTGGATTGAACTTTTGATTCGGTATCCATTTGTATTGTGCCATCAACTTGAAGCTTATCTAAGCTCGAGGTGATTTATATTTCTTTGAGCTCTTGCGCTAGTTTTGTACCTACATATGAATCTGCTTCAAATGAAAATCTTAAAACCTATAACCAGAGGGCTTGATATGATCATGCAGGGTGGTAGCAACCTTTTTGGATCCAATAGACTTCTTCCCAGTTTTTGCACAATTGCTGTGTTGCATCTTTTAAGTTCCGCCCTTCTTTTTATCTTCTATCAAACATAATATTGTTCGATTATGTTATTCCTACCATAGAAATAGATAATAATATATGCAGACAAAATTTGTGGTGTTTCCATTTGTAGAATGGCTGTTAATCAAGTGCAAAAGTTTGCAGTTTAAGTAGAAATCGAGGGTGAAATGTGGTTATACTGTTTGTTATAATCTACATTCCCAACTTTCACATGAGGTACATATCTGAGTTCAAAGTGCAATGTTTTTTTCAGTCCGATTGTGCAATAGAATTCAATGCTTTTGGCTCACGGGATCTGGGCACCTAATGCTTTAAATAAATGGGGTGGTGTCAATATGGGAAGTTTTGATCACATGAATGGCGTTGAGATTTGTTATCAATTGTTTGCCAAAAAGAGATTCTGTTATCAATTCTGTTGCTTGCTTTGATAACGTGATTTGGGGGCCTTTTGCTTAAGGTATAGATTCTGTTCCCCATGTGGGCAGGGTGAAATTCGATTGAGTGGCTGTCAGAAAATATTTTGGAAGTATACGAGTGTGTCCTGTGATTAAGGTTTGGTGTAGCCTTGAATTATTGGTGTGCTGCCAAGATTGGGTGACAACTTGTTGATTCCTTGGCTGTCTTTTTCTTTGATGTTTGTGAAGTTGATAAATTGTGGTGGTGGTTGATCCCACCACATATATGGCCTTTTGAACTTCGATATGCTTAAGATGGGGATGATGGCAAGGAGCACAATTTGAGCCAATCAACTATGGCTCACACACTTGATTTGAAGACCAAGAATTAGAAAAAGAGTATAGGGATATAATGGAAAAATGGATATGATATTTAGGAGAACAAAGGACCTTTTGGGGCCAGGGTAGAGATTGAATTTGATTTGTAAATGTTCGAGCCCAAGGATTTTTACTGTTTGAGGTGACGTGTAATAATTGGTACATGATGATTATTAATAATACTTGCTATGTTAAATAAATTTCAAGTCTCAATTTGGCACCGAGTTTGTTTTGCTCACGGTTGATGAATGTTTAGCACGATTTTGCTGGCCTTGTTTTTTTATGCAAATGTTTTAAGTTCCTTTTTAGGGTAGAACTGTTTTGGCCTTGCATATTTATACATTTATTGTACATGTTGATATAAAAAGAGAAAGAAAATTCAAAATTTCGAAATATTTGTTAGTTTTCGCAAGTGTTCAACAACTGGCCTTGCTTTGTTCAAATATTTATAACAATAAATTTTAAAAAGAATTTCAAGATACTAATATTTATAAATGAAGTGCATATTAATGGAGCAGTTGTGTTTTAAAAAAAAGAATGTAAATATTATAATGTATGGATTATAGTTGACATGATTCTAATGAAAATATAATAATGTATAAATTATAGTTCATATTGTGGCAGAATCATAGATTCGTTTTCTACTGTTTAGGTTCATTGTTATCATATATATTTTTTAAAATCAATAATTGAGTATCTAACATAGAAAAACGATTTGTACCGGCCGGCAATACTAAAAAGTTTCGAGGAATATTACAGTAGAATTTAGGAGTTACTGGATTGGTTGATACCCCGGGACAAGCTTTTCTCTGCAATAAATTAATCCGATTGCACCAAATGTCCCCGCCGGCCATGCACAGCTGATCATACCCCAGTATTTAATGTTAGCCAAAAAAAAAAAAAACAATGCTAGATTTATATAAAAGAATTCAACAGAACAAACGTACCCCACGGGTTCAAAATGGCGGTTTTCTTTCCTTTTGTTTGTTTTTTTTTTTAAAGAATCATGCTTGGAGTTTCGAAGCAAACTTGTCAATTAGGTAGATAGAGGAGGATGTCGAGGGCAGCAACAAGGTCACCTGCGTCAGAGTTGGAATCACTAAAGTGGAAAACTACTGGATAATTAGAATCAACTGATTTTGTAATAGATGGGAGGATATGTAATACTAGGGAGAGAATTACGACTGTAATCTTAGCATCCATAGCTAATTTTGTACAACAAATCCCAACTCACTAGGGCATGAAATGATGAAATGCAATTTTTATGCGCATAGTCAGTGTCTTGCTTTCTTTAAGTCTCCTCTCTACTCCAAATAGTTTTCTTGTGTGCACGCACAAGACTACCACAGCTAATGTTGTCGAACTACAACACTCAGCAATCAGCATCTGAAATGGTTTGCTGGTTCAATTGGCACAAAGCTCAGGTAACGGACTGCTAAAACACAACACAGCAAAAAATTTAGTAAACTTTGTTGTATCTTCTCCCTAGGCTTGAATGGCGACCTTTTGTAGTTGTGAAGGCAGTGAGAGTAACCCAATCCATGGGATGAAGAATCTTAGAATGTCTGAAACCTTTTGCACTATAATTGCATTTTCTCCCGTCTGCTTGTGCTCTGCATTAGCAGCTGCTAATCTGGCCTTAAGAGCCTTGTTCTAACTTTTAAGCTGCAAAAGCCATCCAAAAGTTGGCCTTAAGACCTCTTTCTTGAATATGAACTATTTTTAGATGTGAAGTAATTTCTGAAATTGCCAATTATGAACTTTTTGCTAAACCCGGCACGTTGCATAGGCCAAATATTTGTTTTATATTGCTAGTTTCATCAATTTACATTTCTAATTTGTTCTTCAACTTAGAAGGTGTGGTATAGGCAGCTAGAATTGGAGTACTGGTCCTAGAAATCACTGTCTATTAAAATTGCTGTACGGAAACCAAAATTATTTTTGCTTGCCTCCTCCATAGGAAATAAAAGCTCTTCCACAGCATGCTGCAATGCGGAAATCGTTCGTGCAGTAACATCTTCACACGTTGAATCCAGAAGTCTCCGCATCGTAATGGAGTAAAAGAAACGGCAACAGATTTTGAGTTAAACCTCGAACAATAGGAACGCTTTCTAGGGAAACAAACGGACAAGCGAAACGAAATTCGCACTTCTATTCATGCGAGCGTTTCCATGGGCGGGAATGAGCAGCGTGAAAATGACTCCAGATGGTTAATCGTTATGCTATTTCTTTTTCTTTTTAACAATGTCCGGTTTTCCACTGCGGTAGACCTGTCAATATTCCGGAAACGTTGTGCCCAGTAAAAAATACACTCTTTCTCACAAAATTATCACTTATCACCCAAATACCAATATTAAAATAAACATTAATCTTATTAATATTTATATAAAATTATATTAAACAGATTAAAATATAAATTAATATTTATATAAAATTATATTAAATAAATTAAAATATTTTTTTATTGAATTCATCATAGTAAAATTTATAAAAAATAAAAATATTTATTAAGATATTGCATGATAAATAAAAGTGAAAATGATACATTAAATATAATTTTAAATTTATTAAAATAATATTTTAAGATAATATAATTTTAAAATGACATATAAATTAAAAAAAACAAATAAACAACTGAGTACTAACCTGAATTTATTATTTTTTTTTGTTAAATTATGAACCGTTCTGAACAGGCACTTATGTCATCACACTCGAAGATCTCAGAGCCGGATAGAACTATTAAGACGGTAAAACTTTTTCACTTGAAATTTAATACAACTCTGTTATTAAGATTAAAATTCGAAATAATTGGTTAAAATAGCAGAAATCTCACAGTTCCGAATACGTTAAATAAACAGAAATCTCAGCATCTTGATTACGTGCTCGTGAAATAGAATTTATTAATATTCATACTTATATAATAAAAAGCATATTTTCCCTTATCAGTGGCTTTGACTTCAAACAAATTTGAATAATATTACACAATTTGTATTCCTCCGCGAAATAATTGGGGTTGCATGTTTTCAAACAAATTGTAGATAATTGTATTTGTATTAAACAAATATGAATTGTAGGTATGTGTTCGAATTGGATTCAAACAATCATATCTTTTACCTGCAAAATTCGGAAAGGCTGAAAAAGCAAAACCTTTTCCTTAACGGAATAGACGGGTCAATTTCACCCATGGTCACTGAACTTAGGCCATATTACCCAAAAGTAACTGACTTATTTTTTCTAACATAAATGTCACTGAACTTAGTACCTTTTTTCATAAAAGTCATGTTTACCGGTTTCCGGCGACGATCTTGGCCGGAATGCTGACGTGGCATGCCACGTCAGCAGTCCTTTGCCGGAATGATGACGTGGCACGCCACGTCATCCGCCACGTCAGCAACCCTTGCCGAAATGATGACGTGGCACGCCACGTCATCCGCCACGTCACGTGAAGATGCCACGTCAGCCGCCATGTCACCTGTTGAAATAAACAAATGAGAAAATGACACATGTCAACCCATTTGCCTTAACCAAATCCAAATTGGGTCATCCATCCAAATTGGGTCTTGCTAAGGTAATGGGCCTCCAACCTTATAAACCCATGCCACTCCCTTTCTCTTTCCAATGTGGGATATGGAAAGTTTGAGAACATGATATTTTCATGGTTTTTCTAGCTTTTTTAACCATTGAATCCATCACATTTTATAATTTTTTTTGCTTTAACCATTTCTAATTCTTTCATGGGATGTGTATGTGATGGTTAAAGCCAAAAAAAACCATGAAAATGTGATGGATTCAATGGTTAAAAAAGTAAGAAAAACCATGAAAAAAGAATAATCTTCTCAAACTTTATTTTTTCATGGTTTTTCTTGCTTTCTTAACCATTGAATCCATCACATTTTCATGGTTTTTTTGGCTTTAACCATCACATACACATCCCATGAAAGAATTAGAAATGGTTAAAGCAAAAAAAATTATGAAAATGTGATGGATTCAATGGTTAAAAAAGCTAGAAAAACCATGAAAATATCATGTTCTCAAACTTCCCATATCCCACATTGGAAAGAGAAAGGGAGTGGCATGGGTTTATAAGGTTGGAGGCCCATTACCTTAGCAAGACCCAATTTGGATGGATGACCCAATTTGGATTGGTTAAGGCAAATGGGTTGACATGTGTCATTTTCTCATTTGTTTATTTCAACAGGTGACATGGCGGCTGACGTGGCATCTTCACGTGACGTGGCGGATGACGTGGCGTGCCACGTCATCATTTCGGCAAGGGTTGCTGACGTGGCGGATGACGTGGCGTGTCACGTCATCATTCCGGCAAAGGACTGCTGACGTGGCATGCCACGTCAGCATTCCGGCCAAGATCGTCGCCGGAAACCGGTGAACATGACTTTTATGAAAAAAGGTACTAAGTTCAGTGACATTTATGTTAGAAAAAATAAGTCAGTTACTTTTGGATAATATGGCCTAAGTTCAGTGACCATGGGTGAAATTGACCCTGAAAAATCCTATATTTTTAGTTGAATTTGAATATTTTCTGTTAAATAATAACATAATTCAAGATGGTGATGATTGCATTTAATGAGTAAAGGATGATGGTGATGGTGGGGCTGTGATCGAAAAAGATGGGAGTGGCTGTGAGGTTAGGTTATGAAATAATAAAAAAGAAAATGCCTAGTTGTCTCCGGACTAACTCCACTACCATTTTGAGCTAGGAAAATTAGATTCAAGCAAGGAGATTAAAAGTAGGGGAAAAAAAGCACAAAATAATTAGTTACCATAGCAACATATCAACTACAGGAACCAAACGCACAACAAATATCACCTCTAATCCATTTGCTAACACTTAAAAGAGATCAGAACAAGATCATTTAAAATCAGACTGACACATAAAACCAATATATTAAACCAGGCATAAAAAGTAGAAAAAAAAATACAAATTATAGCTACCTTGGTATTTATCTTTCTCAGAAACAATCCATCGCCCTTCAATTGACTCGTCAAAAGACTCAAAAAAGATCTACATGAGAAAATTACTCAAAGTCATCAAACAAAAAGCATAGAAATATTATATGCCAAAGATTCAGAATAACCCAGGAAATTAATTACCCTATCTCCATCAGAGGCAAAGAGCTGACGAAGGAAGCGAAAACTACTAGAAACAAAAAAGCCAATCTCAGAGAGATGCATTTTGCTTCTCCCATCTTTCCCCATCTCTCTCACGGTCTCTACCAAACTCTAAAAACCCTAAGTGAAACAAAAGAGAAGACGATTGATCTGGATCAGAATCCAATCTATGAAAAGAACTAAGGAAAGAAATGGCGAGATGCATAACACAAAAAAATAGTGAGAGAGAGAGTGTGTGTGCGTATAGAGGGCAAAAAGGCAAGACATGAGAAGAAAAGAGTAGTATTTATACTTAGGGCAAAGTAAAAAATAGCAACGAAATTCATTTTCCATTGCTATTTTAGCAATGAAATTAATTTCGATTGCTATTTTCTCAACTGAAAATTTTAAAGGTTACTTAAATAGCAACTGAATTTAATTTCCGTTGCTATTTTAGCAACGAAAAATATATTTCGTTGCTATTTTAGCAACGAAATTAAATTTTCGTTGCTCTTTTAGTAACCTCGATACGATTCAAGCTTGCTAAAATAGCAACAGAAATTAATTTTTGTTGCTAATTTAGCAACGGAATAGATTTTGGTTACTATTTTCGTAACCAAAAATTTTCAAGTTTACTTAAATAGCAACCGAATTAATTTTCGTTTCTAAAATAGCAACAGAATTTAAATTTTGTTGCTAAAATAGTAACGAAAAAAATTTTCGTTGCTAATTTTCATCCCAATTTTTTCCGCTACCAAATGTCGCCATATTTAGCAACGAAAATTATTTTCCGTTGTTAATTTCCGTTGCTATATTTTGACTCTAAAATTTCTCCCCTTTTTAGCAACAGAATACAACCATTTTGTATTCCGTTGCTAAATCCCTAAAACTTTAACAAAATTTAGCAACGAAATTGATTTTTCGTTGCTAAATAGCAACGAAATTGATATTCCGTTGCTAAATTAGCAACGAAAATTATTTTTCTGTTGCTATTTTCTTGTAGTGCTTCCATATCTTTTCCTTTCCAGCTTCCTTTAATTTTTTTCTATATAAATTCATAATTTCA